>WBMY01005034.1:396912-419754 GCA_013397315.1 Donacobius atricapilla
AAAAAAATAGAAACCACCAAACCAAACGAAAATCAACTGCATAGGAAACTCTTACCCCTTCCCACATCTGTGCTGCAACCCACTTTCCTCAATATGGCACTGGTGTCTGTGGGACCACACTGTAAACCATGAAAACCGGGAACCATGAAAAGACAGGGGTTAGGGAAAATTCTGCCTGGCAGAAAGTTACTTCTATTTTTAATCCAGAGCATTTCCACTGTGGGTTTGATGCACACCTGCAAGCCCCTACAGCAGTTCAATGGAGCACCTGGCCAGTCCTTCCTTCACAGTACCAACCTGCAGGTACCAACCACTCTGACCCAAACCCCATCACAGCCCCAGGCACCTGCCCACTCTCCTACATCCACTTGGCCAATTCTGAAACAAAGGAGAAAAGCCAAAATTGTGTGGAATTAACTAATCATTAATTTCTAGTGAAGTTTGAAGCCAATCCAGTGAATTATTCAGCATCTTCTATATCAGTAATTTACCATAAGAATGAAAAAAACAGAAACCTGAGCATCAGAGCTCTGTTGGCTGCACTGTAAGAGTCATGGCCATCCTGAATCTCAGGAATTACTGAAGGGTATCATCAGAAAGGGTTTGAGCTGATGAAACCCTGGGAGCAATCATAGAGACAGAGATGGTTTGGAGCACTGTTCTGGTCTTCCTCTCCTGATGCCAGCATGCGAGCAGAAGCACAAGAGCACATTTGAGGACACCCTTAAGCAGTGCCAGGCTGCCAGTACAAGGCAGGCAAAGAGGCAATGCACTGCAGCCAGGCAGTGCTACACTCCTCATTTTGTCCCTCCTTCCCTTTGGTCTGGGTTGTACTCCTGTCTGGGAGGACACAAAGGCACCCTATTACAGCTGACTGCTCATGGAACAGAGGAGGAAAGCCCCTCTCCAGTACAAGTACCTTGCCTCTTCCCAGCATTATCATCTCACCAGGCAGCAGAGAGGAACGTGTTTTTTTACTTTCAACTTCAAATAGCATCATCCTCCATCATTTCACACTTATAAGGAATTTTCTCCTGAGTTCTAATTCACAACTTATTTAAAAGAAATTCATTTTCTCTCTAGAAATTGGGAATGTTTATTAAGATGTACAATTAAAAGGCTTGCATTGTAACAACTGAGGCAATTTCAGGATAATTGATAAGAAGACATAAAAGTTCCTATCATTTTGCATACCATACTATGTCCATCCTGGAACCTGCCCATCAGGCCCCACCTCAAGCACTGTCAGTCTCTTTTTTCACTGCGTTATGTTCAGTCAATCTCATCTTGCCAAACTTGTGTTCCCTGCAGTGTGGCAATGCAGACCATGAAAGCACTTCTCCACCCCAGAGAATTAAGCTAACCTCTAAAGCAGTGATCTCCACACAAGAATCAAGGAAAAAAAAACCCATTCCAAAGACCAGACATCAGGCTGAAGTAGAGCTTTTTTACCCATCAGTATAATGGCTGTACCTCTGCTGGCTCTGCAACACAGGGCTGCTCACCTCTGCATTACCTCACCACTTCATCGCAGCACAGCACACAGCAGGGAATCTATTTGTACTATTTCAAAACCAGTACCACTGAGTTATGAAACTGAGACAAGAAAATCATTTAGTAGCCTGCCTGATTTTAATGGTGAATGCAAATGCTTAACCAATTATATCCTGGGGTGCATCAGGACATTAACAGACATTCAAGGGACGTGACCGTCCTACTCTGTTCTGCACCGATTCAACCCATCACCAGAAATGTTCCAGACTTTCACATCAGTTTGTGTGGAGCCACAAAGACCCCTTCTGCTTTGTGAGTTTATGGTGTGGGATGCCTGTAGGTGATGACCATGGCTTATTGTTGCAAGGAGCTTCAGGTCCTAAATTCCAAAGGAATTCAAAGGATACTGAAGGGGTTCTGCTGCTCGCAGGATGCAGCCTTTAACATAAGGCTTTTCAGTCATGTGTCCTGAAGTTAAATAAAGGCTAAATGAAATACAAAATGCTGAAAACCATTTTTTAACTGGTGTCTATAATACAGTCTATTAAAATATCCAGTACTTCTCTTGGAAATAGTATGCAAGTTATACATATCCCTCATACAATATATGTAATTCATATTGAATATTTATGTTTGTCTGTTTATGTACATAATGGTTTGTTTACGTCTAAAAAGCCCAAAAGTTAGAAAAAATGTTCTGCTCTATAATACTGTGAAAAATTGCAATAACAACAACAAAAATGTAAATATAGGATGTGCCTAAACAAAACACAAACTTCAGCAGAACAAGTTCCAGCAAACCCATCATCTTTGCCAGAAAATAACTGCCATCAAAATTGAACTAAATCCATGAGAAAAATAAAATGCTTCCTCTAAACATCATCACAGCAATCACTGGCAAGATGCATACTGCTGCACAAGTCATGGAAGACAAAATCTAAAAAACATTCCAAACTTAGTAAGAAATACTAAGAACACCTAAATTAAAAAAAAAAAAAAAAAAGACATCAAACAACTGCAGACTCTCCATCCTATGAATTGCCTGCATCTACTACCAAGACAGAATACAATTTTTCCTTGAAAATCCTTCTTGACATATGCTTTTTCCATCTAAGTCTCATTATGAATTAAATGTTATATTTTGTTATTTGGAAGAAAAATCATTGTGTCTTGAACCCTCCATAGGTAACTTCAGCAAGATTCTTCTTGTGCCACAAGACAAAAGACTAGAATATGTGGCCAAGAATTTAGAAAAATTTGAAGATTTGTAGGTTTCAGACAAAGAATACCTGGTATTATCACGAACTAATGGCTAGGGGATTTGGAAGTCGTTCCTATTTCTGTGGCCAAGGGGATTCCTAGCTGCACATATTGCAGTTTCTACAAACAGTGGAAGACATTTCCAAGTGGAAAATATATCATACTTGCAATGTGCTGTTTTCTGGTGCTTTCCTCGTGAGGAATCTGGTACTAGATCACAGCATGGATTACACTATGCTGACTTTGTTTCCTGTCCGACCAGGCAGCTCTTGGACTTTGGCAGCTCTCTGTTCCTCTCCTAGCCCTGTGTAACTGCTGCTTTCAGCTGTATTGTGCGGGAAGGTGTATTTCTTTCTGAAAAATTAGCCAGATCTTCATGCTCAATTGGTTATTATGTCAGCCGCCCCTCCAGTAGGGAAGGAAATTATCTGAATGTAACAGCTAGTGATGCCTCAAGATCAAGTGCTATAAAACATATATTTCTAGAAACATATTACTTTCAACTGCAGAACATCCAGGCACACCTTAATAGTTTTCCCTTATGTGAAATGCATGGTGCTGAGACTAGGATTCCTTTTTTCTCTGATTGATGCTTTCTCATATGTCTTGTAAGGTGTTGTGATGCTGCTAGCCATGAAAGCAGTGACTGGAAAAACTGCAGAGGCTGTTTAGCTTAATTTCCTTTTGTTGCTGAGGTGCAGTTTGATGTGTATTTGTTTTGTTGGGTGCTTTGGATTTGCTCGTAAATCTGGTTGAGCTGGCATTCTCTGTCTCAGTTTGCTTCTTACCTTTTTGTCTTTCATTTTTTAATATCATGGTAAGCTGATTTACTGTAAAGACATGAACAAACAGGCATGTACATGCTGATAAAGAACAGACATTTATCCTGTGCAAACAGCTATTCCTCAGATGTTGTGCCCACGTGCATGCAAGACCAGAATGTTTTAAAGAAGAGCATCTCACGATGCCCACACGTGAAACACTGGTTGCATATCTAGAGGTCAGGTTGATGGAAAGCTGCTTAAACATGTGTCCTTTTTTCTTGGACAAAGCCACTTTTCAACTGAAACATCCTCATGAGGGCATCTTCTACTGCACTGTGATTTTCAGAACTGCTTGGATAGAGTTTTTTCACCTTCCACTAAACTGTAAATGTGTTGCCTGAATAGACATCTTTAATATATTAATATATATGACTCAAACTTTGTGTCACAGATGGTAGTGGATTAACTTCTTAATGTACTGATAAGTAGTTCGTGTTTCATCCACTTTCAGAAAAGCATGAACTATGGTGGATGACATCTCTCTTCATCTCTGGGATGTGCTTTCTCTATTGACCTAGGTTGAGTCTGCCTGGATATCTCAGTTAAGTCTTTTAAGTTAGATAAAATGAAACTGGGGTTTTATCTGTCTAGACAGTACATAAGGATACCCTGCCCTCAGATCTAACTCTCTTCAGCTCGTTTTACCAGAGGCACTCACTAAAAAGGTAGTGTCTGTGGAGAAACAGTACAGAAATCACAAAGGAAAGTGTGCAGTTGGGATGAAAGCTGTTTAAAACTCTGCTTAACATCAATTTAACATATTGTTTATTTCAATATCTCTTTTCAAATCAGTTAATAAAAGTATTTATGTATACAGATGAGATAGTGTGATTGAAAGATTGGCCTTAGAAACAACATGTAGCAGATTTCTGCAATGTATGAACTCTTGTTTACACAAGAAAACTAATTATTCTGCAGTTGAATTTAAGGATAAAGGTCTATAGAAGTGTCACAATCTTGGTGAGCTTATTGATACCAAGATAGCTATTCTTCAAAGATCAAACAGTGCACCTTCTTCTAAGACAAGTATGGTGACAGAGGCTCATATAGTCCTCTCAATGCCAACACAATATATAAACCTCATTCTCTGTCTTCCTAAAGAATTGACCTTTTTTTTAAATTTTTTTTTTANCGTCAAATCATCCCACAGGTCTTTGACTTCCTAGTAATTAGTAATTCACCATAGTAAATTATTCTTCACTTACCAGATTGAGTAATAAATTTGCAAGTATATGGGAATTGTCAATTCTCATTTTAAGGATGTATCCTCAATGTTTGGAATATAGTGTGAAATAAATGTAAATGGCATTTAGCTACTTAATTCTCTTCATCATTGTCCCTTTATAATAATCTGAAATTTTATATAAATTTTATTTTTTTAATGTCAACTAGGAAGTCTTTGCATAACTTATTATCTTTCACAGTTTGAAAACCAATTTCATATCCTTTCAATGATGTTATAGTGGTGACATGCCTCAACATTTCTATATATTCATGTTAACAAAATAACATAGAACTCCTGGTAATACTAAAATTTCTTTTACAGACAAAGAAAAGAGCAATTTAAAAGTTTGATATTCATTGTAAAGGGTTGGACTAGATGAACTTCAAAGGTCCCTTCCAACACAGGATAGTCTGTTCTATAGTTCTATGATGCTATGATGCAAAGCTTTCAAGGTAAAATGATGAGTTGCTCACTGAGATGTTTTCAGAACTGCAAAAAAAGCAGTTGGGTGAAAGTAAATATTAATTCTCTTTCTCCAGCTTCATTGTTGTCTTTAAAATAGACACATAATGGATGATTTCTCATTCAACTATTCAGTAACAAGCTATGAAAAGCATGTTGACATCAAATTGTTTGAATAATCATGGACCACAAAAGGAGACACGCATTTTTCAGTGAACCCTTTAATTGCTTTCTCGGTTGAAAAAAGTAACTAATCTATTTTGTCAGTAACTTCAGTTTGCACTGTATTATTTTAACTGTAGATGAATCTAAAAACAGTACTTTCTAATTTTCTGTCATGACCAAGTGATAGCTATTTGAAGACCTACAGATATCTAGAAATATCTGGTGTTCTGCAATGCAATTCTCTTGCTTCTGCACCAGTCCTGATGTTGTTTCTAGCAGCAAAATATAAATACAACCCCAAATATCTTTCAGGAGTTTCATTCTTAAAAGTAAAATTATTTTTATAATCTGCATTTATAGAATCATAGAATGGTTTGAGTTGGAAGATCATGTAGTTCCAACCCTGCTGCCATTGGCAGGGAACCTTCCACTAAACCAGTTTCAGAGCCCTATCCAACCTGGACTTGAACACCTCCAGGGATGTTGGGTCCACAGCCTCTCTGGGTAACCTGTTCCAGTGCCTCACCATTCTTATAGTAAAGAATTTCTTCCATACATCTAATCTACACCTGCCCTCCTTCAGCTGAAGGCCATTGCCCCTTGTCCTATCACTACATGCCCTTGTGAAAACTCCCTCTCTGACCTTTTGGAAGGCTTATATAAAAGTGTCCCTGAAGCCTTCTCTTCTCCAGGTTGAATGACCCACTCTCACTTTATCTTCATAGAAATGTTTCAATCCTGTGATCAATGCAGTGCCCCTGCTCTGGAGTCATTCCAACAGGTCAATGCCCTCTTTTGTTGGGGGACACAAATCTGGATGCAGCACTCCAGGAGAGGTCTCATAAGAGCAGAGTAGAAGGGGAGAATCACCTTCCTTGACATGCTGGCCACATTGCTTTTGATGGCGCCCAGCATATGGTTGGCTTTTTGGGCTGTGAGTGCACACTGCCAGCCCATGTCCGGCTTTTCATTCACAAACACCTCCAAGTCTTTCTCCCCAGGGCTAACCTTGATCCATTCTTCACCCAGCCTGTAATTGTGCTTGGGACTGCCCTGACCCAGGTGCAGGACCTTGGGCACTTGGCTTTGTTGAACTTCATGAGGTTCACACAAGGCCATCTCTTGTCTTCGCCTACAATGAGTGGTTCTTCATCCTCACACTCCTTGCTATCACCTTCTGCAACTCTGAAACACTCGCTGGTGAGGCAATAAAGTCAGGACTACCTCAACCTTTTCTACGTCCTGGGTAAGTAAGCCTCCCATATCCTTTCTGAGAGGACCCACAGTTTCAATAGTCTTTCTTTTATTGCTGATGTACATCACCCTTATCCTCATCCAGATTTATTTCAGCTAGTGATCTAGCTTTGCTTACCAGATCCCTGGCTGTTTAGACAATTCTCTGTATTCCCCTCAGGCTACCTTTCCCTGCTTTCACCCTCTGTAAGCTACCTCTTTGTAGGGATGCATTGCCCTTGAGCCTGGAGGAAACAATGCTTGAAAACCATCCAGCTCCCTTGGACCCCTCTTGCCTCCAGGGCTCTATCCTATGGCACTGTACCAAGGAAAACCTTGAAGAGACCATAGTCTTCTCTCATGATGTCCAGGGTAATGTTTACATGCTGGTTTTGATCTGACAGTCCTCCTGTCTTTACTGATTAATGCAAAATCATATTATTATTTATATCATAAATTGCAAAGCATGTTTGGGGATAGCTTTCCTTTTTGATAGGATTTAATTACAGACCACCAGAGACCATGCAAGAATATAATTCAAAGGATCAAACATACAAGAACAACAGTTGGACACAAAATTAGATGATGATCACTTTGACAGCTCTATCTTACTGCATGTTGGGCAAACAAGCCCCCGGTGTTGTGTCCCACATGGCAATTGTCTACTCCCAGGTGATATACATGATGGATCTTCTTCAGCTAACAAAAGTTAGAGTACTCAGATAGTACTTTTTCTATCATTCTAGCTGTAATACTTTCAGGTAGACTTTAGCTTTCCTGTAAATTCATCCCAATGTATCATTTTGTGTTTCACAGGCAGTAGAACATATATCTATATGCAGTCAGAGAAATCTAGCATGCATTCTTTGTGCATATCTCACATAAATCACAATATTTGAGATCAGGTATGTACATCTTTATTTTAAACAGGATTGCTGGGAAGATAACAGCCTTCAGCAAACATAACTCAGAATTCCCTCCAGAGGAACAGCTTGAAATACTTCTCTCAGCTACTCCCAAATCATCTTTTTCCGACCAGGCTATTCAGTTTTCACTCTGCAGACTTCCAGCAAAGTCACAATGAGTCCCTCACATTCAGCTTATTTGTGAGTTTCTTCCCCTCAGAAGTCCCCAGAACTGCAACTCAGTCCTGGCCAGTATGGTAAGCTCCAAGGGAAAACTGCTATCAGTGCATTTCTACCACATGGCTCAGATTTTCCCCTTCAATAGCTTTAATGCTGAAAGTGCTGCTCCTGTCTGTACCAACCAGCTCAAGACAGTTATCCTTCTTTTTCAAAGTTGCTAAATTTGCATTAATATCTCCAGAGGGCACTGGGGAGGGTCTACCCAGGAACAATCAGGCAAAATCAGAAAAGATTATATGCTATTTTACTTTTAAAAAAACCCTTTTCTGTACCTCTAATCCATTTTGCAATAAAATATATCATGGTCATGTGCAGCAAGTATTTGCTGGCTACAAAAAAACATGTAAGTGTTTTTTTTTTCTGAGTGCAACATCCTTTTAGCTATTCATGATCTATTTGACATGAATATATGTCTAATAGTCAAATCAGAAACACAAAACCATGTTTGTGACTCTTGCTACTTCTGTGAAATTCAATGAAGTTTAAGGACAGCTTATGGAGAAAAAAATCTGTGATTTTTTCTCTTGTTTTTCTTATGACCAAGGGTCTCTCTAGCCTGAAAACAATACTTAATCAATATATTTTCAAGGCTGTGAAAAGGTTGAGTTGAGTCAACCTACCTTTTACTTACGCAAAAGATGATGTGATGACTCATAAGAAAAGAGAGAAGTAATCAGCCTCAGGGACACTTGAAAGAATAAGGAACAGGTTTCAACTATGGAATATGTAGTCATCCAACAACTCTGCATATGTTCTACACAGGTCTTACTAAACATCATGTGGGGGAAAGCAACAGTCCAGCTGACATTTAAGAGAGTGATTCACAAAGAGTAGTTTTTCCTTAGGCAGGTCTCAGGATCACAGCTACATGCCAGTGAGGAGAGGTGCTCTGGAACAGTCATAGACCTAACATTAGTCTTCTGTTTCAGGACAGCAGAGTCTCTGAGGTAAATTTTGCCCTTGTCCACTTTGTCCACTTTGTCCACTTTGTCCACTTTGTCTAGCTGAAGCATATGTTCTGGGAAATGGGTGCATGTGCCTAGTCTTGGAAACAGGAGCCATCGTTTTCAGGAGCACTTGGATTTCTAATTTATTTCCTTGCTATTAATTTTTTGTGATAAATTTAATAGCCCTAGTTTAGATTTCAACATAGATATACAGCAGTCAAAACAGACAGGACAATGAAGACAAAGTGACCTTACTGTTCTCTGGAAAAGGAAAGTCATCATGAAGTTTTGAATTAATTTATTGTCTCTATTTCTGTCATGATTTAGCCATGGTCTGGACCTTTAAACAGGACAATACTGGATCTGCCTTGAGCTACTTAGCAGTAGAGGTTCAGAGACTTGATTGTTTGCTAAGCACTACTCCTGCAAAAGCTCTTCATACCTGTGGACAAGAGGTGTCCCCACTCCAACAAAATGGCTTAAAACATAGACTCAGGGTTTCAGCTGGTACAGAAACTACTATATATATATTTTACAGTTTTAACCAAGCTTACAAAACATTGCAGTGAGGTCTTACAAGAGCACAGAACATATGATCAACCCAAGAGTACTGAGAGAGCTGCCAGAAGAGCTCAGTGAGACACTTTCCACAATTTACCAGCCGTCCTGGCTAACCAGGGAGGACCCAGTGGACTGGAGGTTAGCCTCGGTGACATCCCTCTACAAGAAGGATCAGAATGAGAATTTGGGGGACTACAGGTTTGTCAACCCAACTGCACTGCTGGGGAAAGTCATGGAGCAGATAACCTTGAGTGCCATCCTTCAACATGTACAAGACGACCAGGGGTCAGGCACAGCCAGCATGAGTTTGTGAACCAAGTCAGATCCTGCTCAGCCAAATTCATCTTGTTCTGTGACAGGCTGACCCACTTAGTGGATGAGGGCAAGGCTGTGGATGTNAACCTTGAGTGCCATCCTTCAACATGTACAAGACGACCAGGGGTCAGGCACAGCCAGCATGAGTTTGTGAACCAAGTCAGATCCTGCTCAGCCAAATTCATCTTGTTCTGTGACAGGCTGACCCACTTAGTGGATGAGGGCAAGGCTGTGGATGTCCTCTGCCTGGACTTTAGTAAAGCTTTTGACATTGCTTCCCACAGTGTTCTCATGGAGTTTGTCCAGAGAAGGGCAATGGACCTGGGGAAGGGTTCAGAG
Organism: Donacobius atricapilla; assembly: GCA_013397315.1. Lineage (NCBI taxonomy): Eukaryota > Metazoa > Chordata > Aves > Passeriformes > Mimidae > Donacobius > Donacobius atricapilla. Next base: position 406,883 of record WBMY01005034.1, read on the forward strand.
CACAAGTCTGATGAGGAGCAGCTGAGGGAGCTGGTGTCATTAAGCTCAAGAGAGACTTTATCACTCTCTACAACTTTCTGAAAGAAGGCTGTAATGAGGTGGGGGTCAGCCTCTTCTCCCAGGTAACAAGTGACTGGACAAGAGCAAATGGCCTCAAGTTGCTCTAGGGCAAGTTTAGATTGGATAGAGGAAAAAATTTCTTTGCCAAAAGGATGTTCATACATTGGAGGTAGGCTGCCCTAGGGAAGAGAGGCAATCAGCATCCCTGGAGGTATTTAAAATATGAGTAGATGTGGCACTAGGGCACATGGCTTAGTGGCAGACTTGGCAGTGCTGGGCTAATGCTCAGACTTGATAATCTTAAAAGTCTTTTCCAACCTAAACAATTCTATGATTCTATGAAAACAGCCATAATAATTAGTTTCAGAGGGAATTGCAAATAGCGGTGACCTTTCTGCATTCAAAGTGCTGTCTTCATGCACAGATCTAAGAGGACAAACAGAGCAAATTCATGTGCCTAAGTCTGAACAAAATCCCAGCAGGATTTGGCAGAGCACTGCCCAGCTGCCAGCTGGAGATGCCCCACTGCTGGGAGCAGGGAAGCAGATACTGTGATGGGACCATGGGAAGGGTCTGCAGGATACAGCAACCACAGGAATACATGGCAGCTTCAGGAGCTCACCCTGAGCCAAAATCATCCCAATATTTATAATATCAAACACCTGTAATGCTAGCTGGGAAAAAGGATTTTTAAAAATCCTCATTTAATTGCAGGGAAAAAATTATAGTAATGCAGCTGGCCTGTAAAAATCTCAGAAAGATAGTAAATTGGTATTAACTATCCTAATGAGCTAAGAAATGTACAAAAATTTCCAGATGTTGAGTGAACACTGCATTTTGTCACAATTCATTACGCTTGTTTAAAAATTCAAAGCCAAAATGAAATCACATGAATCAAATAGGAAAAACCCTCATCTCTTAAGCAGAACATGTATCACAGTAAAAGTGCTGGTTTAATTGGGGTAGATCGGAAACTGCCTGAAAAAGAAACAATGTAATTTTACAGGAAGATCGATGTAAACTACTGCACAGATTTTCTCACACCTAATAAGTGCTGAGAGGAGCTCAAAAAGGCAAAAATCTACCCTACACCTCAGTAACCAGCTAACACAGTTTGTACTGTAAGTGGGGGCTGCCTTTTTCACTGGCAGTGATGTCATGGGAGAGATTTCACAACTGATTTTTCACAAGCTGGTAGACTACACAATGCCTTGGTGTGCATACAGGACCTGCCAGGGAAAGCATGGAGCTATTTCAACATCCTACTGTGATTGCACGGATGGGTCTTTCTCACCTCTAAACACCTGTTACAGTTAGGGGAGAGTGGGAAAGAAAGATTGATAAAGAATTCTTTTCCTTTAACAAAATCAATCTGCTTTTTTTTCACATTAAGTGATTTTTTTTTTTAATATACACACACCCACAAGCCAGCTGCTAGGAGACGATCTAAGAGACAAGAAGGAATGTGCTTCGCACAGGCGTAAAGCAGCTGTGGTTCTGCTGGTTGTGAAAGGAAAAATGCACAACTGGGTCATTTTTACTGAAGTGCAAGCCTGCAAGTTTCCTATTTAAAAAAGACAGCAATCAAAATGTGGTCCTTAAAGTTTCACATGTCCTGAAGCCCACACAAGGTAAATGAAAAGGAAATAATCCTTCCATTTTGATGGTCAGATTTTATACCTCAAACCTCAACAACATGCTTTAATTAAAATAACTCTTCCTGAGTCACGTAGAAAGAGCAACTCTGGTGAATGTGTGAATATACCAAATACAGAGGGCCTGCACTACCACTTATATGCACTGGCAGGCACTGAAAGCAAGTCAGTTGGAGCATCTCTTTTTGCCCCTTCATTCCCTGCAGAATGTCATGGACCTTCTAAGCTGGGAAGAGGTCACTTCCTCCAGCAGTGGTCCTGCCCTTAGAGCACAGCAGTAGCTTGGCTTGTCCCAAAAATGTTACGGATATTGGAATTATCAAGGGCACTCAACCAGTACTTAAAATTTTAAAAAAAATTATGAAGGGAGAGAAGTTGTCAGTCTAATCAGCAACAGGGATATTCATGGTAACATCACCTATCTCTTGTCCTGGGAGAGTCTATGTGAGCTTTACCACACTGTCTGAGGACACTTCTTACAGGACAGCTGCATCTCATGGTGACCTGTTCAGCAATCATGCAAACAAAAGGACAGTAGAGCTTGATTTTAGGAGTAAATGGCCAGTATTACACAGAAAGCTTGAAGCAACACCCACATTGAATTAAGATGGCATCTTCTCTCCTGCACCAGCAGCGAACATCATGCACAGCCCTGCGAATCAGGGCTGAGATCTGGCAGGCAGAAGCTCAAAGAATTGCAAAGCACTTTCAACCACCTAAACACCCTGCAGTGATAAGTATCGGGAACATGTTTATCTACAGCTACCTTACGATAAAAACCAAAAGGTTTTGACATGCTGCTTGAGGCAACCTGGCAGGGAGGATGAGCAGGGACAGAAAGGATGGAGACCTGTGTGTGACAGACCTGGGGAACACAGGCCAAGATTCCAAGAACTTCTACCACTGTCAGCCTCTAGTGCAGCTTAGTGTTAGGTCTGTTTGAAAGTCCAAATCCACAAGCCATGGCTGGCTCATTGTCTATGCATGACTTAAGCATGTTAGAGGAAGCCTCTCAGCTGGCAAAATAAAGTTTACCTACAAGTACAGGTTTGACTATATTGTCCTTAAAGCACCATCAAAGCAGATGGGTCAGAAGTGCAAAATACAAAGTCTGAAGCACTGTGAATTGTGCAAGCAGAGCAAAGAGCACTGAAGGGGAGCTGAAGACTCTAGTTGAATCTGCAGTTGACCTGAAGCCATGGGAGAAATGTTTCCTCTTTGAGACCAGTGGATCTTGAGCATCACTGTCCTAACCCAATAGCTGGGCTCAAGGAAAATGAGTTTGAGAAGGAGATATTTCCCCTCTCCTGTGGCTCTAATCCTGGTGCTAGTGATCCTTTTGGTGTTGTGTTTGAACAGGGGAAGTTTAGAGGCCAAAACCAGCTTTAGATTATGTTGTCCAGCAGCCCATGCACATTCTCATCCATTTCTATTACCCACCCAGGGCAATCAGATCCATTCATCACCCCAAGACTATACATGAGCCTCTCAGGCTTCATCAAAACTGGTGAATCAGACTGCATATCCCTTAAAGCTCTCAATCCATCCTGCCCTCTGAACCCCTGTCTTTCTCTTTTCTCAAGAACTCCTCACCTTTCTGAGCCACCCTCTCATGCCAAAGAGGACTCCACAAGCTCCTCTCTTTCGCTTTTAACAAATTAAGTAGTCATTGGCACAGGTTGATATAAGTGTCTTTGCAGAGCAGAGAAGTTACTTCACTCAATTGCCACAGTATCCCCCCTAGTCTGGATGTAGCATCTCCAGAGTTTATTCCTATTTCTGTGAAACTTGGAAAGAGTAAGTTGTTCTCCACCTCTCCTCCCATTCTTACTCCTACACAGCAGTGTTTAATCTCTCTCCTTCATAGCACAATCAAGCTCACTGCATGCTGCCTGTCTGACGTAAGTCTGGTAAAGGGTTATCAAATTGGTCAGGGGACTTGAGCTCAGCACATGCAAGGGGAGGCTGAGAGTTGGGTTTGTTCAGCCTTAAGAGGCTCAACAGAGGAGACAGCCTGAATCATCTCAGGGACAGATGGTGATGGGACAAGAAGCAATGGACCCAACAAAAATCCCAATCAAGCAAGGAAACAAATTCCTTCTCTGTGGAAATGTAGAACCTGATTAGAGAAGGCCCAGTATCACCTGATTCTGTTGGATTTATGTTGAGTGAAGGTTGAACTAGATTACCCAATTCTGATTTAAACTATTCTGTGGCTTTATGATTTCATTTACCACATCAAAAACTGTACCTTGACAGACTCCATTGGGAAAGTGCCTAATAAGGAGCAGCAGCAGAACAGGCAATGGGAGATGTAGATGCATCGTAATCGCATTTGCACTGCTGTCAGCACTGGAGCATATCCATAGTAAATACGATAAAACAGCAATATAAAGTCCAATTTTTGAGGTTGTGAGGAATCATGAACCATTTGAATGGATTTTACTCATCATTGTGCTTCTTGATGTTTTACACAGTGAGGAAAGCATGAGTCTTTAGTAAAGGCCAAGGAAAACTCATCCCTGTCCTGTAACAGTTGTGTCCCTGTTAAGACAATTCTCTGGGGCTGTCCTTAAGGTTCACCACATCGTTACTGGTGTTTTTTAGCATTTCAGGTTATTAAGACAGCAACAATTTTGTAAGTCGTACTTTGAAATGCACTGCTTGCTTGTAATTTCATTATTATTTTTCTATGGCTCATAGTAAGTTTAGAAACTGGATTGGTAAGGGTTTTTTATGGTTAAAAAAGCCTTCAGGAGTTATACTGATAGTAAAAGGAGCTCAATAATATTAATTTTAATCTTAAAAGGCTTTCAATGATTTGTTGATACAAAAAGTCTCTCAAAGATCTTACTGAAATAATCCACCACAGTGAGATTTTAATGAACATAGCATGAAAAGGCTCTGAACATAACAAACTGATTTGGCACTGATTTTCTGCATCAATTACCTCAGTTATCTAAATGCAAGGTGTTCACTTTCAGGAAAGCTGTACAGTGCCCAGTACACATGGAAGACATTTTTTACTCTGGCACAAGGGAGACCTTTGTAAGTGGAACAGACTGGGATCCAGGAGAGAAGCAGGCAGTGGTACAGCAGTTGTTGTCAGCCTAATGGGGAACACGGGCATGAAAAAGGCACCTGTACTGGGCCAGAATGCAAAGAGCATCTCCAGAGAGGCATTCAGTCCTACCTGCTTGGGGTGATACCTGACTGGGAATAGGCAGCTGCCAATTGTGCATCTTTGGATGCAGTAATTGTAATTTGCAACAGACATAAAAACCATGCAGTCACTTTGTTCTACAGAGCACTGTTGGTGACAGTCAGCTTGCAGAGACTGTGGCACAAGCCCTTGGTGCTCTGGTTCAGCTGCCTGTGCTCTAGCCATGCCTCTGTGGGCAAAGCACCAGAGCAACTGCTGCAGACCCTCGGGAGGAGCTGCAAATCCTGCTCCTGTTGGTGACTCTTGTACAACCATATACATCTAAGATAAAATAAAGATGTAAGTTGGCCACCTACAGCTATTTATGTCCTTTCTTGCATGGGGTGGTGGTAGGAAAACAGAGAATGCACATCGTATTTTTAACCCATCGACTGAATTTTTTGTGCATGATGCACTGCTTATTTCCTTTATGAATCACAGCCTGTCCCGGAGACTGATTATTTACCTATTTGATTTTTAGGAGAGGGAACCAAGTGAAAATGGCACTGAGCAGAGAACAACAGGCTGTATACTGACAGAGAGAGGGAACTTAAGCAGAAGACATCTGAATCTTGTAGTGAACATTTTTAAAAAGGAGAAAATAATGTATATTAGCAGGAATAAATTCCACTTATTTCCTCATAACTTCATTAGGAACTGGCATTTATACAGGATAAATGCCTTGGGTAGATCCCTACAACAGCTCCTTTCATTTGCTTGCATTACATTTCTATTGCTCTGGGTTTCTCATCAACCGACACAGAGTGCTCAGAAAGAAAGACAACTCAAAATAATGATTTAGCAGCAACTAATCTGTATACATACAAATAGAATCATTCCATCAGCTTTAAATTATGAAGAAGAGGTTAGTTAAAAGCTTAGTGAATTAATTAATAGCTAGTGCTAGATGAGTAAGAAAAGCAGGAAAGTTTCTTACATCTAACTTTGTCCCAAATAATCCATCAAACAAAGGCACTTTCTTAATGATTAAAAAGCAAAATTAACGATCCATGTTATTGAGGCAATATAAGCTTCTCAGCAGAGACTGTTAATAGCTTCCCTGAGTCGCTAGATCCACAGCCTCTCACAGCACTTGCCAAGCACCAACTGCCACAGGTCCCCTACCGCAAATCTATCACACTGTCTTGGAAAAGAACTGCTGCCTCCCACAGTCCTGAGCACAATCCTGCTAATAATGTGGAATGCAGAGATGGTGGCTGGGTATGCGGGAAGTTTTGAGAGACCTGGGCTGCCCTGCTCCCAGGGCAGAGCCCAGCAGGACAAGGGGCTGGCACAAGCACATAGCCAACAGCTCCTGGGAAAGCACCTGCCACCCCAGTCCTTGGTGCAACAGGCTCCCAGTGAGAGAAGGCACGGTGCGTAGGGCGTTCCTGAGAGGCAGCACTGCCCAGGGGAAAAAGCAGGAGCACTGGCTCTGCCGAAGGCTAATCCTTCATTTTTCTTTCACAAGCTGTTTATTGCCTCCTATATATGGTTAATTTTATGAAATGCTTTGAGGCCCTTTGGAAGAAGGGGGTCTGTGAAAACTAGATACTCAGCAACTTCAATCCTATTTAGAAGGGAACAAGTCAAGCCCCCCTTCCACATTCCTCACGTCACAGTGTGCCTTGAATACTGATGTGCAGCCTCTAACGCTGGTTTGCTCAAAGGCTTGAATAAGTGAACAGCACTAGAACAAGGAAGCGCTCTACCCATGAGAGTGAATATGGTGACAAAGTATCATCCTCTGGACAGAAGGAGTGTGGTGGCCTTTTAATCTCACTGGCTTTCCTGAAATGCTGTTGCCTTCTTTTACCTGCAGGCACTTGGCACAGTGGAAAAGAAGAAAAGCACCCACATGGAAGAAAAACATTTGGAATGATATTGCATCTATTCTTCTCACTTAGCCACAAGGACTACATGATCTAGTTGTCCCTGCTAATTTCAGAGGGCTTGGACTAGATGACCTTTAAAGGTCCCTTCCAACCCAAACTATTCCATGATTCTATTTATACAGATTATGACCTTTTTCCTAGCACTGTTTACTGTAGTAAAACAGATGGTGCACAGTTTCATTCTTTGACCCATCTTTTTGACATGTCAGAAAATGAGACCTAAATGAGATACCTCAAACTAAAAGTTTGAGGTGTTGTCACCCTCAGAAAATAAAAGAAAGAGCATTTGCATAAGGATGCATCTTTCAGGTCCCTGTAAGAACAGCCAAGGGACAATTTTGAAATCCCATTTTTTGAAAATATTCTTTTTTTCCTTTAACTAATTCTTATGTACAAGTTGGTAATTTGACTGTAAGAGATTTCCAGGATAAACAAAAAATATAATGTAAGAAGCAGCCGAGAAGATGATCCTCACATTGAATCCCACTGTATTTCTGCTGAAGTCCTGTAACTTCTTATGCACTTTAACATTTATTACATATTATATTTCTGAGTTCCCCATTACATTTGGCATTCCAAGATCTCTTTGTACAATATACACAGATTAAATGGCAAAAGATTTCTGAGAAAAAGAAACATAATTCAATAATTGTTTAAAAATTGCTGTAATTTCAAGTCATGAAGATAGACATGGATAAATATTCAGGAGTGCTAGGAGTGAGAGCTAAAATTAGAAGCAAAATGTTTGCTTAAATTTTCCCACATTAGCACTTTCATCCTCTCTACAATACACAAAAGACAGAGGAGGTTCCTGGTCAGACAGTATTGAAGCAAAAAATTGCTGCTCTGCCATGGTCAAAATAAAATCATGTAAAACCATATTTGGTTTTCCTAATTACTAGAATGGAAATGACTAATTTCTGAGTGCAATCTAGAGACTAGTGAAGTGTCCTGCCTACAAACTGTAATTTTGTTGAAAACACTGTGTTCTTTGGGTAGATCTGCTAGATGAACTCCCCATTTTGGGTGACATAGGAAAGCCTTCTTTTTTGCTTTCCCAGCTGAATAAAATGTGAAGACTCTGCCTCTGAGGAACACATCGCCTTAAACTTTAAAAAATGGTGTTACCACAGCTTGAGAAATTATTTTCACATTTTCAAACAGAGATGTATCTGCCTCTGTATGGAAACATTAAATGAGAAATTTATTTTAGAATCAGCTCCATAACTCCACTAACACTTTCAAGGCATGTTGCAAATATAATTATCTGCAATAGCAAGACTATTTAAGTCATGTAACTGTTTAGTTAATTAGGGTCTCTTCTGGTTCATCATTACAAGAGACTGAGATTAAAACATGACTTTTTATCTATTTTTTCTACTTTGTCACCTGACATTTTTTGGATAAAAAGAAAATGTTTTGTTCCCCTCTTCAGTAATAGCCATTGCTAATTTCCATTACAAGTTGTTTTCCTCAGGCTTTGGAAAAAAAGAATTCCAATGATAATAAGCAATTTATTTCTGTGAACAGCAAAACCTTGACTTTATGGCAGATAATAAACAAGTAAATATTTTCCTTTAGCAAGGACAAATTGAAACATGTCAAAACAATAGAGTGAAATCTGACCATTACCACTGATGAAGAGTGGAGTTTTTCCATAAGAGAACAGTAGCAAAATCTCTAGACATGGGGAAAATGCTGAAGTTGTTTACAGCCACTTGTGTACATAGTAAATGAATAAAAGATGTTTTGGCATTAAATATGAATCCAAAACAAAAAAATTAAGGCAAGCATCTTGAAAGCAAGTCATTAGTGGCTGATGTCTGAGATCACACACCTGAGATCACAGGGAGGAAAAGCAGATCTTCTGTTCAAGCATTGTGCAGCAGGAAGACACAGTTGCCATCACGAAAATTTGCTGGCGTGACTTGCACAACTGGAGTGCTGCAATGGATGAGTAGATCTTTAATCAGACCTGTCTTTTCCTCCACACATCCAGGCACAGGCAACCCTCTCTGTGCTATGTGTCTCATCATTTGAGTTCAATGACACAGACACAGAGACATCCACTGCTCTTGCTCCCATCCCCAGCCTGTCCTGGTCTCACAGACCAGAGCGTGCATGGATTACAAGCAATACTGGAAGATGAGACAGCTAGAAGTGTAGGAGGGAGCAATTACATCCTGCCTGACTTAAAGGTAGTTCACTGGTTCGGCTTTTCTTAATATTTGAAGAAAGAGGTGACACCATTTCTCACGTCACTTTCTGATGTGTAAGACCTATTCTCTGGTGTGTGGTGTGTGGCAAAATAAAGAGGAAAAGCCCAGGTGATGCACAGCCAGCACAGGAACACAAATACAATGCCACACAAGAGGATATGCAATATTCAGAGCAGTAATCGAGGCTGTGGATGAGCTGTATCTAGGCCCCCCGGAGAACCATTATTTGCTCTATACACCCCAGAGCCCACTATGCCAGGCAACAGAATAAGGATAACGCTTACCTTTATTCCTAGAATTGCAGTGTAGAAAAATGTCGTTAATAAAAGTAGAAGTTTTACCTGTCCATCTCTCCCTACTGCCTCTCTGTGACTCTTCCGTGCCTACTGAAGTTGCACTCACACACATACACTGAGCCAATGCAGGAACAAAGTTTATTTTAAACAAAAAGGAAAATGTTACGTATTGGAACCTTGAAAGGCTACACACGAAAAACTGGAGACACAACCTTACTTTCGCAGGTGGCTTCACCACTAACTTTTCTAACTCAGCCTATATACTGTTTATGTGTGAGGTTCTACAGTGACATCTGGTTTTAATACTGGGCTTTCCACCTCTAAAAATTCCTACTGGTATTGCTAACTCTGTTTTCAAATATGGAGACTGAAACCTATCTCCATCCCAGTTACCTGGTTCATTTCTTTCTTGGAGGCTCCCACCCTGCTGCAATAGTTTAGCTGCTGCAGGGTGGACAGCTTATGTGCCAGCCCCACAGCTGCCTGGGCACCACCACAGTTTCTGAAACAGCTCCTGGTATATGTAATTTCATTTTACAACTGGCAGTTTAGATCAGTGCCAATGTCTCACTACCTGTGAACTACGGCTGCTGAGCAGCTGCTAGACAAGTAGCAGCCGGGAGAATCAGAAAGGACAGGATGGGCTCAGAATCTACTACAAATATCTCTGCTTAGGATCCCTGTGGGCTACCTGTCATGCAGGAGTCATGAGGATCATTGGTCAACAGAGAGCAGCAAATGCTTCACTCAGGTGGAGATTTCCAGGCACCTCATATCTAGTCACATCAGTGCATGTGGTGGCCCAGACCTGGCCATCAGTCTTCCCAGCAAGGCTATAAGATTGAAAGACTTTCAGTGAGAAAAAAAAAGAGAGACACAGTCTCTTGTAGCAAGCACTGGTTCAAAAGCAGGCTAACATGGTCAGCTCAGCTTTCAAATTGAGTACCAGCAATAACAGTAAGTGGACAGTGACGGTACTTTAATTATAAGAAAAGCCCAGTAAGCTCTTCTCTCTTTAAATATATCCCCCTATACCATGAACAGCTTTACTTTAACAGAAAGCACATTAGATCCTCAGTGAAACACAGCAGAGCTTGGACTGTGGGAATACAGCTGCTAAGCAACCTTACCAACATCCTGTCTATTCCTGCACTGTAGCTGTGAGTAATTACTCCTCCATGTAACCCTTGCCTTTCTGTCACTCCTCTTCCACAGCTGTATACTCTTGTAACTGCAAATGGGCCCAAACCAAACTCCCAGAGCTAAAATTATTCTCATATTTAAGGAAATCTGGCAGGAAATCCAAGCAGGTGTCTGCCCTCCCTTGCTACAATTGGATGATGTGGAGCCCTAAACATAAACAATCAAAACTTTCAAGGCTGTGTTTCTGTTTCAGATTCTGTGGTTCAAGCCAGTTCTGTGGTTCAAGCTTATTTTCTTGTGGCAACTTTAAAAACCAACCCATAAACCAAACAATTTTGCCAGATTTCCGAAAATACTTTTAAAATATTGATGGAAATTAGGCCATTTACTGCATTCACTGACTACTCTGTCCACTATTCCTGAATGTCGAGCTAGTGCTGCTTTGTTGGAGGAGGAGATTTTATTTCACAACTGAATGAAAGAAACCCACCCAAAACAGTGTTTGGGGTAAAAGAATGAATCACTGCCTTCTTGGCACATCTTCATATTAACAAAAGAAATAAGCATTGCCCAACTTTACCTTGTTGTCTGGCTGCCCAGAGATTTGCTTTCAAAGGATCCTGGTCTATTTAAACTCCCCAGATTAGGGTCTGCACAAATTTTAAAAAACAAAATTCAATAGAAAGACTAAAGACTGCTGACCATGTTTCAGAAGTACTCAAAAAGCTCTTTGCTCTGGGGAGTAAATTGTCAGCACTGCAATATTAGCACATAGTAAAGTTACATCCCTGAGAATGCAAAATTTAATCTGTCACTGAGATATTGCATCTGTAATAAATATACCATTGTACTATTGGATTATATAACTAATAGTAATTAGTAATATAGTAATAATATTAAATGACAAAGATTGAAATATCTAATATTAGAGGAGTTAATACTTATAAAAATAAGTATCTAGAATTGAATCTCCAGTGGCATTATGAGGTAGTTGGGAGATACATTTACTCTGCAGTGTTTTACCCATAAGAAATATTATTCCAGATCTCAGAAATTACAATCTCAAGACAATGATTTTCCATATTTTCTAAGCATGTTGGACTGAACATTTTCCATGGTGACTGAGGGCTCCAGTATAGGGCAGTTTAGCCTGGTAATAACAACTTTAATTTTCCTCCACACCTGTCTCAGAGCCATTAGAAAGCATCAGCAGAATCCAGCAGGCTAAGCACAGATTGAAAACCTCTTTTTCTGAACAGTAAACGTCAAAATAGGCATATCTCTTGCCTAGGCAGCAAGGCAATTGCCTTTGGGAAAGAAAAATAGCCTTGAGGCTGAAGAACAGGAAATTTTTTGGAATGAGACACTCTGCTTTCTGACTGCAGACAGGCCATTTAACATCTCTCTTTTCCTGTGTCTGTCCAAGGTCAGCAAGTGGCCGTACTGCCAAAGCCTTCAGCAGAATCAATGCAGAATGGAGGAGATTTTTAAAAAAAGGAAATACACTTGTACTTGGATAGGGCCATGATATTTTACTTTCACTAAACACTTCTTGTCTTTCTTTCTCTTTCTTCCCCACTATGTGGAAATGTGGAATATCTCATACATAAAAGCACTACAACCTGATTCCCATGGACTCACACATCCAGAGAAAGGAGGAATAAAAGTACTGCACACACCAAAAGGAAATCTCTGCATTTTCTCCCCCACAACTTACATACATGTCCCTGCTCCATCAGAAAAGATGCACTTATTAAAGATCAGAAAATATGCACTTATAACTAGCACCAGCTAAAATTAATTTATTTTAAATATTGAATGTTAATCTCAAGAATGTCTGAATCTGTTCAGGAACTGAGAACCAGCTTACATAGAATCATAGATGTGTTTAGGGTTGGAGAAAGCCTCTAAGATCACTGAATCCAACCATTAACCCTTATGAATACTTTTAATATTAAAACAATAAAACCATCTTTTTGCCCCCTAAGATGCTAAATAGCTCTACAACTACTATAGCTTTGGTCTTAAAGCAAATTTTTATGTTTTTAACTTTCGCAGAAAAAGGCACATGAATAATATGTTTGTATTACATGCTCTATTTTCAGTGTGGCTTACAAAAATCAATTCATACACACACTGTGCTGCAAGACAGGAAACTATCTGTTTCATCCTATCACTGACAACCAAAAAATCAGTACTGGCCAGGTGTTACTCTCATCTACATGCATCTGGGAGGGCTATGTTACTCTAACAAAACTGATATTAATAGTCTATTTAAATGTCTCTAATTTCTCCATGTAGAAAAGACACATACCTCTCTGTCTATCTGTCTATATGTACATGGCTATCCAGTAATGAGGAAATGAAATGCATTTTCTTCCTGAACAATGTACCACCCCGCC
>WBMY01005035.1:197-10987 GCA_013397315.1 Donacobius atricapilla
ACCCTACTCCAGATATCCAATGGATTTTCTCAAGCCAAGTGGTGAGTGGACTTTTTGCAATGCAGACTACAGATAAAAGGAAAAACAGCCCCTTTCTTAGCTAAGGGAAACATCTGCCTTTGTCATGCATTTTGCTTTTGAGCTGCTTGCCTCTGGGCTTCCTGCTACTCCGTGAAGAATTAACATATAATTTATCTACGAGACCCTCTGCACAAAGTAGGATTTTAAAACTTTGGCAAGAAACTCTGGGAGGGTTTGCAGTGCAGCACAGACCTGCATTGCTCGAGTCAGCCAGGAAAATCATGGGATCCAGTTGGAAATGCCAGTGCTCCTGCACCTCTGGGTGAATTTTGTAGGGATTTATGCTGGGAACCAGCACAGCATTTCCCCAATTCCTGGGAATCCCAATGAATCTTGATAAATGGACTAGTCCAAAATCTTTGTCTTTTTAAAGGACTCTAATCCCACTTTGTCAGGTTGAAAAAAATAGGAAAAGGGGTTGAAATGTTTTTTTTAATTGTTCTTTTTTTTTTATTTTTTAGCACAGCTCTGTTGCCCTGATTTTTCAGCCTTCTCTTCTGTTTCACAGTTTCATGTTTTGGGTTCTTTCTCACGCTCTGGTCTGTAAACACCAGCAAATGTTTATCACAACTTCAAGGTAGTTTACATTACTGTTCTTAGAGATATGGACAGCTGATGGACAGTTGTCTTGACCAATGGGATGGGGAGAGGTGTCAACCTTCTCCCCCAATCCCTGGCCTTTGTAGATATACTATATATTGGAGTCAGACTTTCAAATAGAGTTTTTAGTTCATGCCTTCTGATCAAAGTGTGTGTGTTTGTGTGTGATGAACTGCGTCACAGCTCTGCATGCCTGTTGATTGTAATTGAATATCAGGGTGTCAGGGGAGAAGCCCATTTGAGGCTGGCACCAGCTCTTTTGTGATTGCATAAACACTTGGTTGGCAGTGAGCTTGCTGGGTGTGAGATAAATCAGTCTGGAAGGAGGAGGACGTGGGAAGAATCAGAAAGGGGGAGAGCTCAGGAAGGAGCAGCTCCTGGCTCCTCAAGGATTAGTGGATCTGGAGTGTTGGCTGGAACACGGTGGTCTCTGTGGTCATGTCCCGTGGTCATGTCCCATGGCCATGGCAGTCAGGAAGGGCATGGTGGTACATGGAGGCAAAGACCACCAATACTAGGTTATTGGTTTGGGGTTTTTTTTGCCAAAAGAGCAGTTTCTGTAAAATTGTTGCTCATCAGTTTCTTGGGACTAAAAGAAACCCCAACCTTGAAGTTGCTTTGGTACCGTGTGGGGTCCTAGCTTGCCTACTGCTCCTTTGGAGGCTGGACTGTTGTTTTTCCCCTCTCTGAAAACTTTTTAAAAAACACAAGTCTTTTTATGACTTGTGGAAATAAGCAAAGATGTTTAACAAAAAAATTGGGTTGCAAAGCATGAACTATTTTGCCTCAACATGAAAAAGCCAGGAGATAAAGGGTCATGAATGAAAGAAGGATATCTGAAGTAGGTTCAACATCCTGAGCATGTGCTGTTATGCAGAAAGGTTGTTCTGTAATAGACTTTGAGGGTCTGTCACGTTGTGAAATTTTGTGGGTTTGTGTGAGATTGGCATAATTTTGCCTGAATCCCTGCAGTGCTTCTCCAAAAGTTTCTGTTTCTTCTGCCTTTATTGCTTTTCTTTCCACTCTCCAATGATCCTGGCATAGGCTGTAAAGGGCTTCAGAGCTACAGGAAAGAAGGTTTAAAGCTTGATTTTGGTTTCCTGAAAAGATGTTAGGATAAATCTGTAAGCAGAGTTTAAACATCCAATCTGCCTCTGCCAGGACCTCATTTTCAGTTAGCCCAGTGATATATTTATTAATCAGTAAGTGTTGACATAAGGTAACAAAATGTGTGTAATTAGAAAAGCTGCAGAACATGAATGTGCCATTTTGAAAGGAAAAGTTATTCCTATTGGCCAATAGGAAGTGATTAACGCTGCCCATCGGAAACACAGGAACAACTGGGTTACTCACCAAAAAATCCTCCTTTCTTTTCCTTTTTGAAAGAAAAATCTGTTTTACAGCTGAACTCTTTACTGGGCTGCAACAGGCTGAAGTGGAGCCTGGAAGTCTGTTGTTGCAGGTGGGTTTTGCAAGCTCAGGGTTTCTTGGCATTTCTTCTGGGGAGGGACCAAGAGTTTCCTGTCCCAGCATCAATGTCATCTCCTGTCTCAGTTTCCCACCCAATGCTGAGGATTGTTTAGATGGGAGAGGGACAGTAGATGATGATGGGAAGGTGTGAAACCTTTTACACGGCTGATGTACATCAGCCATCTCCCCTGGGACCTTGAGGGGAAGATGGTCCCTCCATTTAGACTTGGGCAGCTGCATCTGCTTATGGAGCTGGGAACATGCACTCAGCAGGAAACTTTTGCTTTTCTATTAAGTGTGATAATGGCAACAAAAATATTTATGTATTTAGTGCCATGTCTTGTGTTTCATATGGACAGAGAGACAGGAATACCAGGACCAATATGGGCTCTCAAAGTGATCACCAGTGCCCATGGCCATAGAATCACAGAATGATTTGGGTTGGAAAGGACGTTAAAGATCATCTAGTTTCAAGTTTCCTGCCATGGGCAGAGAAACCTTTCACTAGACCAGGTTACTCAAAGCCCCATCCATCCTGGCCTTGAACACTTCCAGGGATGGGGAGGATATTCATCAAGGAGAGGACTTCCCCTCTTCCTTACATAGGACATTTGCAGGCATGGGTGACAGTGGCTTGTACGGGGCTAGGCTCACCCTGTAAGCCTGGAGGCATGTGGGCACTCAGCATCCCTGATGTCCCTGTAGGAGCTGCTGCTTGCAGCTGTGTTGGAAGCAAGATGGACAGCAGTGCCTCCAAATAATTCAAGCAGGTATTTTGACCCATCATTAAGTGGGACAAGGGGCTGCAAGTCGCTGTGTCCATCATGCTCCTGGGTGGCTGGTCATGGTGGTGGTGAAGTATGAGAGTTCAGGAAACCCACTGAGGTGTCACTGCAGAGCTGAATGCCTTCCTGTGGCCTTGAATTTCAGGGGAGCTGAAGGTTTGGCAGCTTCCAGGAGCTATTGGACATGTTGCAAAGTTATGCTGGCAGCCACCAGGATTAATTGTATGTCTGCAATGGTTTTATATTGTGAGAAATATGCATCTTCTAAAGAGACTTCAGAGGATAATTCATTGATGAGAAGAACTGGCTGTGGATGATGGGACACAAGAACGGAGCTGATAAGTCATGAAAGCACTTCACCCCATTGCTAGGGTTATGCATTTTAAGTTGGGATAGGATTCTCTCCTGCCATCCTGTTTGATGTGCTAACAAGGGACCTGGTTGCATATGATCCCTAGAACAAGACAACATGGAAAGAGCAAATGATGTCCTCTATCTCACAGGGACTCTTGAGGGAGCTGTAGCTGGGGACAGAAGGAGCCCAGTGCAGAGCAGGGTGGTCCAGCCTGCATTCAGAAAGTATCTGTAGCCCAAGCAGTTGTAGCCATCCCAGGAAAGGAGGACTAGAAAGTTCACTCCCTGGACTAGAAAGGGTTTTAAAAAAAAGGGAAAAAAACCCCACCACATAAAAAACAACCACCCATATTTCTCATGACAAGGCATTGTATACAATATTTTGCAAGTAAGTCCATTTCCTGTCTCCCCTATTGTTTTTGGTTTGATCAAGTATATCCTGTTAAACTGTATATTCCTGTTAGGGCTTTACTCTGATAAAACGAGGTTATACAGACACTTGGATTTCAGGGATGAAATTTTGAAAAATTACTTTATCAGTAGGGAGAAAATTATCTCAACTCCTGGTGGTGGCCCTTGCTTTGAGATACAGCTGTGAGCAAAGTGATGTCATTAGGGAGCCCAAATTTGATGAAACCCAAAGTCTGAGAACTTGCTGAGGAGCAGAAGGTTGTGTGAACTTCACAGGCCTTCTCAGGTTTGTCCTTGAGCTTGTCCCACACATGGTAGTGACCAAAAAGGTGAAGTTTGCCTGCAGGACAAGGAGATTTGTGTTGGCTTCTGGCTGTTCTCACCTGGAGGAACAGGCTTGGGATGTAAAGTTCCAAATCTTGACCTCCAATACATTCATGCATCAGGAGAAACTTTTAATAGGGCAGCCAATCTTACTCTGCCCTTTGGTGGTGCATGGAGGAGTAGATCCAGTTGCCCACATGTCTTAGGAGGTGACAGCAGGGTATAAGATCTACCAGCAGCTAGTGGGGACAAAAAATTGAGTGGAGAAATGCAAATGTAGACTGTTTGCTACAAAAGGGCAGCAATGAGACATTTCCTTTTTGGTTCCCATTTCAGTGAGTTACAGGTGTTGACTAAATTGTAAGTGTAAAACATTTATACATTTAAGCATCTAATGCATTTAAACATTTTTGGGAGCTCGCTTACATCAGAATGGTGACAACCTTGATCTTGTTACCCAGTGACTTGGGCAGAGAGGTGGCAGCCAGTCTAATTTTTTCCAGTCTATAATCAGCCTTGGATGGTGATGAAGCACAGTGTGCAGACTTGACTGAGGCAACAGGTTAGGGTAGATGTTTCTTGATGAACTACAGTCTCTGTGCTCGACAATTAGTAATTGTTTCTTGCTAAGCCCTTTGGAATGTGTGTTCTGCTCATGGTATTGCTGGGAACCTGCAAAGAACTGCTTATATACTGTTTTTTTTTCTTTGCCTCTGCTCCATCAGATTATCCAGATTCTGTGCCTTCCTCCACTGAAACAGAGAGAACTAATTGTCTAGCCCCTAGGGGGCTTTCAGGTAAGACATCTCTTTTTATTCCTTGATCTTGGATGCAGGTTGAGTTGACTAAGGATCCCAACAGAAGGCAAAGTGATGCTGAGGAGTTTGGGGGATGCACATTGTTGAGAAAGGCATGCTTGAAGGGGAAATTAGGTTTCATTCTAGTAGCAGTCACATACCTCTCATGCAGAGGATGTGTTGAAATCTCAGGCGAGGTTCTCCATCCCCAAAAGCCCATATTTCCTTTGAATTCCAGCCTTTCGCCCCATTAATTTTTGGACCGAGGCAAGAAGAGGCCTGTTGGGGAAGGCTAAGTGATGTTGGCTGCTGATTTTTTCAGATACATGGATTATGGGAGCAGGTGCAGTTGTGCCTTGCAGAAGGATTTGGTGTCAAGGTCTCTTTGACTTGGTGGTTGTGGCACCTCTTGTCTCTGGGATGAGAGCTGTGCTTGGGCTTTGTTCCTGGTAGGATAACCAGTATCCTGCATCTAATATGTGAGGCTCATGGTGCCTGGCGAGGAAAGATGACCCCATTTTTTGCAGAGAACATTGCAGAAGGAGTTGGGCTCAATGATCCTTATGGATTCCTTCCAACTTGAGATACTCTATGGTTTCGATCATTTTCCTGTTTGCCATTTCCTTTAGCCTCCAGGTGCTGTTATGGGATGGAGGTTTGGAGGGTGGTTTCCCCACCTCTCTTGGGCTGTGGGTTGGAACAGACCTTTAATAGTTATCTAGTCCAACTCCCACCCCTTTCCCAAGGTGTGATGTCTTCAGCACCTCATCTTCCATCCTGGATGGGCTAAGTCAGTGGATGGGCTCTGTCTCTACCAGGATTAGTGTCTGAAACCATATATCTGCATGTACTCATTGATGTTTGAAGGTCCTTCTCTTTGTGCTGATGTCTCCTTGATTTATGCTTTATTCATCGCCCTGAAACAAATGTCAGAAATAGGTCATTGGTGACTGCATTCACGCATCTGCCCCTGCCTCTCTTCAGGAACTGCATTTGGTGTGGATGTATTGAAGTGAGTCTTGTTTGTTTTTATTTGGGTCTAATATATACCTTGTCTGTTATTTGAGAGGAGAGCATATTGTTTGCTCAAAGGCCCTAATGAGAATTAATCAAAGGAAGGGGGAGAGGGAACAGAGAAACTTGTCACTATTTTTTTTTAAATACAAAAGTCTTTTGGGTTTTGAGTTTTTTTGTTGTTATTGGAGCCTATAGCTTTAGGGAATTAAAAAAAGACTAAAAAGAAAAAAAGACAAGAAGCAAAACAATACAATAAGGATGTTGTTAGATTCTTTTTTCCTTTTTCCCTCTGAAATATACTCATTGCAAAGGAGAGAGTTCAGTTCCACAGGATACCGCATAAAATAAGCAAAAGAAATACACACTTTTAAAAGAGGCTTTTCTATAAGGGTCAACCTATTGATAACATCTTCTCTGATTGCTCTGCTCCCAAAGGGAAGGTGGGGGCTTGGGCTGCAGGAAATAACATGACTTGTTCTGAATGCTTCCCAAAGGCCTCTGGGAAGGGGACCGCCAGCTCCTCAATAGAGCCTCCTCCCCAAAAGAAAGCACATTTAGCCCTGAAAATGCTTTTTAAACTTATTATATTTTTATCATTTCATTGGATTGCATTTTTTTTTTGTCTTATGAAAGGTTCATCCCCCACCAAGTCTGGAAACAGAACCTTTTATGATCATTACCTGCTCTTTTTTCCTCCNGGAAGGGGGAGAGGGAACAGAGAAACTTGTCACTATTTTTTTTTAAATACAAAAGTCTTTTGGGTTTTGAGTTTTTTTGTTGTTATTGGAGCCTATAGCTTTAGGGAATTAAAAAAAGACTAAAAAGAAAAAAAGACAAGAAGCAAAACAATACAATAAGGATGTTGTTAGATTCTTTTTTCCTTTTTCCCTCTGAAATATACTCATTGCAAAGGAGAGAGTTCAGTTCCACAGGATACCGCATAAAATAAGCAAAAGAAATACACACTTTTAAAAGAGGCTTTTCTATAAGGGTCAACCTATTGATAACATCTTCTCTGATTGCTCTGCTCCCAAAGGGAAGGTGGGGGCTTGGGCTGCAGGAAATAACATGACTTGTTCTGAATGCTTCCCAAAGGCCTCTGGGAAGGGGACCGCCAGCTCCTCAATAGAGCCTCCTCCCCAAAAGAAAGCACATTTAGCCCTGAAAATGCTTTTTAAACTTATTATATTTTTATCATTTCATTGGATTGCATTTTTTTTTTGTCTTATGAAAGGTTCATCCCCCACCAAGTCTGGAAACAGAACCTTTTATGATCATTACCTGCTCTTTTTTCCTCCCCTAATGTAATTGTAGCCATTTAATTTAATAAGTAGCTGATAGGAGAGTTGACTCATGAAGGAATACAGTTAGCTACCCAACCCCTGAAACAAAGCTGAATGCTTCCATATGAAAAAGCATTTTCTTTTAAATTTGCTTTCATTTACTGACATCTCCCTTCTGCATGCAGAAGTGCAAGGCTGAAAATTCCCAACTGGAGAGACCCAGTCAAGAAAGGAAAATAAAAGCACTTTGCAGCAATACTCCAAAATTCACTTTCTCCTGCTTTTTTTTTTTTCTACCCCTTCTGGCATATTTTAGTCAGCAGAAGAATATATTTGAAGAGGGCTTTAATGAGTTATTGGTAGGGTACATGGCAAGTGCTTTGGCTTGGTCTTATCTAGTTTGGGCAGATGGGGATCAATAATGCCAGTTGGAGAATCCAGCATCCCTCATCCTCTCCAGACCAGGGCTGTACACTCTTCTTGATTCTCCTTGATGAAAGGATGGCTTTAATAAAAGCAAAAAAATGCAAGTTCTGGTAGATTTGGAAACTGGAGTAGGTGGTTGAGGAAGAAGACATTATGGGTGATTTGTGGTAGTGGGTTCCTATAGCACCATAGGCTTTTGCCACCAGTGATGGGCAGTGGATGCTGGTGTAGTAGTGGTGTTCAGGGCCAGTAGACCTCTAATGTCTTGAAGCTGGAAGGGCTGAATTTAGTGAGGCAGATTGTTCTCAGCAACGAGAATTTGGTAATGCAGCCTGACAGAGGAAGTATGACTAACATTGAAGAAGGCTTCAAGCATCAGCACCTTGTTATCTAAAAGTGTCTCATACCTTTTCTATGTAGTCTCCCATGGACAGCTCCACGCAGCTCTAGCTCTTTCCTTCTCTCTTCCTTCTGCAGTTCCGGCTTGCTCCTTCCCATCCCTAGCACGGCCACCTAGCCCTGTCCATCCATCCGTCCATCCGTCCGTCCATCCCTCATACAACAGCTTACCCTTTCTGTCCCTTGCATGGCCTCCTGTCCCTTCCTTGTCGCGGTNCATAGAACAGCCAGCAGACTCCAACTCACCACTCTACCAGCTCACTCTTTTATCACACCCATAGCTGTGAGGACAAGGCTGTTCCCACTCTTTGGTAATTAACACAGCTGCAATATATCAGGGGCAAGATTGCCTTCAGCACTATCTCTGTCCTCCCACAATTCCCCCTTTCTTTTTTAATTATAAAGTTGAGCATTTCTAGCAAAACCTGTTTAGGTAAATTCACATTATGACATATCCACATATTTCTCCTAGGACTAACAGTTATATAAATGTTTAAATACAACACGTTTTACTACCAAATAAACACATTGTACTGAGTAATAGAACTGCTCTGTCTCCAGTTTCTCCTGTATCTGCTGCTTTGATTATTTTTCTTGTTCCTTCTTCAGCTTTGTTGCTTTGCATGTTCTCTATCCTCCACAAACTCTCATTTCCCTGTTGCAATGGTTCTCAGCTTCTTTTACTTGATTTATGAGTCCCATTTTTTCCTCGAGCCACTTTTTTCTATCAGTTTGATACCTCGCCTCACTTTCCTTCCAGTCTTTTTGCAGCTTTATTAACTCCTCATTTTCATTTATGGTTTTCTCCTAATTTCTGCTCATCGTTTGCTGCCAGTCACTGTTGTATTGGTTATTCAGCTCTCTATATTTCTGCTTCCAGTTCTAAAACTAATCTGTTGGTCTCTTCTACTCTAATTCTTCACTAAACTGCTTTTTAATTTTCTTAAGTTCAGTAACTTGTTTCCTCAGGGATTTCCCGAGTTTGCATTGTATACACCTCTCTTTGTACTTATTGAATTTGTTTCTTGGCATCAGAAAATTTCTTTTAAAAATCTGTGTATTCTCCCTCTTTCCTCTGCAAATCTTTTTTCCAAACTTTGCACTAGGGCAGAGCTTTCAGAAAGATCTTTACATAGCAGTTCTATAGACTGTATTTGCTCATACTCATTTTTCTCCTTTTTCTGAAGAACATGTTTCATGGTCTCCAAACTGTTCATGAACTGTACAACTTACAAGCACGGGGGGAGGGGGGGTGTTTGAGAGAATGA
The DNA here is from genome assembly GCA_013397315.1 of Donacobius atricapilla. NCBI lineage: Eukaryota > Metazoa > Chordata > Aves > Passeriformes > Mimidae > Donacobius > Donacobius atricapilla. The sequence goes on from WBMY01005035.1 coordinate 9,413, forward strand.
TGGCAAGATGGCAAGAGGAGCATTAAAAAGGGTATCAAATTGAGTGCCCTTCCAGCTCCCAGCTCTCCACGAGGTTCCTTTGATGATCAGGAGTCTGAGATCCAGCCACCACTGGGGTCTCAATCTCTGTCTGGAAGCTGAAAGCAGTTTCATTGATGGCTACCAGAGGCACTGGAGGATGTGGGAGGGAGAACAGTGAGGCCAGGGGGATGTATGGGGAGAGTTTCTCCTTTGTAATAACTGATCTGAGCTGCTCTTTTCCTCCTCTCTCTATTTTCCGTTTTCCTTCCTGGCACAGGAATGCATTATTGGATAGTCCTTCATGCTGTGCTGGTGTCTTCTCATCCCACCTCTGCTGTCTCTTCCCCAGCCATGCCATTCTCCAGCTGAGGTACCCCTTGCTCTCCCTGAGGCATCGGCTCTCACTTTTCCTTACCTTTATTTATTTTCATTGATGGTCACTATGGGTAGGTAAGGACTCCTCTCTCATGGTGTCTCTCACTGACATGGTTCTGCTCAGCCCAGATACGTTCTATCCTCAATGTGGTTAAAGAAGAGAGCAAAAAATATCCTATTGTCTATAAAAATAAATTCCATAAATGGGAGACAGAGGGGAGGTTTTTCTTGTATTTTGAGATGGCTCATTCTTGACAGATGTCTTTGGTTGACTCGTCTTTCAAACAAGTGAAGCCATGCTTGGAGAGCCTGGAAGTGGCTGGCCTGTGGTCTGGAGGCATTGGCTTGGTTGGAGCCGAATTCCCATACGACCCATGGAGAAAGTTCTGTTGCAAGGGTAGAAGTGAGCTGATGGTGCTTGATTGTGTCAATGCTGGATGTCCATGGTATGGTCTCCACCCAGCCCTGGACATCTCCCTCTTGACCCATGTGTGACATGAGACTGGTGGCTTTTGGCTGATGGAAGGTTATGGTGCCCATGATGGGTGAGAAGGTGTGTCTTTCACAGGATAGGTGAATGGTGCTGGATCTGCTGGCAAAGTGAAGCTCTCCAAGAAGCCCAGAGTTGGCCATCACAGAGGGAGCACAAGATGAGCTGGCTTATGTCCTCACCACCTCCACTGCTTTTTTATTCATAGGGGTCATTCATAAAATACCAAACCTGGAATTTTACCCAGATTTCAGCCCAATCTTGTTGACTTTTCCTGACTCTGGAACTGCCCCAGGGTCTCCTGGAGCCAGTGGATGTTGAGTGACAATGCTTGGTGGATGCTGGACCAAGCAAGGCTTTGCCAGGCTTGAGGCTGGGAGACCCACGGGGCTCTTCAGCAGCAAGCGCAGCCTCAGTTTCTCCCTCCCAACTCCTCTGCTACAAAGACAGGAGAAGACCTCTGGAGTCTGAAGAAGCATCAGCATCACTCCCTTCTCTGGTTCTTCTCGTAGTGGGACCTCGTCTGTTTTAAGGGACCACTTGGCTGAATGATATTTCATTTCAAAATCACAGGCAGGCCAAAAACGTTTCACTATGCCTCTGATCCCTGCTGGTATCTGCTCACTAGGGAAGAAGCACCTTGCCCAAATCCAGAGCTATTTATGCCTCTGTACTGGTTTGAAAGCAAA
>WBMY01005036.1:1867-37711 GCA_013397315.1 Donacobius atricapilla
AGACTCCCAGCACCACCACCACCACCACCACCACCACCTCTTCTAGCACAACAACCACTGTTACTGGATCACCAACACCCACCTCAACTACTTCAAGCACATCCTCTCCCTCACCAACATACACCACCACCCTATCAACTCCAGGTACTTCTAAATTTTGTAGTCTCATATGTTCTTTGCCTTTTGGGAGTAGTGAGGGTCTGTGAACACCTCCTTTTTTTGCCTCTGTATGGCATCAAGAATGGGTTTAACTTTTGGACAGTCCCTGAAACAGCCTTTGCTCCTAGCTGTCCCTTCAGCTCTGTTTCAGAAGGAACAAGGACAGTAATTTCTGCTGCTGTTGGCCTAAGTCTTTCAGCTGGCCAGAGTGGTGTCACTAGACACATGGAGCGTAATGGAGCGGGGCTTGATTTTGTGACACTTGCATTTCAAACTGTCTTTAGACACAGATGTGTGGACTTTCTGTCACCCTGATGTTTTCAGCTTCTCTTCTGTTTCACAGTGTTTCATGGTTTTGGGTTGTTTCTCACGCTTGAGTGATGTAAACACAGCTAATGTTTCCATAAATTCAAGGAAAGTTTACATTCCTGTTCTTAGAGATATGGACAGCTGATAGACAGTTGTCTTGACCAATGGGATAGGGAGAGGTGTCAACCTTCTCCCCCAATCCCTGGCCTTTGTAGAAATACTATAAAATGGAGTCAGACCTTTTTAAATAAATTAGTATTAGTTCATGCCTTCTGATCAAAGTGTGTGTGTGTGTGTCTGTGTGTGTGTGATGAACAGTGTCAACTTTCTTCCTTCTCTCCTGTTCCCTTGCCATGTCAATACTAATGCTTCTCAGCTATTATAGATGTAGGAAGAAAGCATTCCTCTGCCATGCTTTTGGAAACAGTTTCACTTTGCCGACTGTGACTTTTGGTGAACTGTGGTCTTTGCCTGACAAGATTCACTAGTAATCTGGGAACTTACGTCATCAGAAAACCACATGCCAATCAGCCAGGAACATATTCCTGTGCATACTTCCTTCCCTGATCACAGCTTCCCCTCTCAGCTCTTACCCCAGGATTTAGTGAGGTGTTCTAGATAATGACACAGAGATAGAAAGCCCCAGCAAGATCAAAATCTTTTCTCCTCATCTCTTTCCTGTTGGTAGGTCTTTCTGATTTTGTGCAAAGCACCTTCCAGCACCATCGCCAGTCTATTTTCTAGGAGAGGAGGGCCATGACCCTATGTGTGCACAAATTTCAAGGAGTTTGTTTTCTGGTCCCAGAAAGGAAGGGCTTATGAGAGGGATCTTTGCTGTGCTAGGGGTGGGCTGACCTCTCTAGGCCTCTGCCAGCTGCCTCATGTGCAGCTTCTGTTCAGTTCCTGTTAAGTCCCACTCATGCATTGGTGTCTTTGTTTTCTCTGTCCCTGCTGTTTCTAACAGGCACACCTCCATCCACATTGAGCACACCAAAATCGACAACCATTCCCTCACCACCAGAGACTTCCACCACTACTGTCAGCCCTCCGAGCACAACAGCCACTGTTCCTGGATCAACAACAACCATCTCAACTCCTGGAAGTATGTTCCCAATGCTATCAATTCCCATAAAACCCCCTCTGCCTCTAATCACAGAAACAACAAAAAATTCTCCGCTTCTTTTGTCCTTTTTGGTCTTGCCATGGGAGTAAAGAAGGTCTGTGAGTACACCCATTTGTGGCTCCGTGTGGGATCAAGGATGTGTGCAACTTTTGGGCATTCCAGGAAATGAGTTGTGCCCAAAGTTCATTTGGGCTGTTTCAAAAGTGATGAGGATGTAGGGGTCCCCGGACAGACAAGAAGGTCTGGTCTTTCTTGATGGAACAGTGCTCTGAGGAGGTATTTCATCTTGCTGCCCAGCTAAGGCAGATGCTAAACTGATGGGAAATGTTGCTGTTGCAGTTGTTGGACCATGTCCTTCAGCTGGGCAGAATATAGTCACAGAACCCATGATGTGCAGTTGGACAGTGACTTTGGTTTTTGACACTGGCATTTTAGGCACTGTTCTAGGCTGAGCTGCATAGGCTTTTTCCCTCTCTCCTCCTTCTTGGCTATGTCTGTGCTAATGCTTGTCAGTGGTTATAGATGTAGGAAGGAAGGATTCCCCTGCCATGCTTTTGAGTACATACTAACTCTTGCAGTGAACTGTGATCTTTGTCTGACAAGATCCACTAGTACTCTGTGATGTGCTATACCAGGGTAACATTGGGAAAATCACATGACTATCAGGTAGAAACATGTTCTGGTCCATGATCTGTTCCCCGACCCCCGATCTCCCTCAGCTTTTACTCCATGAGTCAGAGAGGTGTTTAGGTAATGAGGCAGAGAGAGAAAGCTCCAGCTAGATCCAAGGCATTACTCCTCCTCATCTCTTCCCTACTGGCAGGCCTCTAATTTTGGGAGAAGCACCTTCCAGCACCATCCTCACTCTCTTCACTAGGAAAGGAAGGCCATGACCATCTCTGTACATGGATGTCAAGGAGTTTTCTTTCTGGCTGAGGAAAGGAGGGCTGATGCTAGGGACCTTTGCAATGCTAAGGGTGGACTGACCTCTCTAGCTCTATGGCCTCAGGCACAGCTTCTGTTGAGTTCACATTGGGTCCCACTCATGCATTTGTGTCTTAGTTTTCTCTGTCCCTGCTGTTTCTAACAGGCACACCTCCACCCACACCAGTGAGCACACCAAAATCCACAACGATTCCCCCGCCACCAGAGACTTCCACCACCACCACCAGCACCCCGACAACAACAACCACTGTTACTGGATCACCAACACCCACCTCAACTACTTCAAGCACATCCTCACCAACACCAACATATACCACCACCCTACCAACTCCAGGTAATTCTCTGGACTGTGCTGTTGTTTGTTCCCTTGCTGTGGTTGCCCTGAAGTTACATGAGCACTTCAAACTGTGCCTTTCAGTAGTATCTGGGATGGGTGTAACTGCAGAGGATCCCTGGAACAGCCTTTGCTTAAATCTTTGCCTTTCATCTGGCTATTTAAAAGGAACAAGGTTTGGGGGTTCTGGGGAAAAGGTTTGGTCTTCCCTCACTCAAAAAGACTCAGCTTACACAGAACCTGAACTGATGGGAAATCTTGCCTTTTTTGCTGCTAGACCTATTCCCTCAGCTGGCCAGAATATATTCCCTCGACAGATGCGCAGTTGTGGCATGGCTTTGGTTTTTTGGTACTGGCATTTTTGGCACTGATTGGACATAACTGTGTAGATCTTCCCTCTGCCCTGTTCCTTTGCCTGGTCAGTGCTGATGCTTGTCAGCTGTTTTAGATGTAGGAAGGATGGATATGCTTTTGGGAACAGTTTCACTCTGCAGACTGTGACTTTCTTTGAACTGTGGCCTTTGGCTGATGAGATCCACTAGTATTCTGGGAAGCCATTTCTCAGGGTGACATTGGGAAAACCACATGCCAATCAGGCAGGAATATACTCCTGTGCAAGCTTCCTTCCTTGATCACAGCTTCCCATCTCAGCTTTTACTCCAGGATTTAGCAAGGTGTTCTAGATAATGACAGAGAGATAGAAAGCCCCAGCAAGATCAAAAACATCACTCCTCTTCATCTCTTACCTATTGGTAGGCCTTTCTGATTTGATAAGAAGCACCTTCCAACACCATCTCTTTGCTCAGAAGGAAGGCTCATGACCCTGTGTGTGCATGGATATTGTGCTTTTTGGGGCCAGGAAGGAAGGGCTGGTGCTAGGGTAGGCTGACCTCTCTAGCTCTGTGCCAACTACCTCATGTGCAGCTTCTGTTCAGTTCCTACTGAGTCCCATTCATGCCTTTGTGCCTTTGTCTGTTTTCTCTGTCCTTGCTGTTTCTAACAGGCACACCTCCATCCACACCGAGCACACCAAAATCGACAACCACTCCCTTGCCACCAGAGACTTCCACCACCACCACCACCAGCCCTACGAGCACAACAACCACTGTTCCAGTTGGATACCCAAGTACCACCTCAGCTCATGGAAGTATTGCCACCAAAACCCCGATGCCTCCACCCACAGAACCAATAAGTAATTCCCAGGGTTTCATGTCTTTTGTTGGTTTTAGAAAGCAGTGTTTATTGGCAGCTTAACATGTGTTTTAGTTTCTATACTCTGCACTAATGTAGTTGATTATATTTCAAAAACATCCCAGCTAATCTTTTAGCAGCAATGTCATATCTCCTACTGTCCCAGTTCATCTGCCTCTGTTAAAGGGCATGAAGTACATGAAAGTGTTTACCTGTCCTCACCCAAATGTGAATTAGTTTTCATTGAAAGACTGTCCTTGTGGGCTGCCTGGGCAGACCCAGGGCATCTTAATTCCTCTAGCATCATAACAGCACTCTTATTATGTACAAAGTGCTTCTCTCTCTACCATGTGTCACTTATATAATTCTATAAAAGCACAAATAGATGGTTCTGAGGCTGGCCTGTGAGAATCATGAACGCTTTTTAACATCCTAAAATAAAGCTATTTTAAAGGAATCTCCATTAGCAACCATAATGAAAACTGGCCCAGTGAAAAAGCAGAAAAGTGTATTTGGTGTTCACAGCGTACCAAAATAGCTTGTATGTGAGTAGTCTTAAAGGCCTGGGCATAAGAAGTGGAACACAGACTGCTCCAGCAACTGCTCAGTTTCTGTAGAATTAAATGTCTCCGAGCATAATCAATGATGGGATGAATGTGCCACATGAAGCAGCACAGGGAATAATGGTCTTTCCAGAGAATATAGTATGACAGCAATACAGTATTAACCAGAGTTCGCTGATGTACTCAGTGGATTCCCCTGTATCTAGGACTGCTGAACTCTTCTCTGCAATATAAAGTTTTAACACTGCAGAAGATGTTCCCTCTGACACTGATTGTTGATAAAATGTTTATATCAATGTCTCCTATGCAAGATGTAGGAGATTTTGTTAATAATCCCTCAGTGATGCAAAAACCATTAATAAAACAATTTCTGCTTTATTTCTATCTAAAGACCCTATGCTTAGGCTTGTTAACTACATATGCATAGAAGAAAATAAGATGACATTAGGAAGAAAATGCAATTTCCCTACTTAAAATACTCTGTTTTCTCCCTGTCTGAAAGAAACACCTGAACCAGGGGTGTCAACAGAGACAAGCACTCCAGTTACTCCTTCAGCTACCCCACTGCCAACAACAAGAACGACAGAAATAAGTACAGTGTCTACTGCCAGTACCACTAGTCAACAGTCAACATCACCAGTGTCAACAAGCCCAGTGACAGCTACCACCTCCAAAGTCACTGAAACAGAATCAACCACCAAGACCACCACTTCAGGCCCCACACCCTCAAGATCTACCAGCACCACACCAGTAAAAGAAACACCTGTCCATGAAACCACTACCACCAGGACCCCAAGCCCTCCAATAGGATCACCTACCACCATTTCCAGCCCTGGCACCACCACAACCTCGGGACCAAGCAGCCCTACAGGAACACCACCATCAATATCAACAACCACTTCAGGCCCCACACCCTCAGTGTCCACTCCCCCCACCACCACAGGAGGAACAGGAATGAGTACCCCGACAACAACCTCTGCAACTGTTACTACTCCAACAACATCAGCTGCATCAACCAGCCCTGTGTCAACCACCACCTCTGGTACTACTCCAACAGAAAGCTTTACCACCACTTCAGGAACCACCTCTAGTAGTTTTATCACAATCAATGCAACCACCACTTCCACCACCTTCAAAACCCTTCCCCCTGGCTCAACTACTACATCTGGGCCTGCTGCAACATCAACTGCAGTCACCACTACAGGAGGTTCTACACACAGTACAACTCCTCCAGTTAATGGCTCAAGTACAACTACAGGTCTAATACCAACCACTCCTAAAAAAACTTGTACTATTTTCCCTAATGAATCTTATGAGGTGAGTAGATTTCATGCTTCCATTGTGCTTTGGCTGGAGACTAGACACAGAGCTTCAATGTTAGTAACATAGAGAATGCGCATTAGTCTGGATAGGAAAGGAAGTATCCATTTGTTCTATTTCTTTAGTTTTCTTGGGCATCAGCAGGACTTCCAATGATATTTGGATTGATAGCTTACATTGGCTATTAGCTCTTCAAGGGTAATTTTTAAAAAGCTTTCTGGAAGGAGCTGGATCGCAGTTCTGTGTTTGTCTTTGTTGTAGGATAGCTCTGATGAAGAGGAAACCAAGAGTTATGTGGTGCTAAGCTATCTTTTTTATTTCTGCTTTTGAATAAGTCCGAAGTGGGTAAAAGTTACTTGTGTGTTTACATTGTAGCCCAACAAAAATACACAGGGCTGAATTTGTCTGAGTTTGGAATGAGTCATACTTGTTCACCGACTGGTTTCAGGAGAGGCCTATGAAACAAAACCTGCATTCAAATGCTTGTGAAATTTGACTCAGAGTTCTTTTTTTTTTCTGTTTTTTGAACCTTCCACCTCTGACACAGATAAGTTAGTGTCTTGTACATTTCTAAAGCCTCCCCATAGTTTAGATGCCTACCAACTTACTCAGTAGATCTGCAGGAATAAAAATTATACATGGCTGAAAAACTGGTAGAAGATAAAAAAACCTCATGCAATCACAATGCATGCGCATAATCACCTTGGACAATTTTGCCCGAACAGTTGGTGCTCACTTTAGCTATTAATCTGTTCTAGGTATCCGTGGAAGGGAATTGATCATATACTGGACATTCACATTGATCAGTGTCTTTCACTGTTCTTCAGAGAGGGTGTTAAGGTGATGAGATTAGATGAAACATCTCACTTTTAGATAGCTGAAACTAGAAAAGGTGATTCCAATTTTGGTTTACTGGCTTGACTTTTGTAAATAATGCTTTTCACTTTGCAGCTCTCAGTTGTTCTAGCTCACCTTGCAGACCTAGGTAGTGCTGACTGATGCACTTCCATCCTATTTTCAGATTTCTGGTGGGGGAAAACTTGTCAATAAACATATCGCTTTTTAGAAACCTGCAGAAGATATTCAGGCATAATTATTGTCAGTCTTACTGCTTCCTAAGATTTGTCTCAGTTTCCCCTCTCCCCCTCTCTTTTCAAACACAGCAAGGTGAGTCATGGTGGCTCTGTAACTGCACTAAGGTAATATGTATAGAAGACAATATTGTCCAGGTGATCCCAGTAATCTGTAATCCACCTCCGAAACCAACGTGTTCCAATGGACTGTCTCCTGTGCCAGTCATCGATGAGGATGGATGCTGTTGGCACTGGGAGTGTGATTGTAAGTATATATTTTGTTGACTATTTAATCTCCTGAGGAAACAGTACTATTGTTAAGACCGACAATATTTATCAAGGAACAAGTATCATGCAAGGCTGTGACTCAGTCTCCTGGTGTTGCTTAGAGTGCTCTGTTGATTCTTTTTAGCTAATTGAGGGATTTGCTTAATTTTTCATTATCTCTACATAACCGTTGTGTTAGTAGAGTAAATTGGTCTCCCAAAGTAGGATTTAAATGTCCAGATGCAGACATACTTGTTCAGACTATTGGTAAAGATATCTATGGTACCGTTAAGCCTATTGTCAGTTGTCTGTCATTAATGTCAGATGAACTGTGCTTTGAAAGTTTGAACTATTGAAAATGCTTGGTTTTTATTGATGACTTCTAGCTAATGAGCTCATGCATTGACATATACACTTTATTAAAATTAAAATGCCCAAAGTTCACTGAGATGTTTTCCACATCTAAAGATTTTGCTTGTAGTCTGCTATGATTTTATATGTTGCCATAAGAGCCTGTATGTTTTTTTAGGCTACTGCACTGGCTGGGGAGATCCGCATTACATGACTTTTGATGGACTGTACTACAGCTATCAAGGGAATTGTACATATGTCCTTGTGGAAGAGATCAATAAGAAAGTCGACAACTTTGGTGTCTACATTGATAACTACCATTGTGATGCACGGGATATAGTGTCCTGTCCTCGAACACTCATCGTGAGACATGAGACTCAGGAAGTGAGGCTAACAACAGCGCAACCAAATACTCTGAAAGTAGAGGTACTGAAGAATGCTACCATTGATTTCTTGATTCAGATATAAATACTGCATCAACAGGATAATTATATTTACAATGCTTGGGGAAAAAATTCTTCTGTGTTTTAGATTCAGTAACAGTTTAGACTGTAAAACTGCACTGCTTCAATGGACTTCAAAGGACTACTTCAAAGCACTTCTTTACTCCGAATGTGGGTGGAGAAAAAAACCTATAACTTCTTGTCTTTTTGATCTCAGATCTTTGCAGATCTCTCCCAAATACACAAGTGTGGACAAATTGCTAAGAGTTAAGGATATAAAATAATTTATAATTAACATTAATGTAACAAAGGAAAACAATATGAAATGGGAGGAAATAATGTAAGGTAGACATAACAATAAAGTGCTGGTCTGAAGTGAGAAGTGTTTGGAGCTTTTTGTAGCTTTTTACTGTTTGTCTAGTTTATTTTTGTACATTACTGTGTGAGAATATTGCAGGTTAGATTGCAACATATTGTTGAAAATGTACAAAATTTAGACCTCTATTTTTTTTCTCTAAAGCAAAGAAATCTCCAATTGCTGAGTGAAGGCAGTAGTGTTAGTTTCTCAGGTATATCACGGCTATTGTATTTAAATAAATAATACAGGTTTAGTCTTATTTCCATTATTTAATTTTTCTATAAGCATGTTCCCTTTATGGTAAGAAACATAAAACTTCATACCGTATGAATTTAGGAGAATTTTGTATTCTACTTTCATGAGGAGTCCTTGATGCCATAGTCACTCTAATAAGTCTGTTGAGTGTTAGGATTTAGCTGGTTTAAACCTTGAATTTATAGCCTCATATGTCTGAGGTTGATGGGCTTTTGTGGCTCAGAGAAGAAAAGTTTGACTTTCCAGTAACAAAGGAAACACAGGAACATTTGTTACAAATTAAAAGGATGTTATTTACCTTTACATTCTCTCTGCAAAACAAAGGAACAGTCAATTCTTTAAAAAAATAAAACTAAATTTATGCCTCTTTTCTATTTTCCTTTATTTATTAGGTGACAGTAAACAACCAGCTTGTGGCTTTGCCTTACAAGAAGTTTGGCGTAAGCATCTATGAGTCAGGCATAAATCGTGTTGTGGAAATTCCTGAGCTGAAAATGAATGTGTCCTACAACGGCTTGTCCTTTTCTATCAGAATGCCCTACAGCCTGTTTGGCAACAACACCCAGGGACAGTGTGGTAAGGCTTACTCTTCCAATTTTTCACTCTCAGAAAACCACCATGACAGCCCTGCTGCAAAGATGAATGGAATTTCCTAACAAATCTGTGGGTGAATTCTTTCTCCCCTCACCACCCTTAGGTACTTGCAATAACAACACGGCGGATGACTGCATGCTGCCAAATGGAAACATTGCAGAAAACTGTGAAACCATGGCAGACCACTGGCAAGTTGTTGATCCTTCCAAACCACAGTGCTCTCCAGGCCTAGTTCCTACACGTACACCTGATACAACACCAACACAGCCTTGCAAAGAATCTTCCATCTGTGAGCTTCTTTTGGGAAGGTAACAATTCTCTTGGTTTTACAAGCCTTTGGTCTTTGATTTAAATGGAAATTTTAGGATTAATTTACCAATGGAAAGTGTTTCTAACTATTACTCCATTTCTTGTATCTTTATGGTTTGCTTATACTCCTTTCACTTTTTCTGGTTGTTATTTTTTGCTGACAGTTTCTGTAAACCCTCTGGCTGCCACACTAACTTTTGCGGATGTTCCCACATTCTTCTACAGTCTCTGCCCTCCCCTGTCCCATGTCCTTGCCTTTCCCCAAATTTACTTAGCAGAAAACAGAGTACAACTGAAAACAAATATCTTAATTTTTAGAACACCATGTTAGAACTGAAAAAGAAAAAAAAATCAAAATTGCTTTAAAGAGATAGCATATGATTGCACCCAATGGTATACAGCTCCTGGACTCAAAATGTTGGTGTCTAAGTGTTTTGTAGGTGAGGGAAGAATATTTGAAGATATGTTGGAAGGTTCCTATCTGGATAAATGCTATTAGCACAAATCTCTCATCAACAGTCCACAACCGCCTCTCCTTAATCTCCCATGTCCACTGTTGCCACATCATAACATGTTAAGCATGTTGAAAAATGTATGGATCATTCAGTAACTAATAATGATGAATATTTCTGTTTCTAGTGTGTTCGAGCCATGCCATGCATTTGTCCAGCCTGAAAAGTACTATGCAGCCTGTGTTTTTGATAGCTGTGTACTTCCCAACTTAGACCTGGAATGCTCAAGTCTGCAGATCTACGCTGCCACCTGTGCTGATCAAGGCGTGTGCATTGACTGGAGAAAACACACCAATGGTGTATGCTGTAAGTATCTGGCCATTTATCTTGAATTATTAAGGAAGATTATGTGGAACTGTTTCAGCAGTAATGTCATACTGCTTTCAGGGTAATGAAGACACCAATAAATCACTGCAGCTGCTCTCCTTAAGTAATTTTGCAGGTAACATTTTTAACAATGGAAATAATAAATGGGCCTGCAAAAATGTACATGTATTGACTATGCCAGAAACATCTGTATCACTACATACTCTTTTGTATGCAGGCAGTTCTATGCTTTGCAGGCATCAGCAGATCATTCTCTATTTGCTGACATGTACATTAGTTTTCATCTGCAGTAAGGGCACAAAGGGAAGGATGACACTCCTCTTTGAAAACTTATGCAAAAGAGACTGAAATTACATGAAAAAAATTTAATCAAGATGTAGACTCTTGGCACTATCACCTTAGCGTAAAGTATAGTACTGTATCTCTATGGCTAAATTGCGCAAAATTATTCAATTTAGAGACGTGAGTCTATCTGGGATTTTTCCTCTTTGCTTCTCAAGATTGTCACAGATACATAGGAAAATGAGTAAATAGTGTTTAAATTCTTGGCATAAGGTCATGGGACTTTTATATGATATTGTTACTGAGCTGTTTCTCCTTTTTGTTCTTCCATTCCAGCTCATGAATGTCCTCCAGGTAAAGAATACAAAGCATGTGGGCCTATTAAAGAGATGACCTGCAAATCAAGGTAAAAAATTCCTTCACAGTTAGTTATAGCTTGTACAACTTTTCAGTCATATCTAATGCATAGGTGAATGAGCAAAATCAGCCTCCTCTCGTCTTAAACTGACTGTCAAATTTATTAGCACTTTTCTGTTTATCCTAAATCTGGGTGCCTGAACTGTTTCTGTTTCTGTTGTTTGGATATATCAAACACAGACCCCGACAATCCCCAATTACAAATATGCAGATCATTTGCCACGGTATTTTCAGTGAAAGGTTATTTGGCATAATCCTCCTTATGTGCCTACAACGTTAATGGTGTTCCTCTGAACATTTTGTCTTACAGAGGACAGAACGACACATCAACTAAACAAGTGGAAGGCTGTTTCTGTCCTAATGGAACCATGCTGTATGACTCTGGTGTGGATGTCTGCGTGAAAACCTGTGGTGAGTTTTCCTGCTTCACTTGGATGCATGTTTGTTTCCTCTTTTTTTCCTTCTGTGTATAAAACAGAGATTTGACTGTATGCAGTGCTCAATACAATATATAGTTGAGACACCTTCTGTTATGTGACTTGTAATGGAAATTTATTCTGGTATTTTCCAGGCTGTGTCGGAGTGGATATGATACCAAGAGAGGTATGATGCTGTATGCTTTTGGATTTCAAGTAGAAGTTTGGGTGGGGAGAGGAGAGTGCTCTCCACTGGTACAACCTTGTTTTGTCATCTCTGAACTTTGTATTCCTGGTTTTACTTCTGTGCCTTTTAATTGATTACTATGCAGTCACTCATTTTATTGTTTTTCAATGACAGTTTGGAGAAAAGTTTACAGTGGACTGTCAGGACTGTATTTGCCTGGAAGGTGAACATGGCATTGTATGTGGGCCGCACGTATGCGAACAAAAGAAGGTCACTTGTGATGGAGAAGGTTTCTATGAGGTCACTGAAGTCAATCCTGAAGACTCCTGCTGCCCTCTTTTCACTTGCAGTGAGTTTATACTTTTGTTTCTGGTCTTTCTATATCTCTAGGAAATAGAAAGGAAAAGAGGCTGAACTACCTTAGTACCAGAGATCTACAGCAGGGAGTCACAAAATAGTATCTTTCCTCATGCTTTTTAAAATCAACTTGCCCAGTGGTAGGGAAAATGCATTTTAATATTGCAATGATCCAGTGTCACTGAATTTCCAGTTATGGAGAATTACTCAAGCTGTAGTTCTTGTGTTCAGGGCCACATTTTATTTAAGCAAAATGCAGAGAGATTATGGAATTCTCTGTGCATTTTCATTTTCCAGCTGTTGCCTAAAATCCTGGAGAGTAGGAGTTATTCCCTACTTCTCTGCATAGAATGATGATACTTTATTAACACACGATAATTGCATAGTAGAAAAAATTCATAAACTAATACAGTACCCCATATCCAGTGCCTGGATTTATGAGGAAAAACATGTTCCCTATCTGCAATTTTTTTCTTTGAAGAGAATCTGGACTGTTTCCTAGCAATGGAAAGTTCATCCTAAGTGCTCTGATTGATGATTCTTTCTAGTAGCTGTGATTTAGTGTACTTTATGACTTATTCTTTCTTTTTCTCTCCTCAGAATGCAATACAAGCTTGTGCACAGCTAAAGCTCCCAAGTGCTCACTGGGATTTGAAGTGCTTTCTTATATTCCCAGTGGTCAGTGCTGTCCTGTATACCAGTGTGGTAAGTCCCCTGGAAATATATTGCAGTGATTAACCTTATAGTTTTATTTATTACATAATCTAGCATTACACTAAATAAGACTGTATGCAATAGCCTGTTGAAAGAGGTGTTAAACAGTCAGATTCTACAAATTCACTACTATTAAAATTGGTAATTGGTGCTATAGTTATGAAACTAGGAAATTAGATATAGCTCTGGTGACTCAAGTTCAATTTCCTGCTTATAAATACATGTAAGAACATCTACACGATTAACTGGGATGATAGTCTCAGCTTAATTAGCAAAAAGGCCCTTGAAGCATCCCCAGTAGAAGACGTTTACAGTTCTTAGCAACTGAAACAAGGAAGTACTTCTATCTGTTAAGTGGACATTCTTGGCTCTGAACTGGACTGTGTATTTTTGGACAAATCTTTTTCCCTTCTTGCATATCCAGTCTTAGTTTTTATATTTTATACATGTCCTGGCTGCTATCAGAATTAGGGAATAACCATATGAATAGTGATTCATTGTGGAAGAAATGAGTTTGATTAGAGTGGTGTGAAGATTTTTTTATTCTTTTTTCATATCTAAACATCTAACTCCTTGCTTATTAACAGTTCCCAAGGGGGTTTGCGTACATGAGAATGCTGAGTTCTTGGTAAGTTCCTGTTTCAACAGTCTTCTGAAAATGCTTAAAAGCCCAGTTAGTATACTTGATCAGAAGTACAAAAAGGTTTATCCAGTACAACAAGTATTTTAGAAATTTTCAAATTTCTGTCAGGAGTTTATCAATTTCACAAAGCCTAAATCTTTTCTGAAAAGTTTCCTATGTAGGAAAGAAATTGAAGAGCTGCATGTATGTCAGTATCATGGAAGAATTTGAGTTAAGTCTGCTGGCATTTAAAAACATCAGTCCACATTTACCGTCAGCACATTACTGCAGTTTTGAGACTCTGTTTTTAAAAATTAGAAGACATGTAAATAAGTATTATTCTAACCAAATCTAGATTTCTAATAAATTCTCCTGAGTCTAGTAATTTTAACTGTTCTTTTAATATCAGAGTTTGTCATTGCCCTACAGGACTTCAATAAAGACACAAACTATATTCAGTATTTAAAATGTCTTCATAAATGACTAGCCAAATAGCTATCCAGTTGTCTTTACGATTTTTTTCCTTTTCCATTGCTTCATTTACAGATTTTTTTAAAAATTAATAAATGTCTGTTAAGCCTGTAATATGTCATTAATATGTGATTTTGTTTTCCTTAAAATGTGTAGCCCAACTCCTCAGTCTTTGTTGACAAGTGTCAGAATTGTGTCTGCACAAATGATGTGAACGTCAGCACTCAACTGAATATCATCTCCTGTGAACGGGTCCCCTGCAACACATATTGTCAACCAGTAAGTGGCAAACTTAAAGAAACAAAAGACTCCAAAATACTCATATCTGTGAACACCAGTTTGATCAATGAGTGGTATTAAGCAAAGGACAGGGAGTTGAAACCCAGAGACCAACTCCAGCCTGGATATCAACTGTTCTTTGAGCAGTCTATTGCCTGCGATTGACTATGTAACTGTCCACATTCAGTTCATCCTGGCAGAATTAGCTAGGAAATTTCTGTAGACCATCTTGTGGAGTGATATTTAATTATTATGCATATTTATTCTGGTGCTTTAATTTATTCCATTTATTACCTGCTTCTATTACTTGTCTTCTCTAAGGCTGGAACACAAAAAGGCACAAATCTAGAGTGCACTGCAGAGTGTAATCAATTAATGGATTCGTATGTTTTCATTTAGTTCTCAAAAATTCATCTATCATACTGCTATTGTTTTTAATTAATTTTAATTTCTAGGGATATGAAATTAAACCAGTGAAAGGTGAATGCTGTGGAAAATGTGTGCAGACCAAGTGTATTATACATACAGCAGACAATTCTGAACTCATCTTGAGTGTAAGTATGCTCTATATCTTAGCTGTCCACCAAATCTGTAGTTCCCAGTTCCAATAAAGGAACATCTCCTTGCCAGAGACAAGGCTTTAGTATAAGTTTGCACCTGAAAGATCAAAATCTCATCTAAAGCAAAACCTAGCTACAATTTTTTGACCTGAAGTTAGGTCTCATGAAATAAAATTATCTGTAAGGCCTTTCCTGGAATGAGAAATCCAATGCCATTGGAAGGGGTTTTCTTCCAGTGTCTGGAAGCTTGGGCTTTTCTATGTTATTTGATTTCTGTATGTTGAAAAACACTATTAAAGCCTACATATGAAACAATTCTATTGCCCTGGTAGGATGAAGGTTTAGGGTTTTTTTAATTAACATAAAACAATCTAGCTTTTTGAAGGCAAAATCCATTGGCATGGATGATTTTGTTAAAGTACTCTGTGTACTTTAGAGATATTTTTCTTTCTCAAGGAAAATACCACGTAAAACTGAAATTCTCTTAATGTATGGCATATTGCAATACATGTCATGATCTGTATCCCAAATGACTGTTAACCTAAAAATAATTGACTGGGAAACAAAATGAGTCATTATCAAAGGGCAAGAAAATTTCTGTCTGAGCTCCCTTCAGCTTTCCTTATTACATTTTGCGTTTCACTTGCAGCCTGGAGACTTTAAAAATGATCCTCACAACAACTGCACCATTTATAGCTGTATAGACGTCCACAACCAGCTTATTGCTTCCACATCTGAGATTACCTGTCCAGCATTCAATGAGGAGAGCTGCAAGCCTGTATGTAAAAATGGAAAATTTACCCTCTACTCCATACATAGGTTACTTCAGTTTAGTTCAGCTATCTAACAAACAACAAAAGTAAAATTTAGCAATGACAGCCTTTTGTCATGATTTTTCAGTCCTATGGGCAGAAGTCCCAGATGCATCCATGCACAACCCTATAGAGTGTATAACATACACCTGGGTGAGAATTCAATGTTCAATAAAAGACACCTGGGCGAGAATTCAATGTTTATAACTGGTGGCTGTCTCTCAGTAGCCAAAATACTGGTCAGCACTGAGATACTGAATCTTTACTGACTGCTTTGTTTTGAAGTTCTATCTCAGCAAGAACCAGGTTTCCTTGAATGTTCCAGAAACACAAGCTGTTCAGTCAGTAAGCTGCCAGTAACACCGTGCATAGTCCCCATACAGAGGACTCACAAACCATTTTTGGAATTGCTTCTGAGGAAAAATTGCATGATGTCAACTGTAGACTTCCTTCAAAGAATTGTTTTTATTTTCACAAGTCTTTGTAAATTGATAGATTTCAAGTCAGGAAGAAGCTGTTACCTTGGCTTATTTAAATCAGTGTTACAGTTCCCACTGGTTATTTCCAGCCACTGAAGAATTGTTTTCCTTAGGTTTTGGCCTTAATGCCTATTTAATATAGAAAAATAGTATAATGTATTTTTTTTCTGTTTCTTTTTTTTTCTTTTAGGGAACTATTTCGTTCTTACCTAATGGTTGTTGCAAAACCTGTAAGTATGCCAGTGTATCTGAATCAACAATACAGAGAATGGTCTTCTTAAGTTAGCCCATTTTCCAGATAAATTTGTCTTTAAATAGATACTTTTCTATTTATATTTGTCATTCCAAGCCTTCCCTCTCTGATCTCTCTGGATAAGTTTAAGCTGAAGCAGAAAGACCACTTAAGGCAATTCTTTGAGTGCACTAGTGAAGCCCAGAGAATGCTGAAGTGCGAGGGATTTCTGGATGTATTTCACTAAAAGTATTTTCTGCTCTTTCCCTGCAGGTGCCCCCCTGGACAGCCGCACGCCGTGCTCTGTGCGCCGCAGAAAAGACTTTATCGTCTACAATGGCTGCCGCTCTGTGGACAGAGTTGACTTGACTGAATGTGAAGGAACATGTGGAACCTTCTCACTGTAAGTAAACTCACCAGACAATGAGATTTAAGACCTGGTGGCACTGAGCTTGTTTATATAAAAGGAACAATAAATAGTAGACTACACAATGGTAGAAGACCTGGAACTATCTGCTTCCTGAATCATGGATATAAATCATGGAATCTGTGACTGACTGGTTGCTTTGTCTTAATATAAAGCAGAAAAGTATATTAAATTGTCTTGTGAGTCAGCTCTGATAAGGCCTATTCTATTAAAAGCCGGCTTTATGTCAGACCACCTAGGCTAGAAACTGTCACGGAAGAACATGGATTATTTCCTGTAATGAGAATGAGCCCAGAGAGCAGCCAGACATGTCAACTTGAAGTGGAAAAGCTGCTTTTCAATAGTAAACACCTAAAATGAAATACACATACGTCTTTTAAGGGAAGATTCAAATACACATAATTTTTATACAGTGAAGAAATGAGAAAATGAATGTTTTAGATGTGGTGTTAGTAGAGTAACTTGACCATATATTTTTCTCTGAAATGAGAGTGTATATTAAAAAGTGACTCTAAGGAAGTGATTAGTAGGACACCTGGTAGTGACCTACTAAAACACTGGAAAAACAACTCTAACTTTCCAAAGAAACTTACTGCCTATCACTGAGTCTGCCACAGTGCACCTTACATGGATGAAAACTGATCTTTAGTATCACATGGAACTCTGAGAAGCGAGAGACTTTATTAGTATTTTAAAATTCCTGATCATCTTAGGGTCTTTCTGTGGTTGCTTCTACCAAATACTAAAGAAAAAGATGAATCCTATCACAGTTTATAGCCTGATATTGACAGATTCTTCAAGTTACGAATGATGTTTAGGAAGCTGATAAACACAAGGCTGCAAAAAATACTTTGCTGTGGGATGGGAATAGAAAGAGCTGCTGCTTCCCCTTCATGTTAACACTGCCCTGATTGTATTATGCATTTTATAATCACTGTTCTGTCAGATGAGCTTTGCACTTCCATTAGCCACAACTGCAGCTCTTCTCACAGGACTTCTGTACCTGACTTCGCCCTTCCCTGTACAGTGGCTTCCGACACAGAGTTATGTTGCCATTTTGCATGTTTACAGATACTCCTCTGAGGCCAATTCTATGGACCACAGCTGCTCCTGCTGCAGAGAAACAAGGGCCACTGAGAAGCACGTGGTTCTGAAATGCCCCGGTGGGCACTCCATGTCACACAAGTACATCTACGTGGAGAGCTGCAGCTGTCAAGACACTGAATGCAGCACGCCACGGTCCAATGAGCTGCAGAACAATGAAAAAAATGACAAGGCAAGCGCTCTGAACCGGATCAAGAGAGCCATCAGCTTAACATCAAAATGAAGGCAAAAAAACCCTGGCATCATTAACTAAAAGGACTGTGAACCATTTAACGTCCTTGACTACTTTTGAACTTCACTTTTCCCAGTAACTGCATCCTGTTTGTCCTCTAATTAATTTGAACAGTGCCCTATTTATTTGTGCACAAAATAAGAGCACGAATATGTATTCTTACAAGTGCACAGCCTCTTGTGTCCTTTCCAAATCTGCTTAATTTTCTCTGAATGATTAAAAGCACATCTCAAAAAGCATGGCTTTTGTACTTATTCATATACAATCTTGAGGATTTTGAGTTTGAAGAGAGAAGAAAAGTTATTTTTCAAGTTATAGGAAGTATTTTTTGGGGCATCTACTCCTGGCTCCTTAAAAGCTGATCAGATTGTGCTGTTCAGAAGACCTGATCTATAAGGAGGGAGAGAGGATGATGCTGTCTGCCACAACAAAGGCAAAGATAAATAATGGTCATGAAACTATTCAGAAGACTTGGAGAAACTTCTACTTTGGCACCAGAACTTACTTTAGCAGGGCTCTGTATGTTTGAACTGTCTCAGTTCATCGCAATTATGTATTTTCACTAAAAAAGTAATCCCTCAGCTATGAGAAATTCGCTCACAGCGTTTTCAGGAAGTATGGTTACTACTGTAGTAAGAGCTCTCCAAATTCCAACATTTGCAAAACAGATGCCCATTACTAAGCTAGTAATCCTAGGCTTCCTCTGCAAAAATATGGAAAACAAGAGACATTTCTGATCTTAATTTGTCTCACAACAAAGGACATATCTAAAGGAGTGCCTGTTTATCTTATTGTAAGGGGAGCTGAAGTAGGTAACTGGAAGATGTTAATTTCTCTTGAATCATCTTAGAGTACAATGAGGGTAAACCATACCTGTAGTAGTGAAAAAAAAATGCTTTTGATTTATTTTTTCTTCGTTAATGAAATCTTTATTGTCAATAGCCAACCTCAATACTGGCATCTTTTCTACCTAAAGGATTGGTGACACCATTTTTTGCTACCAGTAGCAAAAATGTGCTGCAGCTTAAAAGGCAGATAAGATTTCTACCTTCTTATAAGACTAATAAGGATGTGCAGAAAATGGAACTCCGCAATTTTTTCAGCTTTACAATACTATGATTGGAAAGCAGATTTCTCTGGAGTTGGAGAGGTGGCTGATCTAACAAGAAGGAAGTTTTGTCCGTTTACCGAGCAAGCTGCAGACTTAATGAAGCCCAGTTAATGCTTTAGTACAGGTTTCTAAGGATTTCTATCTCTTGATTCATTGTAAGATGTGACTGAGAGTTTTCTCCCAGGGCACTTACAAAGTCACTCTCCTCTGTGGATTCTTTGTCATCCAGCCATTTCTGTGCTGACACTAGAACCATACATTTCCTCAAGCTTTTTGCAAAAACTACTTTTCTCAAAATCTTTTGACATTTAGCTGTCTTTGAGATTTTCATTTTTACAGTTAAATTTGGCTGAAGTCAGCAAAGAAATTCCAGAGACAGATACAAGGTGTGATCAAATCTGCCTTGTTTCCTATGAAAAAGATATTAAATATTACTAGTCAGTAGTGGCATTTTGCTGCGCACTGTATTTACACTGAAATAGAAAATCTTCCTTGCTTCATTTATCTTCCATTTAGTCTGTCATTTGCACAGGCTCTTTCTGTCCCTTCTAGTGATGGACAAACTACTTTTTAATGAGGAGTTCTTAAGATCCTGGGTAGAAGTCAGTAAGGCTGCAGATTTTGGCTTCACCACTGCAGGGCAGTCTATGGCTGAGAATGAAGTCACTTCCTACCAAAAAAAGCAAGCTGCCTTGAAAGAGAGTTTCTATTTCATCACATTGAGGTTTTTATCTCTGAGAAAATGAATGCTGATCCCTTCCCACAGACATTTATATGCTCTTAGTAAGCACTGGAAAAACAATTACTGTGACAAGAATTTACATGCAAGGTGTTGTTTGTCACAGTGCTCTGGGTTATGGCAGCCCTCTCAGTTTTGGTGCTGGGTCAGTGCTGCCCATAAGCAGGTTCACAAGCACACACTGTTAGAGAATTCTTTCTTACAAGTGCTTGGCAGTTCCAGGTCACACTGCACATGTTAAACCTCCACCCCCTTCTGCACTCACAGTCACCTTAGAACGTTGTGGTTCTGTTTGCACCTGATTTCCAGTGGAACTGGATGACAGAGGTGAACAGATTAAACTTTCACCAGTGGAGAAATCCACCAGTAGTATTTAGGAGAGAAAGGAAGGAAAGAAACCTTAACTGTGTATCTCTACGAAGACTGATAGTGGCAGTGAGCAGCACTTTTGGTCCCCTCCACAACCCTCTTGAAAGTAATTTGAGATCTGTATTATCTGATCCCAGGAAGCATTTTGTTTCTTAAACGAGAGCTGTTGGGTCTGCAGGCCACAAGAAGAGATTCTTCTGGAAAACACAGGGGAAAAAAAAAGAGGAAATGTTTCATCACCCTCTCTGAAAGGGTGATATCAGCCCATTAGGGACTCAGGGGATTGTGGAACCTTCTTGTCTTCCAGGCAGGACCTACCAAAAGGGACCATGGCAGCTTCAGAGAAGGCATTAGTGCTGAAAAGAGTGGGCTTGACTCTCTCTGTCCTCAAAGAATGACTCAATTCTCCAAGAACTGTCTTGTCTTCTGGAGTCTAGCAAAAAGGGATCAATAGCAAGAGCCCATGTCTTGTCTCCATGCCTGAGCCCTGTGTTCATCTCCTCCAGACTTTCTATCTAGCCTCCCACATTCGTTGGTGGTGAGAGGTTTCTCTTTGTTTTGTTTCTTTTTCTTCCTCTCCCAGTACTTAAGTTTCATTTCAGTCTTGAAAAATGGGGAAGCCCTTTTGGGAGGCAAGTAGGACTTCCAGCCACACAGCCTTTGAAGGCACCAAAACCCAAGGCCCCAGCTGCTGCTGTTCAAAATCACATGGGTTTCATTCCCACTTGTAGTCTTCTCATCTGGTATAGTTTGAATCTCAAACAATTTCCTTATAGTTACCTGGAGATGCACTGGAAACTCAGCGTTGTTCATAGGACTTTTCAGCAACATAGTGAGAATTTCCATCTGCAGTTAGGAAGGAGTTCACAGAAGATTTGCTGATAAAGAGAGCACAGTTGATTGTTGAAGCATTACTGGATAAGTGTTTTGAGAACACCAGAGACAGAAAGGAAAATACTTGTTAGCAATATGGAAAAATCACTTCTGCTATCTGAGGTGAGGCAGATGGGATTCAGAAAGAGGGGAAAAACCACATGCAAACCAAGAATTCTTCCCAAAATAATACAAGGTATGGGCCTCTGATCTAATAATTACCTTGTTTTCTAATCTAACTATATTCTTTAATAGTATTATTTTGTGCTGAGGGAAGGGTAAGATAAAATTTTCAGTGTGTTTACCATTTGAGTGTACTTTGCTAAACCACACTTCACTGAACTAAGCACATGCAACTCGGCATATAAGCCCCAGTGAAAAGATTTAGCAAAGGCAAAGCCCTAAGTAAATAATCGGGCAGTTACTGTGCTTGTTATACACTGTTCCACTTGTCTGGAAAAGCAAACTCAGATACTGGGAAAAGACAGAAATAGACCTACAAACTCTGAGATCATAGGAAAGAACATTCATGCAGCTTTAGGTCTGATAAACAATGAAATACATTTAAATAACTGCAACATTCATATACAATTTCTGAAATTTCACCTCCTAGAGGAAGCTTTGAGGTGTAGAGGGGTATTTTAAGGCAGAACAAGTTCTTAAAGTTGAGCAGCCCTCTTCCAGAGCCAAATTTCCAAAATTAAGTCACTCTTTTCAGGCTACCACAAACACCTGTGTTCTGGCAACCTCCAGGACTAAGGTCCAAACAAGTCCCAAGCAGACTACCTAAGCCATATTTCCATCACTAATACAGAAAATCCTGTAAGTTCCTTTTCAGCATCATGTTTCCAGAATGTGTTCTGTACAAACTGAATTCCTTTTATTGTTCCAGTTTTTCAGCACTCTTACATGAAATGCTTGAATTCTTTCCACAAAGTAACCTCTAGAACAGTAAAAAACACTACTGCGATATTTTCATTACCCCAAGCCTTTGAGAAAACTCAAGCAGAGAGAAAGTATGACAGAGCCGGCACTGAGAAGGAGCACCTGTGCTCCATGCAGCTTTCTTTTAAGCAGTAACAAAAGGCAACATGAACAGTGATCAAGGGATGTAGCTTTACACAGTGCCTGTGACCTGACACAGCAGCTAAATTTCAATGGCCTGTCCATCTGGACTAGCGTAGCTGAGCACTTCTTGACCTTTTTTGCTGAATCTATGTGATTTGTATGATCATCCTTCCCCTTAAAAGTACAGGGAGTCTGAGCAAAATGTAAGTGCAGGTAGTTCTTGGGTGGGTAATTCTACCTTCCACACAAAAAACCCTAGGCCAAGGTTGCTTAGATTCCCACCTCAGCTTGTTTTCTGCCCTGTCTCTTAGCCTTTCTTTTGACTTGCAGTAAATTTCAGTCATGGTGGACATGGTTACCAGGTATGTAATTTCATGTAATTTCAAGGTTATTGGGACTTCAGTATTAAGCATGCAGTGGCCTCTTCTGAATTATTTTGGCACCCAGGAAATAAGAAATTGCTTTTAAAAATATGTAGAATCTGCTCTAGCCTAAACTCCATAAAAGTTCTAATTATTAAAGCAGTAAATTCATATGCTTCCCTTTGTTCTGCTACCCCATAGCATAAGTTTAAAGAAAAACCTTTCAAGCAGAAAATCTCAAGGGCCCAACCTCCTGATGACATGACTTTCTATGCAGGGAGTCTCTCTTACTTATGTGAGGAATTGCCAATAGGTCAAAGAGACCTGTGTGCATGAACACCAATCAGCCATGTCATTACTCCTTGTACGTGGATTTTGAAAGATCTACATCTTCTTAAAGAGAAAGAGAAAAGAGCAGCTGGACTCATTCCTTGCAAAGAGGAATAACTTATGTCCTTGATTTGTTCACAAAAAGTCAAGGAACCCTATGGCAAGATGAGAGGTTAAGGAGCTTTGTGTCCATTCTAAGGCAAAATGTAAGAAAACAACCAAACACCTCCCACCAAAATTGAAATACTGAAGGCATTCATCATGTATTTTAATGGACAATTAATGACAGATATCCATTCCCTCCTTTACTACTGCCTGCTACAGAGCACCTTATATGTAATGACTTCTGTTTCAAACTGTGTGGTAGACACAAATCTGATAGATCAAATAAATTTTTAATGTAACTTTCTTAAATTCTATGATACCATGCAAAGGATTAAAAGGGATAATCCATGTTGTTATTGAATTCTACTGGCAATTTAGAATGTACAAATGATTTTTATAACTACCAGTTATGTAAAATATTTTGCCAAAATCACTTTGGATGTTTTTTTATCATGTGGATTATTGGCACAACTGCCTGACAGCAAATGAAATGTTTTCCTAGTTAGCATTACTTTGTTAATGGAGCACACATAATTTCTCTAGAGTTATTTTCTAGGCAGTGCTTGTAAAACACCATCTTATAGTAGATACTCATTTCAAGAACCAGTACCAGTTTTGCCTGAAATTAACTGGATTGTTAGAGGATTTCCAAGCTCAATCTCCCGGTGCTGGACTGACTCAGGATGGCCATAACTCTTTACAGCACATATGGAATCACCTTTTGCCTGACGGATATGATGCAAATGCAACTGCCAGTTTTCAGTACAGTGGTTTGCTATAAAGGGCATTAATCCACCACATACCTCCTATTTGAGTGTGTCTTTTACCAAGTTTGTAGCAAAAATATATTTTTGTGAGTCACTGGTATACTACATTAGCTTCATGATGGTTTATCTTCAGTGAGTCAGTGGTGATAAAGAAGCTGAGTTAATATTTACCTATTGTATTTACTAAAATCACATACCCTTTAGTGGCAAATGATCCATGAAATGGCCAGTAAAGGGGCCAAGAGGAATTGTTCTTATTGCTAATACAGCTGCAGGAGAGGGAAGGCCTCTTATCCTGCAGAGTCCAATAAAGGGAAGAGTTATTAATCCCAGTTTGTCACTGCAGGGGGAATAGTTATAACTTGCGTGCCAATAACAATGATTCAGTGGTAAGTGATCAACACAGTCTGTAAGCTCCCTGTCAGTCTGCATTTCCTTCTGAAAAGCTTCCATGTCATTTCTCCTGAAAACCTCAGTGTTCCCATGCTTGAATATAAAAACTCCATTTGAATGCAAATATCCTCCCCTGTAAGTAGCTCTGAAATCATTGCAGAGGATTGAAGTAACCAGTGATTTCTAAGGAGCGTAGCCCGCAGTATGTGTGGAGAAGCCAGAAGCAGCAGCTCTAGTTAGTCACTGACAGAAACTCTGCTCCCCAAGAAATGGCAAAGGAATGGCACAAATGACAGAACAGACAAACAGAGGTAAGAAAATGGCTAGGTACAGAGCCAGAGGAGTGGGTTTCTCATTTCTCTGAGTAGAGTTTTGCTCTTGCTTTTCTCAGGAGAGGATCCCAGGTGACTGATACTGCTGTCTCTGGTGTGTAGAGCATAAGTGAATGTTAGTTCAATGAATAATTTGTTTTAATCTGTCTGCTTCTTGAACAGTTTTAACATGTACTGTTCATGTTCTTCCCAGGCCCCTAAGTGCTAAGTGAGGCTTACAGGGGAAATCATGCCTTAGCTCATTCCTCCTGCCCATCATTGCATTACCTTGAATCACCCCCCATGTAGAACACAAAGGGCTGGAAGTTGCAGAGGACAACCTAATTATGTCTTTGTCATCAAAGGACCTCTCCAGCCTGAAGGGTATCTTTGGCAAATGGTTATTGCATAGTTCCTGCTGCTTTTGTGCAGCTCAGTGGGAATAAAGGTTTTTTCTCCCCAGAGTCAGGAATCATACTCCTAGAGTCTGATTCTTCCTTCTACTCTCATACCAAAATGAATGAAATAGGTACTTTGATTTCTTGGGTGAGAATGGGAAAGGAAGAGGACAGGGATTGAAGAAACATGGACTTTATTTCAGCAGAGTTCTGCGTTTGGATTTTGACACTAGCATTGATTTTGGAAAATTTATTTCAGCTACCCACCTCAGCTAAGCTCTCTTGGTCTGTATCTGTGGTCTACTGACCTATATGCCTTTCCTCCTGGACTTCACAGCCCTTCCCCACACCTGCCATTAGCCCTGTTCTGTGGCCTGAACAAGAACTCAGTATGAAAATTACCAGGAGAATCTCTTGAATTTGAGTGTTGATATTTCACTGTATTCAATTTCAGATTGTCCTCATATTTCCAATGCCATATTCTCATGGTTAAGTTTACCTACTGGATATTCACCTAGCTTACTTTGTACATATTTGGACAGAGAACAGGAGGGAAGATGTGTTGTGATTAAAAGGAAAAGCAGCAGCAGTCCATTACTTCCATCACCAGTGCCATAAAGTCTGTTGGTTCTGTATTCCAGCCAAAATGGCAGGGCTTCAAGAGCTACCTTCCAGTAGCACCCTGCCTCAAGTGTGCCTGACAATGGAATTAATGGGACACGGACACTGGCAAAGGGGTAACACGAACTCATGTTTCATGTGTTGCACAATGCTCGTGCACACTGGTGCAGAGTTTTCATTGGAGCAAGTGCAGCAGCAAATCTTCATCTGGCAGATGCTGTCACCTGCAGTTCTGCAAGGCATCTTGTGCCTGTGTAGGGCAGAGCTGGCGGGAGCAGTGGGCCAGCTTTGTGACACTCCACTTCAGCAATAGCACACAGCCTGCTAAAGCAGTGAGCAAGACCCTGTTCCCAAGGCCCAGCTTGCTGCTTGCCAACCAGATAAAAGGCATTCATATTCCTATTCCCCAATGGATGCATGGGCAGGCTTGATCTGAGGCCTTGCCGGAAGGGGCAAAACTATGTTTCTATGTATTTGTGCCCACTTAACTACTGGCAATCACTCAGGCTTCACTGTTTTCTCGAAGGGGATTGAGCAGCTGGAAGCATGATAATGTCTGTTATCCATGTTTGATTTGCTGGGACTAGATGAGAGTCTTCTTCCCTTGTCAGGAGCAGTTTCCCCATGGCACAGATGAGGAAAAGAAATGCAAGGTCAGTTTGTGTCAACAAAGTAAGTAAATCTCTAGAAGGGACTCTAAAGTAACTGATATCAAAATATCCGACAGGATGTCCTACAAGGGGCTGTAGAGCTCATGACTGAGCTCATTGGATTTTTTATGGGTATGTAGGTAGGGTATTTAAAGTACTTTGAGAGCACCAAGGAACCCTTTTGCAGCAGCGTAATTGAAGCCGTCTACATTATGATGGGACTTGGACACTGCTACCTTATGAAGTTTGGAGAATCCACCACCTCTGTGTGCATAAAGAATAAAATACATCCCATTTGTGCAGCTGAACTGAGAATTTTGGCACTTTTGGTTTTGTTTCTGGTCTATTGAAGCAGCAGATCTGGCCTTTTTTTGTAAGATATTTTGGACACACTTCTTACAGGACAATGCCCTCCTGCCAAAAGATTTTGCTCTAAATAAACCATACATTATACCTGACCTGATAATAGTTTTTTTCTCTATTTAAAAGTCACCATTAAAGCTGACAGAGGGAACAAACACATTTTCTTGTGCTGCGGGACTCTGCTGATGTGCAAGACAGAGAAAAACTCTGAAAGAGGTCAGTGACTGCTTGTAACTAATCAGGTGTTATAAAAAATAAAAATTATTGCTACCAAAGAAATAACAACTGTAGGAGGAGGGTGAGGAGATTATTTTCAAATGAGGAAATTAGCAACAGACAGCTCTCTGTCCCCATAAAGCAAGAAAGAACTACATACCTGTCCTGTGTGAAAGAGAGGAGGTTTCTGGGTGCTAATAATGAATGACAGAGAAAATTTAATGAAGCTCCACCTTTCAGGGACCCTGGCATCAATGCTTTGTTCCCATGCCAAACTCCTGGACTATAAAAATCTGCCTATAAGCCAAGAAAAAACACTTCCCTGAAAGGATTTTCAAGTTACGACTTCATGGCAAGATGGAAATAAAAAACGGGAGATCATTTTGGATCTTCTGCCTAATTTGGAGTTTTTGCAAGGGCAAAGAACCGGTTCAGATAGGTAAGAAAAGAATCCAATTCTTGCATTACTTGCTCTCATATGGCTCTTCATAGGTGAGAAATAGAGTTGACAAATGAAAATGTGGAGCATATTCATGTAAGAGCTGTAGACATGCCAGATAGTGTTAAACACTGTACATTTTTATCCTGTCAACTATTTAAGTATTTTACTTTTATTTCTTTCATTACTAGGTAGAGTATCAACTGTTTTATGTCCTAAGTGACTAATCTTGAAGAGGAGACTCTCTGAATGCAGTTTGCACCGAAAAACCAAAGCAAAAGAATGATGACACCCTTTTCAACACATTTCACACATACTCTTCATAGAAGAAGTACTTAGCATATCACCAGCTAGGCTTGATTGACCAGTATGAAATGCTGCCTTAGCAGGAATCACATTTTTTGTGGTCTGCTGCACTACTACCTCCTGGTTTGATTTTTAATGTCTTACACTTTTCCCAGCTGCTTAATACACAGTTGATTGTACCAGTTATTGCTGCCTTAGTAATTCCAGCAATTTCACTTCCAGGATAGCCAAGCTTTCTCACTTGCCCTTGCTACTGTGTAGAAAAGTGCTAAATTGCCCTACTCCGCTTCAGTGCTGCAACCACCTATGACAGTAGCAGTCCCTTTAAAAAGCTGTTTCTGCAAGGACTTACTGGGCACTTGAATTTGGGCTGCACGTTTATAACATAAGGATCTGAATTTCTCAGTTCTTCCCTGCTGATTCTTAGGCAGGAATATTTAATAATATTTTAGAGTTCACTGAGTAAATGAGTAACTGGTTTTTATTTGATCTGTGGTGGATGTTGCTGTGTTGATATTCCTAAACATGCTACCTGAACAACACAGAGAAATTTGCCTGGTTCATTTGTCATTCTTTCAGAAGAAATGTTGAAAATGTTTTGCAGCAAGCATATATAATTTAATTCATGGTGATTCATGTTTACTTTGTGAAGCTCAGTGGTGTGAAAACTGCTTTCTGAAGTAATGTCTTATATATACTTAGAGTATGTATCTCTGCCTTTGACAGAGGTACAGCTTAGAGGTCCAAAACATGAGTTTTGGTGGTGAAGGAAAACCAAATTTCTCTTAGCCAACAGTTGAAGCTGGTAGCAGCCTCAGCCACTGAGATCAGCCGCTACCACCTTGCTGTAAATTCATACCACCTGTGATATCTCCTGGAAAGCACTCGATACAAAGTCTTGCCTGAGTTAAATGAGATTTATACATCCAGAATGGGATTCTCCTTATTTCACTTTAGATATCTAGAGTGTAAATATGTCTACAGCATAAATAGAGACACAGCCTTTCTAGACAATGGAGAGATGTATGGGGTTTTCAGCATCTTGTTGCTAGGCACATATATAAGATGAGAAAGCTGAACCTCTTCTGCTTCTCACTGTTAACTTCAAAGGAGACTGGGCTAATCTGCTCACATTGCAGGTATCTCTGTACTTCAAAAGTCATGAACTTCAAAAGTTCAGTGAGATGAAACTGCTTCCCACAGGCTAGTATCTTCCAGGAGTTATCATTTTTGCCTTTGAAAATCTCCCCTTTAATGTTTTTCAACAAAAAAGGGCAAGCATCTCATATGGGGTGAATTTTTAAGCTCCCTTGCTATGATTTTTCTTTAGTCCAGGTCTCTACTGTCAGTAAGAGTGAATGTGCCACCTGGGGCAATTTCCACTTCCATACATTTGACCATGTAAAGTTTACCTTTCCTGGAACCTGCACATACGTCTTCGCTTCACACTGCAATGACAGCTATCAGGACTTCAACATTCAGATCAGGCGCAGTGCCAAGAACAGCTTCCTGATCTACTTCACTGTCACCATTGATGGAGTGGTCCTGGAGGTGAAGGAGACGGGAATCACAGTGAATGGGAAGAAGTGAGTAAAGACTGTGCTGCTGTTTTGCTCTGCATTTTTATCACCGTGTGTTAGGTGGTCTGGCTGGAAAGCAGTGGCTGTGTATGAGATGTCCATAGCCTTTTGAACAGGGTATGGTGAAGAGTGCCCCCCACAGTGGTTGAGAAGACAAGAAGCATTTAAACTAAACTACATGTCCCAGGGACCAACACCAACAAGTTAAACAGAGAGCAATGTGTATGTTAGAAAAACAGAAGGTATTTTAAGGATTCCTTGATGTTGCTTTGATTTGAGAGTGAGGGATGGAGGAAAGTACATAAACCCCAACACTTTATTTATAGGAAGTTTAGGTTTTGTAGAAGCTTGGTGATTTTTCTTTTTCTCAAAATGTTATTTCTGTGGTGTTAACCCTACTGTTTTATGTTGCTGTTCAGGAAAAGATGGTTCTTTTAGGAATGGTTTTCTGTTTCCACATAGATTAGTCTAGAAAATTACACTGTTTTGCAGATCACAACTTGCCCAGGGATCTTCTTACAAGAAAAGGCAGAATTTTTGGAAGTCAAAATCCACATCTTTAATTCCAATTCAAAAATGAACCCCAAAGGAAACTGCGAAGAGAGGGGTAAAACAATTCCATAAGTAAAAATCGTACACAACAATAGCTGAAAACCAGGTACAATGTTAAGGGCAGTCCTCATGAGAAGTGCAGGGTTCTGCTCCTAACATATAATTATGAAGGGCCTAGGCAAACTTTGACCCTGGGAAAGCCCCTCACTATCTTGTTGGAGAGAAAATTGCAAGTGTATGGGTTGTCTTGACAACCTTCTAGAAACAGCCAAATATAGAATAACACCACCCTGTTGTAATTATAGCACCAAAGACCATATGTGTCTACTGAATCAAAGGGGCAGGAAATCTCCTATCTTCTAGCCATTTTATGAATTTCTAAGTTTTTAGGCTGTTGCAAGATGAACGGTAATTGTCTTGGTAAGAAGGAAAAGTAATATAGGTCTGAGTTGCATGAGTACATGAGTAACAGAACAGAGTTGTTTGTGAATCTCAAATATCAAGGAGGTCCTGGAAGCATGATGATAACCTGCAGTGTCCTCATGTGGAGGGCCATTTTCCCAATATTGTTCTCTTGCTCTTTATAAACTTTTGGGTTAAGTCCTTGGGTTTGGCTGCTTTCTATCAGTTAAGTGGCTGATGTAGTATTGACACAAGACTAAAATGCATTGTGTTGTGTGTTAAGGTTGGTAAAAGGTCACAGTGGACAATGTAATGCATTGTGTGGATGAAGTCTGACCTTGCAAAGAGTGCTCCTATGTCTTATTTAGTTCCTTTTAACTCTAGTTTTTCTCCTTTTAAGTCCATAAGGATTCATCAGTCTTTTTTTTTTTTTTCTGCAATCTGTTTTGTTCCCTAAAATTTCCAGGATTGCCATGCCTTTCAGCTTGAAGAGCATTCTGATTGAGGACACCTGTACTTACTTCCAAGTCACTTCCAAGCTGGGCCTAACACTCAAGTGGAACTGGGCTGACACTCTCCTAGTATGAACAGTCAGTTGTTTTCCTCCTGGTGAACCTCATCAGTAATGAAAAGCAAGGCTGGATGCAGGCACTGTGTTGATATATGAAATTATGGGAGCGAGGTATCACTCTATCCATAAGCTGATAGAGAAATACCAAACTGGGCAATAGGGCAAGGGCATGGAGGCACAGCCCCATGGAATTTACAGCTAATTTTATGTGACAAAAGGGTTAACCCCGGATATAAAACATCTGTAGTTAGTTCCTTGCTCCATGGGGGACTGGCAGCAGCACAGCCCTTCAGCTCTGCCTTGCTACTCTCTCATG
The DNA here is from genome assembly GCA_013397315.1 of Donacobius atricapilla. Taxonomy (NCBI): domain Eukaryota; kingdom Metazoa; phylum Chordata; class Aves; order Passeriformes; family Mimidae; genus Donacobius; species Donacobius atricapilla. The sequence goes on from WBMY01005036.1 coordinate 32,734, forward strand.
CACATCTTGTGTGGGAAACTAATCTGTGTGATCACTTCAGACCTGGGCTCCTTTCACTCCAAAATCATGCCATGTGGGAATTCTCCGCTAAACATCTCCCCTGCAATGTCCTCTTCTGCAACCATGCGTTTACATTTCTGTGTGTGAATGCTTATCCTTCACAATCAGGACTGAGATTAACTAGATGTGTGTCATGTTTTGCCATTCAGAGAGCTAGAGAGAGGGTAAAAGGTGAATAGAGAGAAAAAATATCAGGAAGTAATCAAGTGATATTGACATTCCGATTTATTGAAGTATTTGCTTTCCCCCCTCCCGTGTACTAATTAATACCTAGTGTTAAAGGCAGTGTTAGTGTGTATATTACTGTAAAGTGAACACGATAGTTGGAAAAGCACTGCCTTTTTTTGGTGGACCTGAGTGGCACCAGTACTGTTCCCCAAGCATATAGGAGTGATAAGGTGCAGTAGTTTTATCCAGAAAGGCAATAGTGTGCTAATCTGCCTGTTTATTTCCACTAAGTATGGGCAAAACAAGTAATGCTGGGCAGACCCATGCCTAGAAGTGCTATAAAATTTTCCATCACCCCATGCACTAGAAAACCCATAATATGTGGCTAAAAGTCAACCAGAAGCGCTTCTTTACAGCAGAGGAGCACACTTCTGCCCAGAGAGGAGCTGAGGTACCCTGCAAGATGTACCAAATGCCTGTATACCAGTGTCTCTCTACTGGGAGACACTGGTCCAGGGATTAATCCAGTATTCAACATGCTTCAGTTACCTCTTTAGTGGGTAGGAATGACAATTGCTGGAGGATTCTCTTCCTGTTTGAATTCAATCTGTCTGCAGATAAGTTTTGCGAGAGATTTGTACCAGAAAAGGAGTCTGCTACAAATTGGGAATGAGCATTTCTGCCACTGCACTTCTCTGCTGTGAATCACTTCGCAACAAGTGTTGCTGATATGGGGAAAAGTCTTTAAATTCTGTGTTTCCTCTTTTGTAGCTGGACCTGGAAGAAACATATAAAGAGAAAATATGTGGTCTATGTGGCAACTATGATGGCAATGAGAAGAATGATTTGATTTTGGATGGTAGGTCATAAATACAGCATATTCCACCCAGAACAGACCTCCTTATACATGACATGAAACTTGATATCTGTTTCCTCTGAGCAGGCTTTCAGATTTCCTGACAGGCACATGAACATTTCCATATACAGGAGATGTATTTTTAGAGGTTCTGAGATGATTTGGGATTTTCTGCTCTTTTCATATTTGTAAGAGTCTCCAGCCTCTTTGACCGAAATTAATTGCTTGGTTATCATGCAGCAACATTGCCAGGTTCCCCACTGACAATAACATACTTTAGGGAAATGCATGACTGCATTTTCTGTTCTTCTATTTTAATCATTCTATGTGTGATTATTTTGAAAAAATGAAATGAAAGCGTCAGAGAAAACACAAAGTATCTTTGAAGAAACTGTGGTGCCATCCACTGACACCTTCAGATACTGCAAATAGCTGAGCCTATAATCCTGCAGCAGGTTGTATGGATGGAAATAAACCTTCATCCTAGGATATTAGCTAGAGGATCTGAATCTAAAGTTATAACAACATCCCTTTATGTAATACCTGTATGACTGTTATACATGTGAACAGAAAACCCTGTAAGATCAAACGCACCCAAGACAGAGGCAAGTCTTTGGAAATGATCAGAAGTAACAGCAAATTCAAGAGTCTTACATGATTTTAAATGCCCAGGCTGACAGCAGGCCTGTCAGGTTCCTGACTCTAGCCCAACAGAAAGTTATATCAGGCTGTCATCCTCTTTAAAATATGGATGCTGTTAAATTTGGGCATCTCATGAAGTGCATACTGCCTTTGAGCCCAAAGACTAAGTGCATTTTTATAGCCCCTTAACTGACCTAAAGAGTTGAGTGAAGTGACTGAAATGCATCTGGGGATTTTTGCAGGGTACAAAATGCATCCGAGACAGTTTGGGAACTTCCACAAAGTAGAGGATCCATCACAGAAGTGTGCTGATGTGAGCCCAGATGACCACACTGGAAGACATCCCAGGAGGAAAAACAATAGGTGCAGTACATATGTAAGTGTGTGGGACCAAGAAGTACAAACCCTCCCAACCTACAGTGTTGAAGAGATGTTGAAACAAATCTTAATTACAGAGTATGTGCTAAACTGAATTTTTCAGAACTCTAAACACGAATTTGAGCAAAATTATGTTCTTACAGCTGAAAGAATATCCTACTACGATGTTAAAGAAGTAGATATTGGGAAAACACCCAACTGAATGACAGCTTCCACTCCAAGGCAAAGGACCTTGTGGCAGAAAGTTAGACTGGATAGTCTCCCGAGATCCCTTCCAACTTGAATTATTCTGTGACTCTGGAATTGTGTCATCAAAACTTGGGGTGTATATTCAAAATCCTAAAAGGTGGTAAAATGTCAAGTATGGCTTTTCTTTCCCTTCTTTTCTTTCTTTCTTCTTCTTCTTTTTTTTTCCTTTCTTTTTTTTTTTTTTTTTAATAGAAAAAAGGATGCAAGAAACTTATGTCCCGTTTTGGAAACTGCCCCAGGGTGGTTGCCTTTGATGACTACATAGAGACCTGTGCTGAGGATATGTGCCACTGTGCAGTTAATTCTTCTCACTCTGATTTGGTTTCCAGCTGCATATGCAGCACTTTAAACCAGTACTCTCGAGACTGTGTCCTGAGGAAGGGAGACCCTGGGGAATGGAGGACCAAAGAACTCTGCTGTAAGTAGCTGCTTCTCTGGAGATTTATTTCAGGTTAGACATTTACACAAGTATTCTGATCCCAGCAGAGCAAAGCTAGGAGCTCTGGTAACTACCTTGAATCAATCTGTGAAAGTATTTTGACACAAACATTGCTAATGGAAAAGCTTCTACAAATTTAACTTGATCTTGCTCCTTAAATTAGAACTATGCCTTGATACTGCCCACCTCCCTCTTATAATTAGGTTTCCTTGAGTTCCTTTTTTTATTTTTTTTATATTTTACTATGCACAGTTAACTCATAAAGAGCCTTATTTCAACATGGTGACAACTAGACAGAAGTAGTTACCGGGAAGAGCAGTATGTTCATACTTGTCTTACCCGGTGTTTTCATGCTCAGTAGTCCAGTTACTGAGCATGAAATCTCTTTAAATCCAGGGAGAAGGCTACAGGTAGTTCGCCCAAACTGCTGGTGTGGATTGGGACAGCAAATTATTGCCAGAAGAACTGATGCTTCAGGCAAAAATAAACTGTTATGACTCCCTAAATGATTCTGGTGTTCTCTGCTTACGTTGTGAGTTCAGCCATCCTTGAGCTAGTAAAATAATGTGAAATAGCTCATATTTCCCAGCAGAACAGTTTTGTCCAAAAGATAGAGTAAAAGTGGCCATAAAACATTCCTTTAAGAGGTTAAACAAACATGCATATCTGGATAGAAGGTCTTGCAAACAAGATATGGAGGAAAGGAGGAAGAAGAGGTTGGATAGTGACACGACAATTTGAGAGATCTTACAAACACATCAGTAACATACTCCATTTTGGTTTGGTCTTGCAGATCAGGAATGTCCAAACAACATGGAGTACATGGAATGTGGAAATTCCTGTGCTGACACATGTGCAGATCCAGAAAGGAGCAAGATTTGTAAAGCCCCGTGTACGGATGGCTGTTTCTGTCCTCCTGGTAAGGCAGCTCACTTCTGCCAATGATCATACACATCACGGGACAAAAAGGGAGGTTGTTCCCATTCTTTACCATTTCACACAACAAATAAACTGCTTCTTCTAGCATAATTTACCAACTTGCTTATTGGAAGAGCCCAATTTCTAAAGATCTGAGATCCTGACACTGGAGAAGGGATGCAAAGACTTCTAAGAACTAGAGAGAGAAAAAATGGTGCAGATATGGAAAGAGAAGAGGTGTTCTCTAGACAGTAAGAATGCAGATGAGAATGTCTTATGAGATGCCTCCTTCCTATGACACTAAATGTTGCTATGCTTAAGTGACACAAAACATAAATGCATTTCCAAGTATGTGCATGTGTAAATTTGCACATGAAATAGTCTCAGACTAGGCTCTGATTTCTGATAGATTCACTATTAGAGAAGGATGGAAACTGGTTCACACCCTTGCAATCTGGCACTTGATAATCCTGCTCACAGTGAAAAATTTTGTAACAGGAAATTGAGTTTTGCTTTGCTTTCATTTGAGTTCTAGTAAGAAATACTTCCCATCCATTAACACCTGAAAGGGCCTGGTGTGGTGTTTGCCTTTAAAAGTATCCCATTCATTTTAAGAAATGCTGAATAGTCCAGAGTCTTTTCCGTACTCTAATCGTCCTTGATGGTGTTTCCCAGACTCAGCAAAGGAATATTAACTAGCCATTGTGTCTGAACAGGAACTATCCTTGATGACCTTAGCAGCAAGAGGTGCATCCCCAGAGACAGCTGCCCCTGTACATTTCAAGGAAAAGTCTACTCATCTGGAGGAACTTACTCCACTCCCTGCCAGAACTGGTACTGTTGTGGTCTTGATTGCACTAACAAGGCAGAAGTATTTATTTCAGGACATTGACGAGTTGCATTCTGTACTTTCCTCTTTTTTTTTTTTTAATCTTTTCCTGTCATTTGTCTTAAATAACAATTCAAAACCTTGCTCTGAATTTCAACAGTGTAGGAAAACTTAAAGGTATTCCTCAACCACACATAGTGATTACCCACCCTCACGTGAAACTGCTTGTGAAATCTGAGCTCAAGATTTCAGAACATAGAAAAATGAGACTCTTTACTGATGAATTCAGAGACTTTGGCCACTAGAGTTGAGGTGGGAAGTCATACCACGTTAATAAGTGGCACTTCCAACAACATCTGGCTCTCCATAAGGCCAGATTCAGTTTGAAGGCCAGATCTCAGAAGGCCTAATCCTTGAGAATGAATTGATTTAGAAAAAA
>WBMY01005036.1:47081-61627 GCA_013397315.1 Donacobius atricapilla
GGGAGGATACTAAAAATAGTGTAATTAATTTGCATCTGCATTGAAAAACAATTGTCATTATTCTCAGTTTCAACTACCTTAGGGCAGCAATGGAAGCAACTATCAGAGGAAGGTTTTTTTATTATCTTTAGATGTTTATATGTTGTCTCTCTAGCTGTCTTCCAGCCGAGGATTCTAGACTATTTTGTAATCACATATTCCTTTAGTAATTTAAGAGATCTCTTATTTAAGAAAGTATTAGTTTTATCTCATGAAGTGGAAAATAGGTGCTTGATGTGATTTTTATTAGGAAAAACCTGATTTAGGGAAAACACACAATAAACCAGTGGCAGATGAAGGAAGAGTATTTTAAGAGCTGGGTCTTTTAATCTTCCTTCTGGGGATGGTAATTCCTGTCTGTGAAACAGATAGCTGTAACAAATATTCATTTTGATAGGAATTTGTTATTCATGTGACAAGTGAAGCTTTGCAGTGCCTTTCTCCCTAGTGAGGGAGAAAAGTGCAAAGACCTGATGTGTTTTGTTTTATGGAATCTCTTTAGCAAATGCATTCAAGGAAGATTAGACTGCATTGGAGAAACTGTCTTGGTAAAAGGTGAGATTTTTGTTAAATAATGGAATTATGGTGTCAGGCAGTATTTATAGCATTTTTCTGTGTTATCTCTCACTTTCTCTGACATTTTAGTATTCTGCACATTTTTTCATTCTCCCTGAAATGTGTTAGTTATTGATAACATTTGTCTTTGTAAAATGTCACCAGATTTACTAGACTCTTTAGATGATGAGGTTATTTCCCAAAGCTTAGAAGTTATCTGTCTTCTTTTCACTTCACTGTTATTGGGTAGAACCAAAACTATTAGAAACTTTAAATGATAGACACCTGCTGCCCTCTGAAATCCTCTGGCTGGTTTTGCAATTGCTGATGGCATCCTTATTGCTCTCTCTAAATTACCTTCCTGACATGTTTTCTCCTACTGCAGATTGCCCAGCTCCTATGTATTATTTCAACTGCAGCTCCGCAGGTCCTGGAGCAACTGGATCAGAGTGTCAGAAAAGCTGCAAGACTCAGGACATGCACTGTGTAAGGAGTTCACTTCCCAGCAGGGGCACAGCACAGCGTGGCTGTGCATGAAGGATTGTCCTTATCAAGCACTGATGGGAACATGCTATGCTGGGCACACACCAGCAACTTCACTGATAACACAGCAGCTTCACTGATAACACAGCAGCTTTAGATAACACTGTACTTGTGATATTTGTAGCATGATTTCCACTAGCTTGCAATTAAGGAGTTTTTTAAAAAATCCAAAACTTTGGCATTCAGAGCTAGCACACCTCTCCTGGTTCCCTGTTCTTTCTGTGCACTAACAAGTTGTCTTCTCCTATATCTTCTCATGTGCAGTATGTCACAGAATGTGTTTCTGGCTGCATGTGCCCCGATGGACTGGTATTGGACGGCAGTGGAGGATGTATTCCCAAAGATCAATGCCCATGTGTTCATGGAGGACACTTCTATAAACCCGGGGAAACCATCAAAGTGGACTGCAACACATGGTACGTTATCCCAGGAAGTCTTGTTTTATAGCAAAGTTGGTTAGAATTGTCAGCCCATAGTGCACCCATGGGGCAGGGTGTGCTTTGAAGCCTTCCTACTCACCATGAGAGCCATTGGGCTGCTAGTGAAAATAAAAGGGGAAGTATTTCTCTGCATCATGCTCCATGAGCTTGCACTTGGGGAGAACATGCACCAGTATCTTCTGTCAAAAGGTTTGCATCCTTTTCTGTTTCCCCACCATTTTCAGAAACACCAACCTTACCCTGGCTGGTGTGTGGTTGCTCATTCAGTAAGGGGGGATTGACACAACTGTATGTCTTGGGCACAGCTGAACCCTGGAAAATTACTGAATTAAGTCAAAGAGGAATTGCAATGGTCCTCCCTTGAGACTTGCAGTGCTTCCAGATACATAGTTCTCAAGATAAATTAATGCTCTAGTAGCTCAAATTTCTGGTGCCATAGACTTCATTGTTATTACTGATTATGGTGGGTGAAATCCACTTTATCCACTTCTTAGCAAGGATGAGACTGTATAGGTCTATCAAATGGATGCACAGAAAATAAGAGCTAGAAACACTTCGGTCTAATCACCATTGGTACAGGCAGTCGAGTTTAACATGTGAACTCAAAACCTGATAAGGTGTTGTTGCTATCACAGGGTCATTAAGATGTTTTATTGCAGTGAGAGCTTAGTTTTCTAATAAGAGAAGGACACATGGGGGAAAGAAAATGCGGCCTCTGTGTCAGGGCTATAACAACTAAATTTTCTGTCTACAGTCCTGCTGAACGAGAGGTGAGGTGGGTTGACTTTGGTGGCCACCTAGGTGCTCTATCACTACCCTCCTCAGCAGGACAGGGTTGGTGAGAAAAAAAAAAAAGATGGAAAAAACTCATGGGTCAAAATAAAGATGGTTTAATAAAGCAAAAGGAAGAACAGGAAAACAAAGTATTTATCCCCTACTTCCCATCAGCAGGTGATGTCCAGATCACTTTCCAAGGAGTAGACCTTCACAAAACAAACATCAAAACATACACCACTCTGATCCTACCCCATTCTCCCATTCTCTTAGCTTTTATTGTTGAGCAGACATCACAGGGTTTGGAATATCCCTTTGGCCAGTTCAGGACAGCTGTCCTGTCTCTGTCCCCTCCCAAAACCTTATCCATGGCCCAGCCTACTGGTGAGGGGAAGAATGCTCAGGAGACAGCACTGATGCTGTGGGAGTGCTGCTCAGCAGTAGCCAAAACACCAGGGTGTTCCCAACACTGCTGTAGCTGCCAATGCAATGCACAGCACTATGAGGGCTGCTGAGGGAAAAAAATTCTCCCCATCTCAGCCAGACCCAAGGAAAAGCAGAGATAATATTTGTTCACACCGCTGTAACAGAACTACACATGAATCCCTCACAGATTAAAATTCAGAAATGGTTGAAATATTCAGTTTTTCACCTTGAATTTGTCTCCTGAACTCCCACCGTCTGCTGCCAGGACTCTGTTATTTAGAATATTATTTAAAATATATTTGAAGGAAATAATAGAATAAATGTGTCTGGGTAGTAAACATGAACTTTCTGATTGGTATGGCATGTCATGGCATTATCTTAGAACAGTTCAGAGGGCACTGCAAACAACAAACATTTTAGTTATTCTGCCCCTGTTTGAGGTTAAGGAAAGCCCACGTTTCATGCAAATGCTGTTACTCTTTGCATTTTGCCTCCCAGCACCTGCAACAAGAGGCAGTGGAACTGCACGGACAATCCCTGCAAGGGAACCTGCACTGTGTATGGAAATGGGCATTACATGAGCTTTGATGGGGAGGAGTTTGATTTCCTGGGAGACTGCGACTATATTCTAGCTCAGGTATCAATTTATTTTCCATTTCCCATCCATATGCTTTTCACAGTCCACACTGTAGGCTTCAGTCTGGGTAATTAAAAGGCATTCCCATGCAAAATATCCAAACTGATGAGCAGAGTCTACTCCCCTCCTCTTGCACCTAGAGCTTATAGAGTGAGATTTGCTGTGTAAAACAAGGCACATTGACTCTCAGAAATTACACAAGAGGGCACTGTGTGATCCGAAATGATTAATTGCTTGGTTGGACCTCCCTTTCCTGACGGCATTCCAGAACTTTCGAGGGAAAGGAATTGGTGTGGTGTTGAAAAGTGTTTCCATCAGCCATCCAAGAATGACATTATTTTTGTTTTGACAGAAGCACGCAGAGGTTAATGTGTGAGCCTCATATATAATAATTGCATGTAACGGGACAGCACTTGGTGAGACATTTTGTCATCCCCAAATTACAGTAGGTTTTGCTAATTTGAAGAAAATATAATTTTTACCTTTTTGGACTGTTGCTATGACAAGTTCATTTTCCCCCTTAGTTTTTCGTTTTGAAAATCCTGGTCAAATATGCATCTGCCACCAGATCATCTTCCACCAGTTTCTTCCAAAATTCTACGGTTTTAGTGAATAAAAAGTCGTATCAGAGTGTTGTTCATTTAGAGCTCCTGAAAATGCTTCTGTCTAGTTGCCTGACAAGATCTAATAGAATTTTATCTGTTTTTCTAAGGATTTTTGCCCTAATAACATGGATGCTGGCACTTTCCGGATTGTGATCCAGAACAACGCCTGTGGGAAGTCCCGCTCCATCTGCTCCCTAAAGATCACACTGATTTTTGAGGTTTGTCTAGAACTAGTTATAACCAAGGAGCTGTAGTCTTGATTTTGTAGTAATTACTGTATCATTCTCTTACATTCCATCTCAGCTGCTGCTAAAGTGTACCTATGGAAGTCAAACAGCCAGCAAGCTAAGGGAGGGAAGTTGGGAAAGGTTCAGGTATTTGATGTTAACAGGGAAGGAACTCTTCTGTGGATGAGGGGAAAGATGCAAGGAGTCAACTACACTCTGTGTATGTGCATTTGTGTGTGTGTGTGTGTGTGTGTTTGCATTTGTGACAGTACGCTCTGTGCATCTGTGCCTGTGGCTCATCTATCTACCAAGACAAAGTGTGAAGATGATAGAAAAATAAGACAAAGAATGAGAGGCAGAGTGCCAGTGCTGTTGCACTAAGTTTTCTATTTGACTTCCCTCCATGCAATGTATCTGTTCCTTTGCAGAGCAGTGAAATAAGGCTCTTGGAAGGAAGAATTCAGGAGATAGCCACTGATCCAGGAGCTGAGAAAAATTACAAAGTGGACCTCAGAGGAGGTTATATTGTAATTGAAACAAATCAAGGGATGAATTTCATGTGGGACCAAAAGACTACTGTTGTTGTTCACGTGGCACCATCTTTCCAAGTAAGTAGGGGGTGGACTGCGGGTTACAATTTCAAACTCAGAGTTATGCATCCAGAACTGGAGCCCAAGTTTGAAAAGCAGGGCTTGGAAACAAAGGCTTGGAAAAAGTTTGGTTTAGGGCACAAGAGGAACCAGCAAGCAGACCGTATTTTTTGTTTCATTGCACTGTTCAGTCACTATAAAACCCTCCATAATATTTGGGGCTAGAAGCATTGGTAACACATTAGGAACGTTTCTGTCACTTGAAATCCAACTATTTCTAAGCCATTTTTTGCTGTCTGTTTAGAAACTTGCACCTATTTTGCCTTTACAGGCTCTGTAGTTTATTTCTGTCAAAGAGTGGGCTGCCCTTAAAATAACCAAAGCATTTATTGTGCCTACACAAATTACACAGGGAAAAGTCTGTGGTCTTTGTGGGGACTTTGATGGCCGCTCAAGGAATGACTTCACAACCAGAGGGCAGTCCATGGAGATGAGCATCCAGGAGTTTGGGAATAGCTGGAAAATAACAAGCACCTGCTCAAATATAAACATGACAGACCTGTGTGCAGATCAGCCTTTCAAGTCTGCCCTGGGACAGAAGCACTGCAGCATCATTAAGAGTAACATCTTTGAAGCCTGTCACAGCAAGGTAATCATGTTCTCTCATCTTCAATAGTTTCACTCTAGATATTTGTTGCTGTTTTGCAGCATATTTGCAGCATATTTTTAGTGTTGAAGCTACTACACAGTAGTACAAGGCTACTTCTCTCAAAACCTCACTTCACAGCTATGGCTGTTAAATTCTGTTGCACAGTATTGGGGAAACAGCAGTGCCTGTTTTGAACAACTGAAGATAAAGAGGATAATAGTTGGCCATCAGAAGTAGAAAGTTAGGTACCTGAAAAATGTAGAGATAAGTTAGTCTAGGACTGTTTGTATGGTGATCCTTGTGAAGTTCATTTAAGTTATCTAAAGAGATTAATTATTTGGTTTATTTGAGTCACAAATTGAATTAATTAAAACAGAAATAAGGCTACTTTTCTTAATTAGAATGTCTATACAAAGCTTCAGTGCACTTTAATAAATGATTTTGAAAACAAATTTGGCTTAATTTCGTTTGTTAGTTTATGTTGGCAATGGTTAAAAAACAAGAGACATGGGAAACAGGATTTCATTTCATACTCACTTAATCACTGTCTCTCAGTTGAAGAGTGTGCACACACTGTGTAGCTGTGCTAAGCCAAAACAAGGTAGTTCAGTCCTGCAGAAATCACACTGGGAAGGCATTTTAAGTGTAAGTGGCAGCATTACACATATAAGAATAGGAAAATTTAGAGTCCAGTTTACCACTCAGGTGAAAATAGAAAACTACCTGTTGTAAAATATCACAGCTTCTTCATGAAAATCCCAGTCTGTCACAAACCATCAGTGCATGACAGAATTTCAGAGCCCTTTTCCTCATTAAAACACAGTGCAGCAGATACAACTGTGGTGACAGCTCTGTCGGTGTTTTGACAGGTGAACCCAATCCCATATTATGAATCTTGTGTGTCTGACTTCTGTGGCTGTGACAGTGTGGGAGACTGTGAGTGCTTTTGTACCTCAGTGGCTGCTTACTCGAGGAGCTGCAGCAGAGCTGGTGTCTGTATCAGCTGGAGAACCCCTGCCATTTGCCGTAAGTACTGCACTGAAATGCACACAGAAAGCAGTGCCCCTTGTGCTCAGGTGCACAGGGGATACAGAAGAGTAGAACACTTGCATTGCTATGCACGTGTGACTGAACAAGCTCTTTTTATCATGTTTATCTTATTAACATAATTTAAATGAGATTTAAAAATAGTCCCTGCCGGGTGTTGGAGATCTAAATGTTTTTTATTCATCTGTTCCAGCTGTGTTTTGTGATTATTACAATCCCCCTGACAAACATGAGTGGTTTTATAAACCCTGTGGAGCCCCTTGTCTAAGGACCTGCAGGAACCCACGAGGGAAATGTGGGAACTTGCTGTACAGTTTAGAAGGTAATTCTCCCTTGACTTTAATGCAGTTTATGAGCTGCAGCTACTAGTCTGGTTTTAAATGTCTGAAGCATCAAGGTGACTGAAAGGTTATCCCATCTGTTCCAGAGGCTCAATGACCATGCCTTGCCAATTTCCTGCGTGATTCATAGCATCATTTGCCTGCTGCCTTTAAATATATGGAGAGATAAAACACCATTCAATATAAATTTGCAAAGAATATTTATCTCCTGTAAAATGTTGTAAACTAAAACTTTGGGGAGAGAGGTAAAAAGAGAACTTGGAAAAATAATTGGTAACAAAAAGAACACTCATACTGGAATCACATTCATTTGGGGATCAAAACTGTATTTGGTAGAGGTATTTATGTATTCCTGTATCTATATAACTCAGACTAAGAATAATTTGTTTAATTTTCCAGGCTGTTACCCAGAATGTAGTCCTGACAAGCCGTATTTTGACGAGGAGAGCAGAGAGTGTGTCTCCCTCTCCAACTGCACTTCATGGTAGGTCAGTTGATGGTGAGAAAGGTAGAATAGGACTGGAAAGGACAAACTAGGAGATGTTTTGTTAATGTTTATAGGCAGTGACAATTTCCATTAAATGCAGGAGTAGGTTTTTTGTAAAAGTAGGTACAGTGTCAGACATTGTTATTCCATATACTAATTCATTTCAATAAAACAATTCTTTTTTATCCTTTCTCTTTAGCGATCCCAAAGAGAAACTATGTGCTGAAGACTCCAAAGGTAACTTTTCACCTCCCTCACAAAGCATTGAGTGATGGCAGGACTGAAACAACCCAACATCACATGTTACTGCAAACGTACTGGTAATAGAAGGCCAGACAGGTAGTTTAATATGTGGGTGCACAGTAGCACAGATATACTTTGATAAGCAAATTACAGCCTTTGACCTCAAGAACTGTGTAAAGGATAATCATGGGGAGGAAGGAGACAGGTGTGATATGTAGGATTCATTTTACCCAGGTTAATATCGCTTTTCCACTTTTCCACTTCCTTGGTGGTCAGTGAAGACAGCTAGATAGTAGTTTGTAGTAGGCCCATTCATGATACCCCTTTTAATAGGTACTTTTAGAACAGGGCAAATCTTGTAGAAATGCTGTTTCCAAACCACTAATTTAATAAAATAAACTAAGACAGCTAGCTTATTAGATACATGTTTGTGTGCCTAAAGGACACATTTGGTTAAGGTACAGTATCTGTTCATACCCATATCTGGGAGAAATCACATCCCAAAATGCAGGGTGACCCAGTAGATAAAACATTTGCAGTTTAGCTGACTTTGTTACAGTAATAGATACACTTCCTTTGGTTCTTACATATACAGTCTCCAAAATCTGGAGAGCTTCTCATATATTTAAATGAAATTGTGTACCACTGCATGCTCCTCATTTGTGGGTGGAAATGGCTGTGCAACACCTCCTGAGCCAGGGTTTTGTCACGCAGAAAGGCAGTAATCCCAGCCATACTCCCTGCCCACAGGGAGTTCTCCTGTGCTCCCTGCTGGGTTAGGCCAGTACCAGTTTTGACACTTTTACCAACCAGTTATTCCTCTATGCAAGATGACTCCAAGAAACATCAACAACCAGAAAATTAAATAAATGAGATAGACTCCCAGTGCAGCTTCTCAAGCAGAAACTGACAAAGTTTTTCTGCCAGGTAACTCGTGTTTGATGTTGTGAGCTTCAGAAGGGTAAATGCAGAATTTGGTTTACTTTTCATTTGTGTTTATATTGCAAATGTCCTCTGTTGCCATAGCATTTTCTCTTTTGGTGCCTCAGTTTGTCTTTGCTGCTACAATGGGAAGACCTACACCTTAAATGAAACTGTGTACAGCCATGTGTATGGGACTGAGTGTGGTGAAGCTGTCTGTGGCCCTAATGGACAGATCATAAAAACCCTTACCCCCTGCAGAACTCCATCTACACCAGCACAAGGTACTAGATTGATAAGAGGCTTGATGGTGATTCTGTAGAAGTCCATAATGGCAGTAAGATTTATGTATCTTTGAAACAGACTCCTTGGAAAAAGCATGTCTAGAATAAGAGCAGAATTAAAGACTGCCAAAGTTTCAAAACTGAGGGATCAGAGCTTGTGGGTCTTGTGGTAAGGACCCAAAGTGTAATTTTTATAGATTTTTTATGACCTTACTGTCAGTGAGGTTAAGAGAGAATAGAAAGATTCAGCGATTTTTCGTTACAATTTTTACAGTAAATTCAAACATATCACAGTTGACACTGATGTTGACAGTCTCAATATTTCATACTTCTTAATCTTGTTCTTCTCCTTCTTATCACCTATAACACTCTACAGTTCTTACTGTACTGTATTCTGCATTGGAATAAGTGAATCTCATACATGTCACTGGAATATGAAAATAAAACTTTTTGGCCGTTAACTCCTATTCAAAAGGGATTTTCCAGAGTGAATTGAATGTGAAAAATCAGAAAATAGGAAGCAAAAAGAAGATAAATAAAAGTGGAAAATTTGCCACATGATTACTACAAATAAAAATAAGTGGCTAAAAATATATGTATTATCCTGGTGGCAAATTATACAAGGCCAACAAGGAAAATTAAGTTAGTTTCTCTACTCATGTGAGTGGAAGAGCTAAATACTTGATGGTGAGCCTATGTGTTTGGCATTTACTGGAAATATTAACAAGTGGAATAAGTACAGTGGAGTAAGACCTAGAAAAGGAAGGATTATTGAAAGCAGACTGTAAATGGCAGAGTAAAATCTCTACATGATCTGTCTCTATTTAAACCAACAGTTTCTTTGAAAGAAAGCATTGAAAATCCAATTGGAGTGCCACTGGAAATCACCTCTCCAAAGTCAGGTGAAGTACTGCAGGACTAAAAACATTAAATTGGAAAGAATAAATGACAGAACAAGAGGCGTTTATTTTATTCCATATAGGGAAAAAATAACAAGAAGTGGGAGGGTATGTGTGTAGTATTACAGCACCATACTGTGTAATAGAGAGTGTTCATAAATACAGAGGATGGTTTCAGTGTGGACATGTCCAGAATGTAGTGAGGGTAAAAAAAAAGTTGGTTTTTTTGTTGGCTGGTTGGGTTTTTTTGTGGTTGTAGAGAATGTGAGAGATATCTTACGGCTTGAAAGTAGAATGGTAGAGGATTAAAATACGAATTTATTTGATTTCCTGCAGAACCACATAGGCAATATGTAACATCTGCACCTCCCTCATCAGAGGTAACCACTCCCTGCTTCTGCAATGACAACGGACAATTGATACCAATGGGTGAGAAACCATGCAACTTTTTTCTGCACCATTGACATGGAAAGACTTACAGATAGATAAAAGTGCTTCAGCAAGTACTCATTCCATTATCAGAACATTACCAGAAGTTGTTACAACTTTTAACTGTAGCTAACACCTTCAGCACTACAACTCTCCCATATCAAAAAACTTTGTTCTGGTTTGAATGCCCCTGGTGTAAGGAAACTTACAGCAGTTGCTGACCTCAGCAGAGCTCTGAATCCCAAACTGCTGAACATGAGCTTGTAACTCAGAGTAACATTCCAAAAGCAGGGGAGGGAAGACTGTTCTTCATCTGCTAGTAGCTCCTGCTTCCGTTACTGCCTGGTGTTTGTGAAGAGTGGATGCACTCAGTGATGTACTCAGTATTGTCTCTTCTTGTACTCATTTTCAGTTCCTTCCCATGTACCTAAGAGCAGAATTTCAGGTTAGGCCTTGTGGCCCTCCCTCAGTCTTTGCCATTTGGATGAACTGCTGTGCAGTTCAGTCATTGAATCCCAGGAGCTGCAGACAGACAGTCCCCTGAGCATAGCTATTGGGTGCAGATAGTTAAATTCAGGGCTGAGAATGCATCTGCTTTGTGATCAGGCCTCAGGCTAACGCTTGGGTTTTGCCCTTGCAGGAGAAAATGTTTCTCTGCCAGTGAATGTATCAGGTCGTTGTGCTTACTCTGCCTGCAATAAATCGTGTCAGGTTGAGTTAATCTGGGCAGAGTGTAAAACTGGTCATACTGAGACCCTCAAGGTCTGTGATCCACATTCCAAAACCTGTCCATCAACACCTGCTGCTGGTGTAACAAACCAAGTTCCTGCTCCCACAAGGACTTCTGTGAGTGATTGTCTTGCACTCATTCCTCCCAGAAAGGTGAGAGACTTTGAATATGTGTTCTATCATTCATCATTTCACCATTCATGCATTGCCTGCAGCCAAAATTTGGTGTTCTCCTCTGATGCTGATATCCAGCACTACAGCTGGACCGTAGGTGTGGCTGAATGAGATGATGTAGAAGTATGCCAGAACCCCCACTGAAAGAATAAGCTGAAGATTCTTCTGTTCACCTGAAACACCTAAATGATTTTATGTGAGCTGAACAAAGACTAGGAAGCCACACCTGGCAGTGTCCTACCATCAGAAGTGGTTAGGACCCTAATATATATACCTAAAAAAGTAGATATTGAGTCTCTCTTGATTCCTATATGGTTCATATTGCCTCGTTTCCAGAGCCAAAGTAGACACCTAATTTTGCCATGCTAGACAATTAACTGAATAGAATGTAGTTGATGTGTGCGATTTTAAGGATTTTGTGACATTACTTTATTATTTGCCTCTCCTCTTCTTCTTTTTTCTTTTTTCTTTTTTTTTTTTTTTTTTCTTCCATTTAATCAATAGTTTAATGAAACATGGAATTTTGGAAACTGCCATACTGCCACTTGCCTGGGAGATGGAAACAATATCAAATTGTCTGTCATGACTTGCCCACCTCAGCAACAGAAACTCTGTGTCAATGGTTTCCCGTTCACAAAACACTCTGATGAAACTGGTTGCTGTGAAATCTCTGAGTGTCAGTGTAAGTGGCAGGAGAATTCCTGAAATTTATGTTATGTTCAACTGGGCCTCAAAAAAGAAAAGTCTATCTGGTAAACATCTATATTATGTTCATATCAATTCAGTGGGATACAATGGAACAGAAATCCCACCTGAAATCTTGGCTGTTGAAAGCAGGTGTCCTTGCTACAGTAATTTTCCTTTATCAAACTGGATATTTTGTCTCTGGAAGCAAGTAAAAAGGTTAAAACCAGCTTGTACTTACAGGTAGCTCAGAAGTCAAACTTGAAGCCTGTTATTCTGTCTTCTAGGTATTTGCAGTGGCTGGGGAAATAAGCATTATGTGACTTTTGATGGAGCATATTACCATTTTAAAGAAAACTGCACCTATGTCCTTGTGAAGTCAATTCATCCTGACTCTCACTTCTGGATTCACATAGACAACTACTACTGTGCTGCCACTGGTGGAGCAATTTGTTCAATGTCCCTTATCATTTTTTACTCCAACTCTGTTGTTATTCTGACACAAGCAATGGAACATGGCAAAGAAACAAACTTGGTAAAGTATTGTGTTTAAATGAATTCTCAAAATTATTTTGCTGTAGATATATTACTGTATAGCCAAATGTCCTGTCATGACAAAGGATTAAGCTTGTAAAATATGTAATGGGTAAAAAATGCAATTACTTTGTTTCTTCTCTCCCTTTTTTGCTTTGTGTCAATAAAATCTGTATATTCGAAAAATCTGGGAAATGATCGCATAACTGAAAATTGTGGTTTTCGTCCTGATATGAGTATTCAAATATAAATTACAACATATTAAAAAGAAATATTAGACAACTGCTTAAATGACTTCCTTTGACAGACATCATTTGGTGAACCTAAGGGGAATTTGTGCTGCTCTGCTTTCCAGTTGCACTAATCATACACCTTACTCAATTAAAGAGTGTCCATAAAAGCCTTTTGTTTCTTTTCTTTTTAGATTTTGTTTGATAATAAGAAGGTTGTTCCAGACATTTTAAAGAATGGTATCAGGATAACCAGTTCTGGCCTTTATGCCATAATTGAAATACCTGAATTAGAGGTTTACATCTCCTATAGTCGACTTGCATTTTACATAAAACTCCCTTTCAGCGAGTTTTATAACAATACCATGGGACTCTGTGGTGAGTGTCCTCATTGGCTGACAAAAATTAATGCTCCAAATTTTCCTCCTTCTATCTCTCTTTCTCTTGTAAAATCTCTAAATGCTTGCAACTTCACTATTTCTCAAAAATGTTAATAAATTTATTTAATGGAAAGACACTGTCAAGAAATATAGTTTTAAGCCATATCCTTTCATTCTGTTCACAGTCTGTTGGGAGATGGAGATAGAACTTTTCTAGGCCCTTCCTTTTCATCATATCTTCTTCACATAGGAATGTAGGAAATATGGAGAGTCCTGTGCCATCTCAGTTGCTCCGGCCCCTGGAAGAAATGTATCAACCAACACATCAATTCCGGTTTTCATGAGTAGCTGGCAAACTGTTTCTTTGAGCCTTCTCCTCCTAGAAACAGTTTGTGTGAATTTATCCAGGACCCCACATGATGGTCCCTTCACACAAGAACTTCCCCCCAACATTTTCTCTAAAAGCAGCTTCATCAGCATCTACTGTCCTTGAACTGTAATTTTTATATTGCTACCAGGTACCTGTACCAACCAGAAGTCTGATGATGCTATGAAGAGGAATGGTGAAGTTGTCAAGTCCTTCAAAGAAATGGCATTAGATTGGAAAGTCCCATATCCTACCAACAGATACTGTAATCCTGGTGTCTCACAACCATCAAAGATTGAGTATCATCAGCATTGTGTGCCTTCTAATCTGTGTAAAATCATCTGGTAAGACAACTCCCAAAAGTATCAGAAAAATTAGTTTACAGGGTAATTTTGTTCTTCACTTAATGGCTTGAGTGAACTGATTCTACGATATGAAGAAAATACAAAGGCTTGCATATCTTGTGAAACTGAGCAGTGAATTGATGTGTGTGTTTTTGAGCTTGGCAGATATTTTTCAGCTGCATCAGCAAAATCAATCCTCTCTTAATAGTGTCTGCTGCTTGACACTCCCTCTGCCTGTCAGTTCTGGAGAGGCCAAGTGGGAACTGGCTTTTGGTATCTGAAAGCTCTGAATGATATGAAATATAGTCAGAATATAGTAAGCAAATATATGTGTCTGTTTTAAAAATAATTTTGTGGTTTAAAGCAGGATTTTTAAACATCTTAGCATAAAAATGTCATCATATAGACTTATAGCTATAAGCTGTGCAGGAGCCTTTGTAGGTAGCAGTCCAACATAATATTGTTTCTTTTCAAAGCATTGTAAAGAATGGCAGATAAAGCTCATTCTTTAGTAAGCTGTGGGGGTGTACTGCCTATGCGAACAATTTGTAGTTGTACCTTGAGGCTTTGCCTGGGGCAGGAGGGATGGTTTGGCTCTGAGTTGAATTCCTCCTTGGAAGTAGCCCAAGGTTTTTCTCCTTGCTCTGTGAAGGACCCTGACGGAGTGCCACGGCGTGGTCCCCCCCCAGCCCTACTACGAGGCCTGTGTGGCCAGCGGGTGCTCGGAGGAGCACCCCAGCACCGAGTGCCAGAGCATGCAGACCTACGCGGCCCTGTGTGGCCTCCACGGCGTCTGCGTGGACTGGAGGAGGCTGGCGAGTGGGCAGTGCGGTGAGCCTGGGAATGGTCAGGACAGAGAGCCTGGGAATGGGCAGCGCAGTGACCCTGGGAATGGGCAGCACAGTGACCCTGGGAATGGGCAGCGCAGTGAGCCTGGGAATGGTCAGGACAGTGAGCCTGGGAATGGG
>WBMY01005036.1:63035-117743 GCA_013397315.1 Donacobius atricapilla
GTGAGCCTGGGAATGGGCAGCGCAGCGAGCCTGGGAATGGGCAGGATGGTGAGCCTGGGAATGGGCAGCGCAGTGACCCTGGGAACGGACAGCACAGCATGCCTGGAAAACACCCCCTGGGGTGAAGCAAGTCTGGTCTGCGGTGTCCTCCCCCGGTGCTCTGGCTCTGAGAAGAAGCAGGAACAAACCCAAGAGGTTGTTCCAGTCCAGACCTGGTGCAAACCAAGGGGGAGCCAGGCCCGCAGTGCCTCCAGCGTAGCTCGGCCGCGGAGTCCCGTGTGTTCCCCACAGCCTGGGCACTAGATGGCAACACGCAGCTTCTCTCGGCGCGCTTTGCCCTGCCCGGGGCACCGTAGGAATAGGGCGAGCCCTGCTGGACCCGTCGCTTGAGCCTTGCTGGCCCCAGGGGCCGCCCTTGCTGGAGCTGCAGGGACCCCCTTGCCCGGCTGTGCAGACCCGGGGAGTGGCTGCCTGGGCGCTTTGTCCCTTCGTGTCCCTGCATCGGAGGGTACACGTGGGTCTGGGCTTTTTAACTTGTGTGTTGCAATGCTCCACAGAGGCCAGCTGTCCTCAGGATCAGGTGTACAAGCCATGCGGGGAAGCAAAAAGAAACACTTGCTTCAGCAGGTGGGTCATTTCCATAAGGCGTTTTTCAAGTCCATAATGTGAAAATTGCCGGGGAAGTTTGAAGTTCACATTCCCTTGGGATTTAGGTGCCTTGATTGCCTTGGGCTACGTTTTTGCCTCTCGTTCATTCTTATTTATATTCTAATTGTGCAGAGGAGTCGTCATGGACACCCTTCCCTCCCAAAATAGTACATCAGTGTTTGTTGAAGGATGCTACTGTCCTGATGGAAAAATTCTGCTGAATGATCATGATGGCATTTGTGTGTCTGTTTGTGGTAAGAAATGGTATAAATGGTGCTATGGGAAGTGAGGGTAAGGGCCTGACTAGAAGTGCACATTAAGGGAATTGTTTTGGGTACAGAGGAAATGAGGGAGACCTTGTTACTGATCCTTTCTTGGTGAGGCTGGAAGCATTTCAGGTTGAGAGTTTCTGCCTGCTCTTATATGCAGAAGGTGCAACTTTCAAAACAACAAAGAATAGCACATTTAAGATGTTTTTGTGTTTACAGCCTATGACTCTGCACTCTGAATTTCTCTTTCTTTTTGTGACTGTTTCTCAGATTTCAATACCTTTCTTCTGTTCCTGTTTTTCTGCTTCTGTTGTTTTCCCTGATTGAGTTACCTTTAAAGTAACACCTAATTCATTTTATAGGTTGCACTGCACAGGATGGGTCAGTGAAACAGGTGAGAGAAAGGAAAATACTGTCTTTAAAGTTTATCTGTGTTGTGTGACTCTCTGCAAAAATGACTGCATAAGTTGTTTCTTTTAATTCTAAGCTTAAAAAACAGTGAACTCCAATGAAAATCAGAAGATTTTATTAACTCCAGAATATGTTCAATCACTTGAGGTACAGAAAGAGTAGTTTGTGGGAATCAGTTTCCTGGTAGAACTATCAGGTTTTCCTCCTGGAAACACATGAACCTGAAAAGGAAAGTGGCAAATAATGGCATTTTATCTTACTGTTCCCTTCTTCTCCCTCTGGGATTTGAACTGCAATTTTCCTACACAATAGATTAGGTCAACTCAGTCCTACACTGGCTTGCAGGAGGCATTCATTGATATAATGCTTCCAGGTTTTGCTCTCTGAACTGCTATCCCTCTTGTTTTTATAGCCTAGAGAGGCTTGGGAACATGACTGTCAATACTGTACTTGTGATGAAGCAACCTTGAACGTCTCTTGCTTCCCCCGCCCTTGTGCTAAATCTCCACCTATCAACTGCACAAAAGAAGGCTTTGTACGCAAAATAAAACCACGACTGGAAGACCCCTGCTGCACAGAGACAGTCTGTGGTGAGTAGATACTTCACATGCCATAATATGGCATCATTTGCTGTCATCAGTGATCCTAAACTGAGATGCGGTGCCCCACAGGAAGCAGATTCAAATAAGCACACTGGAGTGTCCGTTTCTTCCATCTACATGCCAGGAGCTCTTGCTAGCAGAAAAGAACTCCTCTGGTCCAGCTTGTACTCTAAATTAGAGCCATGACCTGACAGATATTTACACTGGAAAATCCCCTGTGGATCATTGGGACCAGAGGGTGCTCCACAGGATCCGTTGGCTCATGTCCTGAGGAGCCAGTGATCCTTCCACAGAGATTCACCCAGTAAGGGAGGATGTGTTCATCTTCCAGACTTCCCTAAGGCTTCCTGATATATGTTTGCCATGTATGTTTGCCCTCAGCTTTACATTTGCACCCTCCCAGTCCCAAATACCCACCACAGCATAGGAGTAGCCTGCTCCTAAACCTGACCATTCCCAGTATCTACACCAAGACACAGGACAGAGGACCCTGGCAATGGTAATAGGATGGTTTATTTCAAGCTCTGTCTGCAAGTAACGCTGCTGGATGGGATGCTTTGGCTTACTTTGTCTCTGCTGTCTATTGCAGAATGTGATATAAAAACCTGCATTATCAACAAAACAGGATGTGACTTAGGTTTCCAGCCAGTGGTTGCTATGTCTGAGGATGGTTGTTGCCCTATCTTCTCCTGTAGTAAGTACTTCGTTTCTTTAAGGTGTTTTGTTTTTTTCCTTGAAGTATTTGATTTTTCTAAGTGAGTTAACGTCCTGGCAGGAGTCTCTTCCTTTCCCTCTCGGCCTTTACAATTAGATTTTTTTTTTCTTTCTTTGAGTTAGAATAACTGGTTCAGGTTCTCTGAACTAGCCAATATTCAGGGAGTGTAAGCTATTGACCATGTGCTGAATGATGGTTAAACTGAACCCATCCACAAATTCTGCTGCTAAATTATATTTCCAGATTCAGACACCTAAGCCCATTAGCTTTGTTACCAGCACAGTGGTTAACAATAAAGAAAAGGTCAAGTAATCTCACGTACAGGTAAAAAAAACCACATAGCAAATAGATTTTACCTTATGGAAAATACCAGGGTAGAGAATTATCCCCACCTGATGCATAACATCTAAGCAGATGCTACATGTGGGCTTCTGAATACCAACTGGTACCAGGTACTAGTTGCTTTTTTCCCTTCTTGTGTGGGCTATTAAGTTCAGCTCTACAATTTGACTTCTTTAAATCACTCATATTTCAGAGATGAGTATAGTAACTGCATCATTCCTAGCACAACCTTTTAATTTTTTTTTTCTTACAGTACCAAAAGGTGTATGTGTTTCTGAAGGAGTTGAATTTAAGGTAGGTCTTCTTTCAGACACTTCTTCCTATGAGTTAATGTTGCCTGAATCAGAACTATCTGAAGTTCTTGTTTTCAACACTCATACAAAAAACAGGATTAGAATGGCCTGTAATTCTTGCCTGCCAGTAGTCTCTTTCCCAACCCCAAGCAATCTGTGATTCTGGAATAGGTTACTGAATAGGTAATGCTAGAGACCAGTAACTTGCTTACTAAAAGAGATCTTTCCTATGCTTTAGAGTCAATGGGTCAGAATAGTGATTGAACTAAAGTTTTAAATCTCATTGAATGTTGTAAGATTATTGCCTGGTCAACCTGACCAAAAATAGATGCTTGGAATTTATGAGAATGCATTTAACATCATTGATACACTTGGGAGTGTCAGCCTTGTGTTCATTTTGTGATACCAATGGTGAGGTTTTAGAGATCTGGATGTATATTAATTTCAGGACATTCTTCCAAAAATAAACCTCATAAGAATTAGTTTTTTTCAATGGGCATGGGGGATGTTTATTCCAGAACCTTATGAATTCTTGTCATGGTTTTCTCTCTCCCCTATATTTCCAGCCAGGGGCAATGGTGCCTAAAAGCTCTTGTGAGAACTGTGTGTGCACGGATGAGCAGGATCCTGTGACGCAGACCAACCGCGTCCAGTGCCTTCCAGTGCAATGCCAAACCACCTGTCAGCAGGTCAGCACCTCCTTGACCACAATGGCTGTTGAGTTGAAACAGGGACAGTGTAGCTGCTTTATCCGTGCAACACAGCAGGACAAACTCTTCTATTGTTTTGTGAAGTCCTTTTAAGGGTGCTGATTATTTTTACTCCAGCAAATTTAAGAGATCATCCTTGGAAAGGTGCCCTGAGGGGAAATGATTGCAAACCTGTTAAAGTCTGACTGCTGAAAGATGTTTGTATCATTCTGTTGATGTTGTCCAATGTCAGTTCATAAATGAAGATTGTGAGGAAACTACACAGTGGTTTATATGTTTTCCAGATACTTTCACTTGTGGGAGGGGAATATTCAGTTACTTGTGAGAATCAGCACTCAAGTTGTTCAGTCTGTTACGAAACATAAGCAGGGTGATTGCTTTTCCATTCATGCCCTGATAAGGACAGATGCACCACCAATGTTAAAAATGGACAAAACTTTTCATTACACTTTTTCCTGAAGCCAGCCACACCCACTGCTACCAGTAGACCAATGGATACCTAAAACACAGGGGAGAAAATCTTCACATGTCTGATAGCAATAGTTCTTGTAGATATATATATCAGACCGAGCAGTGGCGGCAGGTTGCGCAAGTAATCATGTGCTAAATTAATTTATTCAACCTCTTATGTGTGTTAGTCTGAAGGGAGGACTAGTCAATGACAGGGTCTTCATGGCAACTGAAGTACCCAGAAGTCAGTAAGGCAGAAAAATTACCAGCTTTGATTGTCAGGCTTAATGTGGTTCCAACAGGTTTCAAAAGACAACAAAATTGAAACCAGAAGGTTGGCACATTTCCTCTGCCATCTTCAGCGTAGCTTTGATCTGAAGATGCTTCAGCAACAAGACACGGGTAAACATGGGTAAATGGAACCTTTATTCCCACAGGGTTTTCGCTATGTGGAAGAGAAGGGTCAGTGCTGCAGCCAGTGCCAGCAAGTGGCATGTGTGGCAAATTTTCCATTTGGCAATGTGACCATTGAGGTAAGCACTCCCCTGCTCTGCACACAAGGCTGAACTATCAAAAAGACCTCAGCATTTTTTCAGCCAGTGTCATGCATTTCAAGGCTGGGAGTACCTCTAGGAGATGCAAAAATGTCTGTGTTTCCAAAGTGAATGTAGATGTTTATATAGCTGTTCCCTGCTGTGTGCATCTCACAAGCACTACCATGTTGACAATTATATTCTCTGGCAGGAATGGAAATCATGTTACCTCCACTTCTCTTGACATGAAATAGCAAGAAAGAATTTGGAAGGGATGGTGACATGACATGACTGCTCTTGTAGAGATACATGTGCTGGCTTCACATCACACTGCTCCCATCGGAAGCAGTTTTGTTATCTTGCCCTGGAGATACAGGGATACAGTGCGAGCAAGCTGATATAGCTGTGCTGCCACTGGTTCTGAATTTGCGGAGGCAGAAATTAAGTGACACAGCTGCTGTAGTGTTCTGTGCCTTGGCAACATGGATAATACAGATAATACATCATGTCTTGCAAATGTAGCACTGTGTAGGCATGAGCTGAGCCTTTAAAGGATGGGCTTGATGATCTTGGAGGTCTTTTCCAACTTTATTGATACTATGATTCCATGATTCCAGCTCTTTGGTTTTATTACAGCCTGCTACTCCTGTGTATGGTTAATGATGCTCTTTCAGGCAGTGGTTTGTCTTACGTGCTATTGCTTCTCTGACAGCTCTTGTATCTTTTCGATTTCATCCTTTTATTCCTTGATAATTTATCTTACAAGCTAGATTTTTCTGTTCCAATATATAGTTTTTAGCTCTGCATGAGGAGGCTTTGCAGTTATCCATTAATCTCTATTGCTAAGACTTTTTTCTTTTTCACTCCTTCCATCTATTAAAAAATGAAACAGTTGAAATCCTTTGAAAGAATTATTTTTCTTTTGTGTATATTTTAGCCCACAAACATTAACACACCTACCTTCTGGAATTTCTGTTAATACCTTTATGCTCATTCTGGCCTTCTTTCATTCTTTCCCCCTGGGAGACCACAGAAGTGATTTTGCATAGACTGGTAGTGGGCGAGCTTGGTACATAATTAGTAGATGTGAGATGCAGACATCACAGCCCTTTCAGAGTGATATGAGCAACCCAGTCTCTGCTGGTTCATTGACTTTATTACTGTTTCAGTTTTTTAATTTTATTGCTATACTTCATTGGCTTGGTGGGACTGTTTGTTGTTGTTGTGGTGTTTATTTTATTTTATTTTTATTTTTTCCTGTTTTTATCAGGTTGGAAAGAATTATAAAGATCCATATGATAACTGTACTCAGTACACATGCACTGAATCAGCAGGCCAGTTTTCCTTGACTAGTATAATAAAGGTCTGCCTACCATTTGAAGAAGCAAACTGTGTGCCAGTAAGTATTTTACAGTCAGAAAAAGATTTCTATAATAAGCCCTGATGCTGGCCTGCGAGTTATGTTTGCTGTTTTGAATGAGTATTTCTTGATCTTTCTTGTGTGATCATCCTTGTTTGAAGGAAATGTGCTTTTCCAGCCCTGTGTCCAATGGAAATAAAGCAAAAATATTTGCAAACAAGCCCACACAATTTACATTGTTGTGGGATAAGCACTAGAACTTGAAAGAGAGGGGTACTGGAGCAATAGCAAGGACAGATTTTTCATCACCTGGGAAACATCAATGTTATAAAATGCAATTGAGCAAGTGGTAGCTCACCATGGATCCTTGGGAGACTGAATAAAGTGTCTTCTGATATGTGGTGTACCATGAAGTGAGGGAGTGGAACATGCATGAGCAAGGATAACATGCATACCCGGGCTTTCAGAAGCATTTTGGGACTTCACAGCAGATCAAAGCAGGGACTACAACAGCCATACACTTGAATTAGCTCTAGGGTAGGCTCTGCCCAGGCCAGGCTATTCAATTCCAGGGGCAGCTGCCATTCTCTGGGGCTGGGGTTTTTATGCTGGCTTTAATAGGGCCTAAATAAGATCAGGCATGTATTACAGGATATCTAACCTGGCTTGTGAGAGGCTATATTGTTCTAAGAAAATTCACTCCTTTCCTTGCTGGATAATTTGTTTTGGTTTGGGTTTGTTAAGCAGCTTTATATATAATTGGTACACAAATAGGTGTGATGAGGAATTTGTGTGGATTAGAGATGAAGGACTCTCATTGCTATCGTCTGCTTAGCACTACATGCATCTGAACTGACTGTTCTAGTTTCTTTCAATACAGGGGACAGTTGAGGTGTCTTCAGATGGCTGTTGCAAGACATGTGAGTGCAATAAATCACTGTATCTAAGTTCCAATACTGTTTGGTCCTTCCCTGCTTGTAGCCCTGTTTCTGCATGCACTGGGAGCCTGCACATTCCACAGACTGAAAGACAGTTTTACAGCAGCAGAACTGTTCTGTACCTCACAGCCAAGATTAAAAATCTGCCTCAGTCTTCCAATGGGAACACTAAATTTTTTTTTGTCTCCTTTTCTGTGTTTTTAAATAACTGAAATACTGTTAGCTTGAACTACACTTCTGATAGGAAAACTTGTAGAAAATATTCTCTGTGTTCTTGCATCTGCAAATTGCATAGAAACCAAGTTTTGGGGTTGTTCTTCTGTAGCGTCTACTCAGAAATCCTAGGTTGTTATAGAGCCACAAATGTAATTTATAGCAATTTTAGAAAAACCTAAGCCCTTCACATCTGCTTTAGGTCTTGATTCAACAGTATCTTTACATGCTAAAGCTAGTCCATGAATGGAAAAGTACAATGACCAGTGGGGAATCATTTTGCTGAATTAATGCCTCTTTGCACTTTGGTTGTGCATTTGAACTGTGAGAAAATTTACTGGGATCAACTGTCCTTGGTTTACTAGCATTTACTTTTCAAAACATTTCTTCCCCAGTCTGAAGAAGCCTAACAGAAGTGTTCTTCTGCCCAGGTATTGACCTACCACACAAATGCAAACGCAATGTGAAGGAGCAATACATCGTGCATGGCAACTGCAAGTCAGCTGCTCCTGTCCCAGTGCCCTTTTGTGAAGGGATGTGCAGTACCTACTCTGTGTAAGTAGGAAGCCTTTCTCTGTCATCCTCTGTGGCTTGTCTTGTGGGTTCTTGTCACCAGTGGGCTGCAGCTGTTTGTCCCCTTGCTGCTGTTTGAAAGGACCCAGTTGGGAAACCGGGTGTGCGGAAGAGCAGTCATTAGCA
This sequence comes from Donacobius atricapilla, assembly GCA_013397315.1. Taxonomy (NCBI): domain Eukaryota; kingdom Metazoa; phylum Chordata; class Aves; order Passeriformes; family Mimidae; genus Donacobius; species Donacobius atricapilla. Next base: position 71,219 of record WBMY01005036.1, read on the forward strand.
ATGGCTTTAGTGTGATGGAGTGCCTTATCTTAGGAAAATAGATCCCTTGGGAAAGATGTCAGCTAAATTTATTAAACATGCTCTTAAAACATGTCCTTGTATGGCTTTTGAACAGCTCTAGGATGCTTTCCTGTCTTTTGTTCTCTGCATGAATTGCTCCTTTCTGACTTGCTAGTATGAGCCTAATCCAAAACCCACTGAAGTTACTGGGATTACTTGCTAGAATGAGCCCAATCCAAAACCCACTGGAGTTACTGGGGTTTTCCCCACTGGTGTCAAAAGATCTGGCCCTGCATGGCCAATAGCATCCTGGGGAAAGGCTGTTATGAATGAACAGAAAAATAGTTAGGAAATTTCATTCCTTAGTAGTATGTACATTTGGAGCAGCAAATACAGATGAATTTGGGAAGATCACAGGCAGCAGACTGATATGAAAAATCTCATTTCTGTAGGTATTCTTTTGAGGCCAGTGAAATGGAACACAAATGCACTTGCTGCCATGAAAAAAGAAGTCACAAAGTGAAGGTGGAATTGGTTTGTTCGGACCATAAAACAGTCCAGTTCACATATGCATACGTAGATGAATGTGGATGTGTGGAAACAAAATGCCCAAAGAGGATAACATGAGTATAAACTAAATGAAATACTTCATCTCCCATTTAATCCTTCCCTAGCAAGTGAGTAGTTTAGAAAACAGCTGTGAATAACCTTCAAATGACCATAGTAGTGCTTTTTCTTTCTGGTATTATATGCAGTTATGGAAATTAGCTAAGATTTTACTCTAGATGTTTGTAGAATAAACTGCATTTCAAAGAGGGCTTATTCTCCTGTTTCAGTGATGCTGCTAACGAGGCAAAGTGGCTGATGTATTATAAACCAAGGTTATTACAGAGACAACTGATGCCTTTCAAAAGTCCTGCCTGAAGAAAGTGCACATTTTTAAACCATAACCACATGTATAACTTCATTTCCCTTAGAAGAGAAACAACAATCACTTCCACAACTGCAGTTCAGGCAGAGGCAGGACTTGGTTCAGGGCCACATTTCTGTTCTTCTCCCCCGTGGTTCCAAACCTACTTTGGCTGTGACTCTGGGTCACTGGAGGAAGTCAAGGTGATTTTATTCCTTCTCCATAGTGAACACTATATCAGGAGTGTAAAAACATGGATCTTATATATACACTACAAAATGAATATATTTTACACCCTTATTGGGAGTCCTCATCTCGCTGGGGTTTTTTATTATTTGCCAACATCAAGCTCTGCTCTGTGTGTCAGTTCAGTCTCACAACTGGTTACATGACTATGATTTGTGTTACAAATAATTGACTCCCAGCTAGCATGCTCAGTGGTACTGGTGACAGTATTTCATGTGGACAGGGATCAAGATGATCCAACAATACCTTGAGAGTACACAAGGAAGGCAGATGGTTCTGTTATTTGAGCAATTTGTCTTGTGACCTAAAAGAGAACTGAAGACTGTGACTATCTTCATGCCCTGCACCCTGCTCTGGAGGCTTTTTGAGAATTGTTTTGCAGGGAATACTTTTGAACTGACCAAGTAGATGTGATATGTGTTATACTTTAGCTTTCCATTTTTAAATGTTGCAACTCTTGAGCCCCAAGGAATCTTTAAATTTGCTTCTCTTTCATAATAAAGGATTTCAGCAGCTGTCAGGTTTCTTTGATGTGTACTGTTTCATCATGGTGTTACTGATCTTAAAATTGTGGGGATCCTTAATATTGCTTGATTATTAGTTATAGGAACCTCCAAATAATCCAGTTAACTGTCTGTGCAATGCAGCTCCCTTGGAAGGCACAATTGCTTGACTGAGGGTCATGCACAAATTTCACATTAGTCCAGAAAACTGTTTTTATTGACACAATCAAGTACACAAATGTTTTTGCAATGCAAAGAACAAACAAACAAGCAACCAAAAAGAAAAAAAAAGAAAATTCCTTTCTTTCCTCCTTACCTTTCCCTGAGGGGGAAGAGGTCATTCTTGAGTGCTTTTGTCACCAGAATAGTAAGCAGACTCTGTACGAAGTCATATGCACACGCATGCAAATCAACTGGGCAACCAATCCTTCAAATCAATAATTGTCAGCAAGATGACTAAGCAGGAACAGGATCAGAAACCTTTCACATCTGTGCATTATCTTCAGGTGGGAGAAGGGAATAAACCACAATGTAATCATACCAACTGTCTTTACATTTCTATTCTCTTGTCCGTTTCAGTGATGATGAGATTTTATACAGAGGCTGAGAATGGCATTGATTTAAAGGCATACTTTCTTGCTCATTTTTGGCATGCATTGCTTTTCAGGCAAGTGAAATGCTCGAACTAAAGGCGTATTTCCATCTCCAGGATGCTTTTGATCATGTGAAATCTCACATGCTCCTTCTTCATTCCCAGTTACACCTGGCATTCCATTTACTTACCCAATCCAGCATCTGATTGGCCTATGTGACACTACTTAGAGCTCTGATGGCCAGGTTTTAATGAGAACTCTTTGGTTCTCTGTTTGGAGGTGCAGTCTTACTTAGCTGCTAGCAAGGTAAACCTTTTTAATGAGAATTAAAGCTTCTTCAGCTAAAAGACGGTCAGTAAATATTACAGAATCACAGAATAAGCTGAGCTGGAAGGGATGCACAAGGATCATCAAATCCAACTCCTGGCTCTGCAGAGGACATACCGCAAGAGTCACACCATATGCCTGAGAGCAGTGTCCAAACGCTTCTTGAACTCTGCCAGGCTGGTGCTGTGGCCACTTTCCTGGGGAGCCTGTTCCAGTGCCCAGTCACCCTCTGGGTGAAGAAACTTTTTCTAATATCCAACCTAAACCTCTCCTGACACAACTTCAGGCCATCCCCTTGGGTTCTGTCACGGGTCAGAGAAGTATTCAGTGCCTGCACTTCCTCTTCCCCTCATGAGGAAGTTGAACCTGCAGTGAGGTCTCTACTCTGCCTCCTCTTCTTCAGGCTGAACAGACCAAATGACCTCAACCCTTCCTCATACAGCTTCCCTTCAAGGCCCTTCACCATCTTTCTTGCTCTCCTTTGGACCCTCTCTAATAATTTAATTTCTTGTATTGTGATGACTGAAAACTACACACAATACTCAAATGAACGTCTCCCCACCCATCACAAAATCAGCCTAGAGGCTGTTTGATAAAGATGCGGACACGCTGGCCCTTCTTGCTTAGTGTCTGTGCCTCTGCATGCAGCAGCAGCACTGCTGCTAGTGCAGAGCAAGCTGGACTGCAGTGAAAGTCTGTGTGTCCTTCAGGCTGTTGCCACAAGCTCCTCACCAGAATGGGCAAAGTTAAACATAGGTGACCTTGCCTGAAATAGCTTGATTTGACCATGATCCTGCTGCTGTTGCTGTGTGGCTGCTTCTCATGTGTGCAGGGTCAAGCCTTCATCTGTAGCCCAAGGCCATCTCTTCCGGTTACTGACTGGTCTCAGCAAGTCAAATGTTTCCCTGGCGTAACTCAAGAAAAATCAGTGGCATGATTCCAGGTACTGTTTCTTCCTTTTGCGCGAATTCTTTGCACCAGCATAAACTTCAATAGGGTAACCCCGGGAGAACCAGTGCTCAGCTGAGCCAGCTGGGCCAGGGCTCAGCTGGTTTCAGCCTGTAGCCATTCTTTCCTTATCATGCGAGGATGGTACTCCCAACTCCCTGAACAGCTCTGAGCCAACACACCAGGAAGTACTGTCACATATTGCTAAAATAAATATTTGTCAGAGATACTGCCTCATGTCAGGTGGACAATTCCTAAGACACTTTATAATTTTACTGGTGTGTTCTGAGTTTGGGTTGCTGTTATTAGATGAACTCTGAGTTGCCTATTGGTTTGAGGCCTGGAAAGGTCAATTCACAACATGATGTAGTTCAGCTATTTTTTTTTCTTTTGTTACCAGTTTTTGGCATTTGTAAGGAGGATAAGAAAAATCAGGTTGTACTCTGAATTTATATTTGGGGAGAGGCACTATTCTTTGACCTAGTTCTCTCCAGAGTGATCCCCTGGCTGTGGAATCCAGCCGGTAGTGTTATCTATGGTGTGCTTTATCGATATCAATCTATGCTGATATCTAGAATCTGAGCTAAGAACAAAGGCTGTGAACTGTAAATGCCCTCTGATACAGAAGGGATTGTTTAAAAGAATGCTGCACCTACTTTGTTTCAGTGTACCAGCTTAACAATTAGAAAGTTGCAAGGTAAACATGAAAAAATTTGTCTAAATATCACTCAGGACAGTTATCTGATTAATAAAGAACCATAAAAGAAAAGAATCTGGCAAATTCGATGGATCATCTTTTAGGTAAGGGGGAGAATAAAGACTGAGTTGTCTTCGAGCTGAGCCTGATGCTTTTACAGATTCGCGTGTTCAAAGACATTTTCTTGGCCTCGTTTATATTTCCCTCCTGACCTAATAAAAGGACAAAGGTAGGCCTTTGTTTCTTTTATGTGATTGTTTCTTTTATATGATTATAATATTTAAGTTCACAAAGTCTTCTTGCAGTGATAGACAACATGGTATTTGCTACTTACCTGGCATCCCAAACATCCTTTAGGAGAAAGAACTGTGACAATTTTCCAGAGACATCAAGACAAAAGTATCAGGTTTGAAAATCTTTCTTGTTTTTACACTTCAAAGGATCTGATTATTCAGTATCTTTAGGGCAACAATAGGGTCGGAGTTTACCTTGTCCAAGGCCATTCTCACAGCCATTTAATCCTTTGACAATAGAAATGCCTCTCAGGAAAGCAGCCTGGGTAATTGGCCTTCTGTCAGGAGCAGGCCACAGTTTGATCATGAAGCCACAGAAACGTTGTCATTTCTTAAGCGCTTTACTTTTCTCTAAAAAAGATGAAGGCCCAGTTTCCATCAGTAGTCTGTAAATCAGTTTACTTGATACTTCCTGGCTGTAATTTAATTATTTTCATTTTTAAATCCAATTGCAGTTTGTCCAGTGGCTTCCTGTGGATTGACACTTCTGGTCACAGACACCCCTGTTTCACTCTAGCTTGACTTCTCCGAAGGCCTGTTTTAAAACTATCCTCCTCGTTGGAAGGAAAATTATTTAACTACAGATTCTCCAGAGCATCCAGTCCAGAAACCAAGAAAGACTGAATAGTTAGGCAATGGTTCATCCCATTTAGCTAAAAAGGTCTGTATAAATCAGGACTTGAAGCACTGTACTCATTCTGTTTAGTTACTGAAAATTGCTATGCATCTTACCTCAGCCCAGCCCTCATCTGGAAATGTTCCTACTTCTCCTCTTTTGACTTCTTAGTCTGAGGTAACTACAGCCCTACCTCATCTAAATCCTTTAAGAATAGTAAGAATTTGATCCCAAATGCCAATATTATATTTGTGACAGGATTCACCTTTGCCACAAATTCTGCCAACCCTGCATCCTGGTTTGAACATCTCAACCAGCAGCACCTTCAGTGGAAAACTCTTTCACCCCGATTTTTACTAAGATTAATGCTGAGAACAGTTTCATGGCTTATAATAGCTTCTTTGTAAAGGGCTTAATCTCACTTGCTTTAAACATTTATAGTAATCTTCTGAATTTTCCCTTTACTCTTTTCTTGGTGTTTTAAAAGTAGTCCTTAGAAACTGATCTCATTCTCAACCTTGACATCGAATGAGTCATATTTTGACCTACATTAATGTCCCTTAGCATGACTCCAGCAAATCAAAGGGAGCTTAAAATTCGGCTAAATTAGCAGTGAAGTTTGTGCCATCAGTATGTGTTGTATTTGTAAGTTATATTCAGCTTCAACATATGAAGATCTCTGAAGAAGTGCATAAACCCTTTCATGTTCCAGCTCCTAAATGGTTTGTTTCATGTCACCACCTCTCCCTATGCTGCTATTCAAAGAGAATCTTGAGGCAAGTCCAATGCCACTCCTTTACAGCATCTTGACTTCACTTCTTTACATACCTCAACATTATTCGATATTGACTGATCTATTTCCTGTAATGCCATAAAAACCTGGCTTAAAACCAGAGTTTAATCTGACCTGCCGTAAGCATTGTTCTATAAACAAAAGGCTACTATAGTGCACTGTAGCCATACCAGCTGCCACTTTATAGCCTGGAATTAGCCTTTCCCCAAGGGCTTTTTCTCTCAAGGACCAGTGCACAAACCATACCATCCCCAGGCAACCTAATTTAGTTCTAGCATGCCAGCTTGAACTTACTGTGTGCTTTTGATGATGTCTTCTGTTTTTTCAGGTTAGGCATGGAATAGATTTCCTGGGTATGTGATATATGCTATACATACATCTTTCTTCACTGTTGCTCCAGAAAAATTTTTAGGGAGTGCTATAATTCATCACACTATTCCTAAATAAGTAGCTTGGAAAATCCTTCAAAGAATTTTTATAGCCTGCAGTACTGGTGTGTATGGGGAAGTTATTGTCTGGAGTCTGTTTACTGAGAACCAGGATAGCTCTTGTAACTCCTGTGGATATTTGTTCTTCTCCATCACCAAACAAGTTGGACTGGACATCCTTCTAGAGATGCCTGTGCCTTTCCAGGAGCAAATAGTTGATTGGGTGACATTTTTGTGTCCTGTGTTTTGCTGTTCACAGTAAATCGTAATAATAAGCCTTATAGCCATTATAGAAGGAAAATCAGTTTCAAACACATTCTAATCCTACTTCTACACTTCCTTAATGGAATAATTATTCAGTTACTGGTCATGCAAAGGTTTCTGCCAGAAGGAGAAGCTATGCCTATTAATTTACCTTTCCCTCAAGCTTAATGACTTGAAAAACATCAGAAAAATAAACCCCACTGAAGTTGAAAAAAGCAAACAAAGGTTTCCCAGCAGTCTCATATTTTGCTTTCAGTGCAATCCTCACAAGTGTGCTCAACTTTTCTGGCATGTTTTTATTAATAACTGATGAATTAAGCTGCTTGCTTTTGATGTTGATTTTTCACTGCAGAATATGACTCAGTGAAAGGAGCTTCTTTGCAGCCTGGGCATATTGTGGGATGGCATAGCACTGATAACAAAATTGTCCGTTCTATAAAAATGAGTTGTAATTTTATCTGATGAACAGTTCTACCACGTTGTATAATATTATCCTTGCTTGTAGATACTGTGGGATTCCATAATACAGCTCCATTTCAGTGCTTCTTTATCACTTTGAATTCCCTAGTTTCTAATAGCTTTGGGCCTGATTCTCTTCTACTTTCTATTTTATAAATATGTGATAATTCAGGAATTTTTTTTCTAATCACAGCTTTTTATCGCAGCTTTAAAACTGAACTACATTTTTTGTTTTTATTTCCCTTGTAAAGTGGGCTGCCTTGCCTGAGAAAGGTTCTTCTAACAAAATAATAAACAACAAAGTTTTTCATTATCACCAGCAAAGATGAATTACTTAGTACTTGGAGCTTGTAAAACACTACAAGCTCCGGCTATTTGAACAAAATAGTCTGTTAATAATGCATGCAAGGGATTATTAGTAATTAAGAACTGTTTCTCCTTGTTCCTGCAGTCAAAACAAGGAGGCAAACATTGAAACATGTAATCTTTGCTGCTAGTTCAGATTTCTGTCTGGACTAGCAGGTCCTGCTTCATCTGCACAGCTTTCTTTGAAAGAAAACTAAATTAGTTATATATCCAGTCTGCAGTACAGCTCGAGCCCTGAGACAGGTCACCACTGTCCTTTAGAGTGGAATATATGCTTACACTAGCAGGATCTAAAAGTCAGAAAAGCCTCTGCTTTCTCCTAAAATCCCAACTTATCATTTAATACAAGAAGACATTGAAAGTGGTGTTATGATGTGACAAAAACGTGGTGTGACAGCATCCCTAGGCAGCCAGTTCACTGAAGTGGCACGTTTTTAAAGTAAAAAGGGCTCTCCTTTACAAAAAAAAATAAAACCAAAAAAACCCCCATCAAACAACAAACAACCCCCCCAAACCCTAAAACAAACAAACAAACAAACAAACACCCACTAGAAATCTTCCAACTGGATTTACTAGAGTGCAGAATAATAATCTGCAGTGGGATGACCCTGAGAGGGAGTACAGAGCTCTGAGGTGAATCTGATTTTAAAAGGTTTGATTAAATAGATCTCCTGTCAGCTCTGCTCATGAAGAGTAGGAACTTTGCCCCCGTTCATCCCCAGCCAGCACCTCTGATTTGCCAGCTCTTTTCAGGGTCCCTGGGAAGCCTCCTTCTGTCCCTCACCTTTCAAATCTGGCTTTGGGTCTGCCCTCAGCTGCAGGGAGCCCCTGCTCCTTCTCCCCCAGTCTACACTCCTGCTGCAGGCTCAGCTCCTGTATTTCATACCCTCTCTGTATGCATTTGCCCTCCCAAACCTTCCCTCAGATAAATCTATGCAAGTACTCTCAGGAAAGGAGCCATCTCCCCTTCCTCCAGAGGGATTACTTCAGGCTGGAACAAGTACTGGGCAGTTCCTGGTATCTGTGCAATCTGTGCAGTTAATTTATGGCGAGTTATCCCTGCAGAGAAAGACTGAAGGATACTGGGGATGTAAACTTGGAAATGAACTGGCAATGTGCTCTTGCAGCCCAGACAGCCAGCTGCATCCTGGGCCGCATCAAAAGAGGTGTGACCAGCGGGCTGGGGGAGGTGATTCTCCCCACTACTCCATCCACTCTGGTGAGAGCCCACCTGGAGTGCTGCATCCTGCTCTGGAGTCCCCAGCACAAGAAAGACACAGACCTCTTAGTTCCAGAGGGCTGGAGCACCTCTCCTATGAAGAGAGGCTGACAGGTGAGTTTGTTCAGCCTGGAGAAGAGGAGGCTCCAGGGAAACCTTACAGCAACCTCTCAATATATAAAGGAGGCTGATAAGAAAGGTATAGAGAGACTTTTTACTAGGGACTGTAGTGACATGACAAGGGACAAGAGTTTTAAATTGAAAGAGGTTAGGTTTAAATTGTAGATAAAGAAGTTTTTTTTTTGTTTGTTTTTGTTTTTGTTTTAATAGTAGTGGTGAGACATTGAAACAAGTTACCTGAGGAAGTTGTGGATGCCCCATCACTGGCAGTGTTTGAAGTCAGGTGAGACAACACACATTGAGCAACCTGGTGTAGTGAAAGATGCCCTTACAGGGTTATTGGACTAGAAGATCTTTGAAGGTCCTTTCCAACCCAAATGGCTGTATGAATGTATGATTCTATGTTGTTCTCTGTAGAGACACACTCTTTATCAGAACATGCAACAGCAGTTGCTTTCACCAAACTGTAAATCTGTATTAGTTTCTTTGGGTGTTGGTTTGACGTTTGGTGGGGTTTTTTAGGTGTTTTTTTGGGGAANTGAAACAAGTTACCTGAGGAAGTTGTGGATGCCCCATCACTGGCAGTGTTTGAAGTCAGGTGAGACAACACACATTGAGCAACCTGGTGTAGTGAAAGATGCCCTTACAGGGTTATTGGACTAGAAGATCTTTGAAGGTCCTTTCCAACCCAAACTACTGTATGAATGTATGATTCTATGTTGTTCTCTGTACAGACACACTCTTTATCAGAACATGCAACAGCAGTTGCTTTCACCAAACTGTAAATCTGTATTAGTTTCTTTGCGTGTTGGTTTGACGTTTGGTGGGGTTTTTTAGGTGTTTTTTTGGGGATTTTTTTTTTTGTTTTTAATAAACAGGAAGACCAGTGAAAAACATGGCAGTGTTTTTCACCCCTTTTCGGTGGGGAGAGCTACTCCAGTACCTCCTGCCACTACCAAAAAACCCTCCTTGCTTGTTCTCTGGGCTTGTGGCTCTAAGGTGCCAGGGCACACTGACTGACTTTCTAGTTGTTTAAGTTTCAGCTGGTCTCAACCTTTTTGCCATTTCACTGGCTTTTGTGCCACAAAATATTAACAAAGTAAGCACAAGTTATAGTAATTTCTGCTGTTATAAATTTTTGTGCATAATTACATCACTGGAACAGAGACCCTTTTGCAAATGTGTCTTTCCCCTTCAGGTGACATTGTTACTACAGGACTCACTAGAAACACTGAGCATGGCATCGTTTTTATATACATCCTGGTTTTATTTGAGCACAGGTTTACAATATCATGTCAGAAAATAACTTAGGTCTGAAATTTTTGCAGCATTTTTAAATATGACAAATTAGTAAGGTGAAAAAACTCAAAAAGTGATTTTAAAAAGCTCTTTAACTTAGATTGTTATGCTGCTATATTCAAAATATTTTTTGGGGCTCTGGCTTTTGAAGATAACCAGGACTATAGTAGGCATTCCAGAAATGAAACTTTAGAAAGTGTGAGTTCATTTGCTCTGGTAGGTCTTAATCTTTCCTTTACAATATCTAAAGATCAGAATTAAAACAATGAAGCTATTAACAGAACAAATTGAAAGTCAAAAATCTATGTTACAGGTAAAAGCACTGAAATGCTTTCTCATATTTTGATAGAGTATTAGACTAAACTGCATCCACAAAGATTACATTTTAAGAAAAAAGCACCACAGTTTGACCATGTGTCAATCCTAGGTTAACATTTTCTTGACTTACTGGAAATTATTTTTGGATTTAAGGGAAACATAGGAAAAATTCTTTTTAAAACCAGTTCTGCAGATAACATGATGGTCTTCCATTAAAATAAATATCAGAATATTTAGCATTATCAGAATTTATGGGTATACTTACTATTCTTAAATTGTCTTTTATTTCTGTAGATAGAATTTTTGATTTCTTAAATCTATTTTGATAACCATTTCTCTCTTTCTGCTTGCACCAGTCTATTGCCCCCACGTTGTTGTGATATTCTGTCAATAGATTTACATCATCGGTTATTGACTATAATAACTTTACAACAGTTTTAGCATAACATATAGATACAGTGAGAAAGTATCATTCATCAAGCACTGCTGATTGTGCTACCCTTTAAGTCTATTTGAAACAATCCAGTGTTGTTGCAGCTGTACATGCTTTTACTTAGGCCAATATAAGGCAGAGCAAAATTCACTCAGCAGAACTCCAGTGAGACAATTAAGAAATGGTGGGAAGAGAGAGTTATTCTTTTGTTTACAGTAAAGCTTTAGATTTTTAAGTACAACATCCGTTAGATTGTATACCAATCCTGTTATTTCGTGTGTTTTGTATTACAGGGCTCCTAATTCCTACTTAAAACCACAGTCCTTCTGTTATATGCCTGTAGAAATGAATGTTTGTAGAAAACCAAATAGATCTGATGCTGACAGCTTTCTCAGATGAAAGATAAAGAGTCCATTTGCATATTTTTATGCACATAACATTTGTATTCAGGAAGTCAATACAAGAAGGGTGGAACAATCAACAGGTTTTATGGAGCTATTTGCTTTGTATTCCTTAATCTGAAATAAGACATTTTTTTAAGCAATTAAATGTGTAAGGCCCTGTAAAAATTTTTCTTAGGAGACGGCAAAGGTGAAAAACCGATTTGGTTTAAGGTAGAGATCAATAAAATTGTGAGGCATTACCTGATATGATTCTTTCTAGATACCAGAAGGGAATCTGGTGATCTCAGAACTCTCTTCCACTTAAAGAGTCATACTATATTTCATGTGTAAACCGGCTTTAGTGGCAGGAGTCAAGAGGCCACCCTGATACTTTCAGTGCACATTGAAGTCCATATTGCCTGTTTGAACAACATGTTCCTGACCATTGGTGTATTTCTGTCCAGAGAGCCAAATTAAACTTGGTCTTCTTGCTTTCAGTACATGATTTGACATAAATCATGACTGCAGTGGCATGTCCAGGACCTTTGCCATACCATTTAACACAGTTTATGTCCTGAACTAGTGTTTCTTACGCAGCTCCCACACTGGATTTTTAGCACTAGCTTTATAATCTCTATTATAATTACAGAAATGTTGCTGAATGTCCCCTTGTTGAATCTGTGACTCTTTCTTCGCCATGAATGTGCCAATCTCAAAGCCTGAAGTTAAATCAAGTAACCTGGCTTTTTTTTCTGTGCCTGGCAGGGATTCGTGGAGGCTTGTAAGACTGTCTCTGTTTCATGAATCACATGTTTGAAATTCACTGTCACAAATTCAGACTCTCTTTGGAGTTCGTACTGCAGAAAAGCATCTCCTTTATCCTAGCTCAGTCACATGTTCTTCTCAGCATTACATATCCTGTGGAACCAAGTGTTATTCCAGTGGTATTCTGCCATGTTTCGTGTGGTCCTAAAGGAAAACATTAGAGAAGCAAACTGCTGTGTGTCACTGGTGGTGATATTGCACTGAACAATGTTTGCTTTCCAAAACCCATTTTCAATAGAGGCAATAAATCATTTAATTGCTTTCCAGAAGTCTGCTGCAGCACAGCCAACCTCCTGCTTAACTGGCCAGACAGACTTCAGCAAACACTCTGCACAGGAGAGGTGAAAAGGGGCCCTAACATAATGGCAGGAGAAAATTTGTTTCTGTGTTGGCAAAAGCAACTATTTCTCCCTAAATCACATGCCAGTACAATGCAATCACCCCAAAATACAGCATATTGTGCTGCTCTTAGGTTGCAGCATGGGAGTCTGAGCCCTCATTGTTCTTTCCCATATGCCAGTAAGCAGTAGTGTTTACTGTACAATTTCTATGGGTTCAGCTTTTGTGCCTACTTAATTACAAGGAAGCAGCTACAATTTAAAGTCCCTGCATTTCTGAAAGCAGGACAAAACACTACTGGACAAAACTTACATGTTCTGTGACTGAGCAAGTGCTTTTGAACAGCTTTAAAGGACTAGAATCTTCATTCTTACTATACATGTCCAGCCCTGAGTCTTTTTCATCACATACCATTGAGGTCCACAACAAAGATGTATGGGTTCGGTAAGTTTGCAATGTCAGAGTGACAGGAGCTACCTGGGGAGCAGCAGATTATCTGCAAGGGGTCTGGAGAAGTCCTGCAGCCTGTTGCTCAGAACATACAGTGGGAGATCACAGGGCCAGCATTGCAAAAAGGTAGAGATGCCAAAGGCTTTCAGTGTGTTTACTGGAGATGATAACAAAGCCGTAATGAGGCAAACCCAGCTCTACAAGACACGGACTGTTTTTCCTGCAAAAATGACCCAGAATCAAAGAAGCAACTTAGTTGCAAAGACAATGAACCAATCTCCTTCTTAAATTGTAACTCAGGTTCACAAACCAGAAATGCTCCTATGCAACACACTTTCTAAGAAATAGGCTAAAACTAGCTGCAGTCATGTTTTTTCCTCCTGATGTTACTAAAGATCCCGTGGTTTTTCAGAAGAATTTCTCTTCTTTCAATAACTCATCAAGGGTGAGTTTCTGCAGAGGCAAGAGTTACAGTAAGCACAGCAGAGTTTAGCTCTGAGCATATCAAATGTACAGCACATCACCCAATATCCTGACTGGTTCAAGTAATTTTGCAACTATTTTATACCTTGGTTCTTCGTTGATTTTTTTTGACTGAGCTTGTGAGCAAATATTGGCCTGTTAAAAAAATAAATGCTTCTAATGTAAATTAGCATGGAAGCAATTCTCTTGTTTTACTTTTGACTTCAATTAAATGTAATCCTGGAAAACTAAGTTTTGAAACAACACCTCCCATTCTGGTTTCTCCTTTTATACAGGTTGATTAGTGAACTTACAGAAAACTTATCTCCTTATGGAAGTGAATTTGGATTAAGGGTGTGTACATGAATTTAAACTGTGCTGCCTCTCATTGATTGGCTTCCTAGGATATTGTTCTTATCTGGGAAGTGAGAAGTCTGTATACAAAACCAATTCAGAATAAGATACCCTTTACAGCTTCAGAAAGCTTTATTTTCACATTTGCCTTCATCTACAAAGTACTGGGTCAGACGGGGTGTAAGTCCTGGAAAGAGATGTTCAAAAGAGGCAGGAAGGGTTGGAAGACTAGGGCTGCGCTATTGGCCCCACAGAGCATCAGTCACAAACCCACATCCTTTCTGATAACCCACAAGAGTTGATAATGGTTGAAACAGTGTTTGCTGCCGTTAGGTCTCTATAGGCCTGTGAGCAACGTGCAATCTTGGACGACATTTAAAATTCTGCCTCATTTGTGGCCAATACAGTATTTATGGTATTTTTCATAAAGCTCAAAGTGCTAACACCCTGGCATCCTGGATCTATTCCAGCATGCATACTTCAGTTTGTTTACCCATGCTAGCGCTGTAGTTCCATCTCCTGTAGCCAAACCATTTACTACTTCATGTTCTAAACTGGCAAATAAACGCCATGTTGTCAGCCTGTTGACTCACGGGGCAGGGCATTCCTACAGCTTGCACTGTTATTACACCTGTCTTGTAAAGAAAGCTTGTTATATCACACATGCATAAAACATTTTAGCTGTCACCATCTTTCCCTCATTCTTTTAACTATTCAAACATTTACCTAAGGAATGGTCATTTTCCATTCTTGGCCAACATGAGGTTTGGGTTTGGTTTTGTTTGTTTTATTGTTACTGGAAAAAGAGTTTCCAGAATTTGGGTTTTTTTTAGTAATGCAGTTGGACTTCTTCCTGTGACATTTTTTTTAGCATGGATGGTTGACATTCTTCCTCTTTTTCCCGTTTTCTGTTTTTTACATATGATTAAAAGGGCCAATAGGTACAACTAGCAAATTAACTCTTAGATCAGAAAAAAAATCTGCACCAATAAGAATGGAAATTGATTAAATCTTGGCACTAGGCCTGTGAGCAGTGCCAATATTGACAACTTCTACTATCTAAAAAGGCTAAATACAGTATTAATATTAATAGTAATATTAATAATAGACTCAAAGATCCTAAGATAAAAATATTCATAATTTCTCAGCATTTTCAGGGTAGTACTGATCATCTGTTCTTATTCCCATCACTCAGAAAAACTGAGGCAGTGAAGGCAGTGAAGGGACACACTCTATTTACAATGACTTTAGTCCATATATGGTGGAAAGTATTTCACTGTCCAGTGTCCAACAAATTCCTCCAAAGCACCTGTGTTTGATCCCTCAGCAGAAGAGAGTCATTCATATTAAGTTTGTATTGATATGAGCCTTGCAAGGCTGTCTAGTTTATTGAATCAAGAATGAAAAGGTCTTTCATTAGTTTAGCTACATGAAGAGAAGGGATTTTTTTAAATTGAGCTATCTGATCTAAGTTTCCAGGATGTATAGTCTAATAATATTTGGCAGCAGCATCTGCTTTTAAGAGTGTTTTTCTCAAGGCTAACATCACATATGTTTCTTGATGAAAACCAGCATGCATCTTCCTGCTTCACTCAAGACTGGGCAATGAGGCCTTACTTCATATTTTCTGCACACCCAGATTGTCGGCAGTAATAGCTGAATAGAACCACTGAAATACTAATTTCATTCAGTAAGGAGTCTCTTTTTCACCACTGTGTTTTTTACTTGTCTTGAAAATCAAGGGAAATCAAAATTAACCATACTGCCTGCAGCAGAGAAAACAAATGTAGAGTTCCCCCAGGTAGGTTGCTGTTATAGGTTAACAGATAGGTTAATGCTGCAGATTTCTCACATATTCATTTTGGTGGAAAACATCTGGAGGAATAAGCAGAGTCATATTTAACAATACAAAGACACTGAAAATGCAATAGATTGGTAGGAAAGTTAATCTCCTTATGGTTTAAAGCCTGATTTACAGGCAGAGTTGTGATGTCGGATATATTTTCAGTTAAGATAATGTACATACAGTACAATCCTTTTATGTTATAAGAGCATTAGGATTCTTGGTGAAGAAAGACTCTATTATAAATGCAATACATTATTATAATTATTAATATGTTAACAATTGTAAGAATTATTGCAAAGGAAGTGAGCTATTTGTTCAAACAATATCATTTTATCATCAGTTCCTATCTATGCACAATATAAATGGGATTGAATCCAGTCCACAATGTCAAAGTCCAACTGAATTTCATTTGCAGTGCATTAAGCAGGAAAGAAAGATAATTTGGGAAGTGTGGGATGTTTGCACTTTGCTTACTTTGGCAAGACTCATTCCTGTATAATACATTCCTGACTTTCCTATTTTTGCAGTCAATATATGTGGGTCTTTTTCAGTGCCAGGAGATCAGTGTGCTTCTTACAAAACAAGATTACATAATGCTCCTAGCCCATGTATGCCAAGGGAAACCCCCTTTATTCCATGTCTTACAGCCTTTTATATCAAGTGTTGGCATTTTTCCATTCTACTGCATGTGGTTAATGTTTTTAACCTGCTGCAAGTGAGAAAAAAAAAAAAAACAAAAAAAGGCAGTCCAGTGTTTGCAATGAGTGCACCTATCAGAGAACAGGGTGATACCCAGCTTGATGTATTTGGGCCCTACACTGAGCCCATATGCCTCTAAACTTCCCAGGTAGGTGGAGATATTACTGCTAGTTTTATCCTTTGTCCCTCAACTACATGTTCTTGGCACGTCCTCTCTCCCAGAAGGAGTGAAAGAGATCCACCACTGCTTTTTCATCACCACCCCCAGCATCACCATCTGCTCTGCATGATCTCCAGCCCAATAGGTTCTCTGGATTTACAGCTATCCCAGTCAGTTTTTGCTAAGACTTGTCAACACATTTCCTCTTTAAATAGCACAAAAATCTACATGGTGGGAAGAAGAGGGGAGGAGAGTGCACCCTGAATGATTTTGCAAAAGCCTGATCTCCTTTCCTTGACCAGTTGGGAGCACTCTGAGAATGATTCCTGCATCCCAAGCTGCCTTGGTAGCATGAGGCTGGAGTGCTTAGTGGAGAGGAAAGGAAGGAAGTGGCAGCTGCAAACTGTTGAATATTTTCCAAGGACCTTCTTCCACACCATGATTAATTTCTGGCAACTCCAAGTATAAACAATGCAAGCACCACCTGGAGTGCTGACCTTCTGGGAGTCCTGTAGACCATCTCTATCCCTCACTGAATTACGTCTGGCTGCCATCTTCACAACATGCATGGAGACTCATCCCCCACCGTTATATTTGGTACTTTGTATGTCCCCCAGCCCAGGTGCCAGCAGATAGAAATTGCTGTGGAACAGCTGTAGCTAAGGTATGGACTTGCTGGCTGTACACTGGCTCACATCTTGTGGGACCCATGGCCACTGGGAAACTTGAGGAATTTTTCTGTCTAAACAGGTGAATTCCTCCTTAGAGAGGTGTGGATCAGGCAACATGAGGAGGCCGGAGTAGGGAGATTGGAGAGGCAGGGACATGGTACTCCAGTTTGGGAGGGCACGTGTGTGGTGGGATGCTGTGTGCCTTGTGTGACCTGGACAGGTCTAGCCAGTCCTTCTGGGGCGTCACCGAAGTCCAGCTTCCTGGGGAACTAAAGGCTGTGCCTCTTCACTGCAGCAAGTACAGGATCTATACTGCAGCTGATCTTCTAATCATTGACACACTGCCCTCCAAATAAATTTTATTTGACCTTGATTGGGGCTTCTGAACGGACAGATTTTACTTGCTCTTCCTCCTCTTGCTGTCCTCTGACATTCAGTATTATGAGACCTCTCACACATATCTGGGGATTTTTGTTCAGCTTTTGGAAAATTCCACTGCTCCAAACTCTAGCCATTTTCAGGCAAATGAAAGTAAGTGAAAATTGATTATCATTAAATTTTAGTAATTGTTTAGTCTGATCTTAGACCAGTTGCTAACTGATAGTTCTTTATTCTGGTCTCTTTTGAAATGAGGCTTGTAGCTGCTCCTCCTTCCCTGCTTAGTGCAAGCAGCAGGAGGTAAGAGGAGGAGGTAGAGAGAGATTTAAATCCAAACAAAACCCCTCATGTTGCATTTACAGAGGAATGCCTTCATTTCTTAAAGGGTCACAGCATGTGGTTCTGTGACTTCAAAACACAGAGTACCAGGAAGCTGATTACATTTTTGCTGTTACCATATCAGAACTATTGAGTGTTTGATGGACCATGTCTGACCAAATAATTAAAAAAACCTTTGTCAATGCCTTTATAGATCCTAAAGCAAGTAAATTTCAGAAAAAAAACCCAACATTTTTCATTTAAAAAGTTAATTACTGAGCTTCTAGCCCATCCCCTCTTGATTGAGGTTTGTTCGAGTCATGGAGGGTTGGTCTTAAACAAATATGCCAATGAAATTTTTACGTCAAAGTCACATTCACTCCGCTGTGTCTAATGCCAAAAGTATTGAGGAAATTCCATCAACAAAATCATTTTCCAGTCTCCCTGCGTTCATTGCCAAGAACAGCATCAGCACAGCTGATAAACAGAGCTGCCATTTTCTGTAACATTCCTTTCAAGGGAAAACCAGAGCAAAACCAGCAGAGTCACCAAAATATAAATGGGGAAAACAAAAAGCTTAAAACATCACTTTCGTAGTTCTCTGTTGAATGAGACTTTATGTGGTGTTAGTGGAATTTAGGCCTAAATTGAAACAGATGCTAAAATTTGCTTTTTGAATTAAGACCTGGCCCTGGTTGGGACCTGCTCATCTTTGGTGTAATAAAGGCCATGCAAGGATGTTCAGAACTACACTGTAAGTGAAAGGCTCATCAGGGTTCAGCGCTCCTCCTAACTAACTCTGTGCATGGTTGTTACCCTCACATGATGTAAGACACATCCACACCCTCACACCCCACACCCTCCCCTTCAGATTATGGTTCTCTAGTGGCTATTCCTGTTTTTATTTTGGTCACTTCCATCTTTGCAAAAGAATAAGGATACTGGAATGAGATAGATATTGTTTTTTCATATTATCTGGGATTCATCTCTAGGAAAGTGAAGGAGAAGATTTAGAACTCATTAAGTTCAAAGGGAGAATAATTAGAATAGGTTTCACTGCACACCATCTTCAGTCACTAGATAAACAGAGGCCCTATGTGCACACAAACTGTTCCTTATGCTTACGGACAGAGCCTGTTCTCTCAAGCAAACCAGCAGGACTTCAGGTGTTTTTCAAGCCAGATGCTGGAACCAAACCTAACCAAACATCAAGGTGTTCAAATTCTGCATTCTGATTTTCCATATGAGACATTTCCCTATTTCACAACTTGTCTAAAAGAGAAAATAGGAGGATGTGGCTTTGCATTGCAGAACCTAAACTCCTTTTGAATCGCCTCTCCCACTGCTTATCTTCATTCCTCTACTCATTCTTTCCTATATCATGTGCTTGTGATGCAATTGCAGGAACAACACGTGGGCCCATACTCACAGGAGAAATGTTACAGCCTCAGGATTATGGCATTTGTAGAGCTGGAAGAGTTAATGAAGAGTAAATGGCAGCAGGCAACTTGAGAGGAGGGAGAGATGTTAAGAATTGAGGCATTGTTTTCTGGATTAATGGTTTGTACACAGAAAAGAAAGTCAAAACCTTTCCTGCTATAGGCAGTTGGGATTGGTAGAACCTGGTCACACCTTTAGAAAAAAATTCTTAGCAATTTACTCCAAACAATTCCAAGTAAACTGAAACTTTCCAGGTTACTTAGTATTCCCCCTGATGTACCGTTCAGGAAAGACTTAACACTTGTGATTGGAGTTGCAGTGTTTAACACCTGATATTGGAGCTGTAGCAATTGGAAGAGAGCAGTGTGGTGAATGGATGGATACCATAAGCCTGAATCCTCCTGCTGGAGGACAGTAGGCTGTGACTGACCAAAGCTGAAAGGGGTGAGTGTTAGGAAGGGTAAGCAAAGCACCTAGAGTTACACATAGAAAAAGCAATCTTAACCGTGAATCACTAAAAGTGGTTATTCAATGTATTATCCTCTTAAATCCTTCTTCTGACAAAGTTATCCAGTTGGTCATTACAATGTTAGCTGCTGTGCAGAACTATCTGTGAGAAGAACTCAACCTCTAGAAGAAGAGATGAATCCAGACATAAAAAATGTCACCAGTGTTAAGCAGATTTCCTGGTAGGAAACAATACATGACAATGTCTTCACGTACTTGTGGATCAGTAGATGTCATTTTCAATCTCTCTTCTCACCCACACTCTGCCTTGTCTTTCCCTGTATGGCTGCTTCTTCCCAAATGTACCTAAGATTGATTCTAAGTGCTTGCATTCTTCATGACGAATTGGCAGTTCAGTTCAATAGAAACACTGTTTTAACTTTATTTATTGAGAAAATACAACCTGCTGCTTGGCCTACCTTGTGTAGTCATAGGTTGACATAATACCAATATTGGTCACAAATTTTGTGGAGCCAGATATATATTGACAGGTAGATTCTTGCTCCATTTGCTCCAATTTTTACATGAGGTGGGTGCCTAAGAGGAAGTTCCGGGGCACAGGTTTGCTTGGTGTAGCACTATACTGTATGATGGAGAGGCAGGGGGTCATCATATTAGATTTTGGTTCCTAGGATCCTCTTAAAGTTTTAGTCTGCATAGATGAGGTCACACCCTGAATGCCCCAAATGTCACTTTGGGTTTATACTATCTAAGTCCATTCATTTTAGTGCATTGGTAAGTTAAGGTCCTTAGTTGCCCACCAAGTCAATACCCCACCAAGGCAGTTCAGCCAATTAGAGACACAAATTTCCTTGCATAATTCTCCACTGACTTGGGTCCTGAATTAAGTATTTCACTTAGTATCACATCAAACTGAATGCATTTAGGATCCTTGTATTTTATTGGCAAGTAATCTCTTGACATCAATTAAAACTAGAATTTGCTGTGAATACTCACTTAAAGATACTTATCAGGGCTCCAGCCTTTGAGCACAAAGTGTTTGTCTACCTCCCTACCTGTAATCCATCAAATATCTGTTGGTAGTCTGATATGGAAAGAGATCCCATCAGGAATATGTCCCAGATTTGACCAGTCTTTATCCTGCAATTTATTGTTCAGATACTTGGCAAGTCCTTCAGTGCGCTCCTTGGACAACCTGAATGCTTTGTAAAGCCTCCTGTCCACAAAGCTCACAGTCTAACCTGCAATTTCATTCCATCATACACAACAAATCCTGTGACTGGTCGGTTTGAAGATTACAGACTCTCAGAGATGATTGGAACAACAAAAAAACTGGTAGCAACTTCATGATCAAGGAAACTTTCTATAAGCTTGGGGAAGCAGAGTTCAGTTGTGCTACCATCAAATGTCAAGTTAAATATTACTTTGATTTCTGAAGGTGGCAATTGGTTCCAGCTCTTAGCCCTGCAAAGCTGCCCAGTCCTAGCACCACCCTTGTCATGTGTGCTCTTGTGCTCAGTGGTGTTTCACTGAAGATGGCCCGAACCAGCAGACATGAGATTCCAGAAAGGACCACATTTCAGTATCTGGGAGTGGTTTTCAGCATCCTAGTGAAGCAGCTCATTCAATACAAAGCCTCAGATCTCAAAGGCAGAGAAGTCAAGGGGAAGATCTCGCTGACTACAGCTGGATTAGGATCACGTCTGTCATCTTCACTGCCTCTGGTGATTTGGTGTATCAGCTGACTCCAGAATAATGTTGTAGTTACATGTGATGCAGGGTGCCAGGAGGGAAGCCCTGTTCAGGGGCTATAGGAATCAAAGGACCTTTTTCATCAGAACTGCAAGAATAACTCAGCAACAGAGAGCCGCACATTACTCAGTATGATAAAGGCCAAATTCCTCCATGTCTGCACTTAATATCCGTAACTGGGGAACAGTGGAGGTGCTTGTAAACACATAGGAACTTCCTGTAGCATGACTAAAATGAATTATAAAGAATATTTATTTTTGCAAAATGTCAGGGGTTATCATCAGTTCATCCAGCCTTCTTGTATCCCATGAAGAACTTTGAATTGTGAATTTCCTTGACAACTCTCTCTCCATCCCATCCATCACCTTAAGCTTATACTTCCTAGGTTACTTCCTTGGTGTTGTCAGGACATTAAGTATCTTCATACTGTATTTCATGCTACTCGATGAAGTGTCCCTTAATGAAGGTTAATCCTAAATCTAAAATATGACCCATCACCGAAATTCAGGTACTGGGTTTTTATCCTACTTTTTTTTTTTTTTTTTTTTTTTTTTAATCCTCTACCTGTTTCCCAGCCTTTCACAAAGCCTTTAAGTATTATGAGATCCAGGAAAATGAAACCATTCTTCATGGATCAGATTTTCCTGTCAACTTTGGGAAATAATAGTATAGAGTACTAGTAAATTGTTGGACTTCTAAAGAAGTATTATAACCCACCATCTTTGCATGTTAGGATTTTGTTGATTTTTTCAGCTGGTGTTTCAGAAGAGTACTTCTTTCCTTGACTTTGTTTCTTAGATAAAAAACATCCTGATTAAGAAGAAATTAAGGAAATGCTTGTATAGTTTTATATGTTCCCCAAATTGTTATGCAAGATCCAATACACACGGGTAAATATAGATCAGTAAGAATAGGGACAATGGTCAACTGTCATATCAAAATCCATCAGACACGTGTTCCAGAAAAACAGGAGTGAAGGAAACGTGATCTTTTGTAGCTTGAGGATCCTGCATTTTCCCTGAGGGAACCCTTCCCCAAAGTAGTTAAAATGCACAACATTTTGTTTGCTTCATAGCGGCTCCTTACGTGACAGGTCTCAGGGTTAAAGCACCATAAATCATATTTTTTATTTTGTCAGGATGCTTAAAAATCTGATATAAACAGGCTCCTGACAAAAATTTTACACCACTGGAATAGCCAGGAGTCATTGATTTTATGTTTACAGGTTCTCTTCCCCAGATTGCAAACAATTCAGTTTACAGCCAAATAAGAGTTGTCATGGAAGCAATTTCAAACTTTGAAAGCCACTTCTATCAATGGCTTAACAGGAACAGATGAGCTAGCTAAGGAGATCTGAGACACTCATTCCTCATGATTATAATGCCCATTTTATTTCAAATTATTTCACAAAATATTTGTATAAAACCATTAACCTAAAGGCTAAGGTGGCTCTTACTTCAAATCAGTCTCTATTTGTGCTGGAGCTGTCCCAGCACCACTATGGAGCAGAACTAGCAAGTCCACGAGGACAGGGACGGTAAAACAGCAAAACCTCAGGTTTACATAGCAGCTGAAAACTGTACCCAAAGTATCTCTCTTTATCTAACAAGAACGATCCTATTTTCTATTGAAGTTCATAGAAGGTAGCAGTACAAAAGAAAAGGTACCCTAAGATCTGCTGTAACAGCTGTTACCCTAAGGCTATGTAAAGTGAATGGATTATGAATGGGCTGAAAGAATGGGTGAAATAAATGTGTGAATGGGTTAATGAATGAGTTGAAATTAATGGGTTAAAAGTTCGTGTCCTACCGACGTTAGGAGTGCATAGAGTTGAACAAAATCTGAAAAGATTAAATTTCAGGATGATATTGTAATTTGCAGACTTAATTTAATTCAAAACTATGGAGGGGATGTCAGTTTGGCTGAAGGGCAGTGTAGTATGCCTGAGGGGTAAGGCCACTGCCTCTGTGTGTGTGTGTGCACTTTGTACTGGAGGAAAATGGGACAAAAAAATTCTAAGCAATAAATTGATTTTAAAGATCTGGCAAAAAATATGATGACCTTGATCAGGTACAAAAAATATCACATTTAGGAAATTACCAAATGCCTGTGGATTCCCATTGGTGCTCTCAGAAACACGGCAACTGCCTAAGAAAGTTTTCCTCGTGTTTCCAACATGAAAACACAGATGTTTTTTATTGCAGCAAATAGCAAATTTATATGAAACCAATAAAAAAATTTCAGAATCTATCTCAAACATAGCAAGATTACAAGAGGAAAAAAGATAAAGCGTTTACAGCAAGTTATGTGCCTCAATGGTGCCTTATCAGGTTATGTGAATACCAAAGATCACACAAGTGCCAGTTAAGAGAGTAATAAAGTCTGTACAATATTAGGCTTTAGCAATATTGACACTTGCAGGGAAGCAGAAGGTAAGCTGTGTTAAATAAATCTTAATAAATCCCATTAAAAAAGCACTGTTTGCTTGCCATAACATCAAATCACTAACACAGCTGTCCATGCAGAATATTATCCACATGGTTTCAGATAAAGGAGACTTGTATCTTCATCCTTCAGTTTTCCTTGACAAATGGACAGAGTCCCTTTTCAGCAATTTGTCTTTTGTCAACACCTTCTGAACCATGAAAGTTTATAAGCAACACAGCTGACAAGTTTTGCTGCTGGGACTCTAACAGGAAAACTAAACCAGATATTCAACATCCAGGTAGATTTAAAATGAGTCCTTTTTATCTGGTAAAAGGACAAAAAGTTGGGTTTTTTTCTCAGTTTTCAGTTTATGTGTTATAGTACTATAGTTTCAATTTATTTAAATGCCCTGAAATGGAAGCATACAGATATACATATATCTCACTCTTAATATAAAATATTCTAAATACGAGGTAAACTAATCAAATATTAGTATTTTATATATTTCCCCATAACATAAAACATAACCAAAATCTAATACGTTAGAGCTACTCAAAGTGGCTCTAGCTTGCTTTAGTTATAATTACATTATGATGTTTACATTAGTTATAACAAAAATGCTTCAGCAAGGTAAAAAGACCAGCTTATAGCCACAAAATGTGTGGACATCATTTTGAACATATCGTCCAAAAAGTACAAATGTTTTCATTTAATATTTGTGTTGTGCCTCGATTTGTACAAATCTCCCTAACATCCATACAATTGGATGGCTAGAGCTTGTATGGGCCAACCTGTAGGTCTATCCTACATACAATGAAGAGAACTAGACTTGGTAGCTATGGGGATCATATGGATTTCCATGGAAACCAGAGGATAAGTCAGAGAGGATCTATATAAAACACTGAATGTTTTCCTGCGGTGTCTCATTAGAGAGCTAACTCTCCAGCTGCTGGCTGCAACAAGACAAGGAAGAGCTTAAGTCATAAAAAAATCAGATCTGGGTTTCAGTCACTCTGGAAGTGGAAGCTTTTAGTTTCATTTGGCTTATTGCACTGACAGGCCCATGAACAAAATAAACAGACAACAACTACCCAGAGTCAAAAATCAGAAATAAACACTCATGGCTATGGTGTAGGTTAAGACAGAAACAAACAAACAACAACACCCCCCTCCCCCCAAAAAAAAATCCCCAGGTGCTCTCAAGTGCTCTCAATGCCATTCACGTGAAGACATTCAGCAAAATTCCTGATTTTCAGTCACTGTCCAGAAAAAAAACCAAACAAGATTGGTTTATCTCACGTAGGCATTTTCTCACTGCACATGAAACAACAAATGTTTTGTCTTGCTGCTCCTCTCTGGACAAAAATTACAGAAGTGAAGTGACAATTTAGATAGTGATTGTGGGTGTCTTCTAACATTAAAAATGTACATAATCCCTTCTACTATTAAAACATCATGTTCATAATTTTTCTGTATAGTAAGAGATTGAGACAGTTCCTTGTGCAAAATCTCTGTATGAAGAGAAAACCAAATTTGTGCATAAATATACTTGTACACGTACATAAGTGAATATAAATACAGTTTGCTTAAAGCTTTTTCACTGGTCTTTGACTTGTCGGCTCTGCTCATTCTTTTTTTTTTTCCTATGAAAATACATGTATTTTAGCATATCACTTCCTTTTTCTTGAGTCTTCGTTACTCAAAAGGAGTAAGGACTATGAAGTAGTTAATTAAAAAAAGTTGAAAGAGGACAACTTATTTAGCCAAAGATTCAGAGGGTGAGATGACATTTCTTTGTATACAAAGAAAAGATTTGAATTGGAATTGGGCTGATATGGGTGTGATTAAGCAAAGCT
This sequence comes from Donacobius atricapilla, assembly GCA_013397315.1. NCBI lineage: Eukaryota > Metazoa > Chordata > Aves > Passeriformes > Mimidae > Donacobius > Donacobius atricapilla. Next base: position 96,879 of record WBMY01005036.1, read on the forward strand.
GATGTACACAGAAAAGCCTACATCCCATTTTTTTCTGTATCTTTTGTTCTATTCCTCACTCTAAGACATCTTTAAAGAGATGGGCTCTGTCTAGCCTGGGTTTTTTATGTTTTCCTGATTTATGACCTCCAGATGAGTTTCCTCTAGGAAAGCAGCATTTCAGATTTGTGCCTTTAATGGGATATCCATTCCAGAGGCAAGATAAATGTTCTCAGGAAAAAAAATACAGTAGGGCACAGTGACTTTTGGAATTCACACCATCTCCCTTATGCAGCGGTAGTGACAAACAGACATCTGCTCCAACATTTCCACGAGGTCTTCTGCCTACATAGCACACTGTATTTTATTGACAGCTCCATATTGACTTTGGAGCTTTATGCTGCTCTCACTGCATTGAATGTATAGTTGGGATTTTCATGTGATCTTTCAATATCTGCTATATTTGCTTTAAGACATGCACCAGAAGACTCTGAGGCTTGTCATGAAATAGTTATACCAAGCCTGACTTTAAGCATATATTCTCTGACATGAGGAAATTTTATGCAAGTGGAACCTATTCCCTGTTTTCTATACAGATTTCTGATAGGTTCACTGTGCTCTGATTGATTTGTCGGGTTTTTTTTAATGCATAGTAGCTTTACCTGTAGCAAACTGGCTAGTCCCTACAAATCATTTTCTACATGTTCTTGGAAAGGTATCAAATCCAGAAAGAAGGTTAATTAACCTTTGCAGTCAAGCTGATAGAGCACAGAACTCATTTGCAGCAGTTACACTGGCTAAATACAGATGGTTAATCTTGATGAGCACATCAGACGTCAATATGTCCTTTAAGTTTTTACTTCCTCTAAATACCATTTTGGCAGTGATATCTCCCCTGCTATGAAATTTTAGATAGATGGAAATTCCTGAGAGGTTTCTGAGGCATGCAGTTTGAATCTCTTCGTATTTCTGCCAAAGGAATGAGAAATTATTTGATGTGCTGCTTTGGCCTCATTTTGCTGTTGGAATGATGATGTTACTGGCATAAACGTACTGGTGAATTCTCTTAGGAATCCTTTTGGATTAAAGGCATTATCCAAACATAAATTTTAACTTTTAGCAGTATCACTTGTAACTTTGGATTAGGAACCGCATGAGCAGATGTTTGGGTAGCCTGGCTAATTCTCTTTGAAAGGTAGGGCATTAGGTAACACTGTTGCAGGCCTGGTTTGAGTCTAGAACAACAGGAATTCAGGGAGGCCAGGAGTTAAAAGTAAGGAATACTGGAAAAGACAGCCAAGGTCTGTAAGTGTCCCTACTGGCTCCCTTCTCTTCTTTGGAAAAAAAAAAAAAAAAAAAAGACGTCCTAAAAGAAACTCTTTCCTGTCCTCTTTCAAAGACTATCACATTCCCAAGGAGTATTGAGTCTTCCCTTCATCAGTTTTGTTTATAGTTTTAAATTTTCCATATACCTCCACAGCTTTCTTGGTTACATGACTTCCAGCAGGCCACATTTCCATCAACTCCAGGAGCTGCTGCTCACCAAATTCTCTCATTTTGCACCACAGAGAACAGGATGCTGCTTCCTCTGCCACATGTTCGGGAAGACCTGATTTTTCCTACAGCTGGGTCTTTTTACTGCATTCTTTAATGCATGCACTGACTTATGAACACAAGACTCCAAACAATCTGTGTGCCAGAACTGTTCAGTCCCATTTTGAAAGTAGATTAGAACCTGACTTCAGTGTTCAGCCTTTTTGCGATTGTCAAAAAATGAAGATTGCTTAGAAGTCACCTCTGCTGATGTTCAGAGCTGGTTTGTTCTGCCTTCTACCAGCCACTCTCCCACCTTTACATCCAGTCCTGTATCCTGTATTCTGTATCCCTTATCTATCCTGTGTGCTGCACTGAAATGCACATCCGTGCATTTTTTAAGTCAGCACCAAGGATTCCTGCTAAAGGCCAGGCAATGCCAAAGGAGGCCTCTCCTTGACATCTTGTATCCATTCCTGTAGAGAACATTTCTGCAGACACTTGACTCTCCTGCAGACATCTCTCCACTCCATATGGAATGTGAGAGATGGTATGCTGAGAGGTCAGGAGCAAGGAATTGTGCAAATCCTGTCCACCAGCTTTCTGTGTCAAGTTGTGCACGTGTGCTGGCTCCAATGACACAGACACTGGCTGGAAAGTCAGCAGCAGATGGGTCAGTCTGGGACCCAGAGGTGACCAGATCTCTCACCATGGTCAGGCTGTGCTGCTGTGTGAGGTCAAGTGAAAAACCACAGTGTCGAGATGAAAGGCAGAGAGAGGCCCAAGGCCGACATAAGGACAGTGTAACTTTGACTACAGCTGCAGCTTTACTGACATAGCAGAACTATGCGAAACTGTAAGGGCACACGTACACAGATTCTTCACTGAATGCTTTCAGTGGGTCACCCCCGTATTTGCAGTGATTTAGCTTTAGGCAAAGCAGCAAGGTGCTGTCTTCCTCCAGAAAAGTTTTCCCAGGTAATAACCTGTACTGTTGACACAAACAGGAAAAAAAATTGTAGTTTTTCACCTTCCCTAATCTTGCTACTTTGTGATGTTAGACATGGTAAAAATTAACCAGAAAGAGAATGAAAACTACTGAAATAAAAGTATCTGCTATCTAACCTGCATTGTTCTCTGCATTTCCAGCACAGACACCTCCCCAGTAATAACACTATCTCACATTGATTCAAGGCCTTTCATGTGCTATGACTTCACAAGCTGTTTGGGGAATCCAGTGTGGAGAGGTGATTTCCATTTATAGGCAAGGCAGAGCACAGAGAAACACTGCAGAACAGAGGATAACTGTTGCACCCTATTTAGCCAAAAATTTAAAGCAAGATTTCTAGCCATGAAAATTCCTCCATGCTGTAAGCAGACCACCATAGTATTAGTGGATCTTCTCCTTTGTTGAATTTACCTCTGATGGTCAATTTTTATCCATACAATTGTTCTTTCAGAAAAAGACCATCTTCTAGTTTTATGTATGCTGGTTGGGAAACAATGGCCTAATGCTGGGATAAAAGGTGAATAAGTCACCTACTGAATTGTTTATGCCATGCATTAAGGGCCTCTGGAAGGTGCCATTCACATGCAAAATGGCCGAGATTGTGCTACAAGTCTGTATCCAGCAAAAGGAAGTACACGAAGCACAGATGTTGTACTCGCTCATTAGCATTGGAAACTAAAGAAGGAAAACATCAGAAATCTTTGCTAAATTCAAAAATCTTTGCTCTCAAATCTCTGTACCTGCAGAATCCCTTCAAAAACCTTGCGTGTTTAAAGTTATCATAGTGGTTCGGGTTTAAAACACAGTGAGATGGAGTGTTTCCACTGATTTTATTGTCATTTTTCTCAAGATGACCACCATGACTAAGATTTTGCTGTATTTTCCATTGGAACAAATGAGAAAGTATGTGATTTTGTACACACACTGTGGACTTCAGTGGATGTGAGCCAGTGGTCATTTCTGTCTTTCTTGTCTGATTTTTGATAGTTTAAAAGTCAAAACTCCTGGTATTTTTAGCTCCCTCTTTACTAGAAAAAAACAACCAGCTACGTGGCAAATTACTCTAAGAGTTTGCAGTAATGTCCCAAATTTTTTAAGTACCACTGACATAGTAAAAGTACACCTAGGAATGTAGAGATAATCTTGAAGATAACAGGTATTACACCACTATATTAAGTAATTAAACCTTAGAGACCCTGGGAGAAAAAAGAGCAATATATTGAAAACTACCTTCTAAAGATCTTTTCCTAATCTCTATTACTGGCATTCTTTTTGACCGACGCACACGGGCCTTATAATCTCTATGAATATTTACTGAGGCCTTGCTGCTGGTTCACTGTTTTTACCTAGACAACAAGATTCATGGAAACATTGACAAATCATAATCTAATCACGGATGAGATACTGTAAACGAGCTTTACGTGACTGTACTGGAGTGGCCCAACAGGTTTTGATACGTGTCTGGTACACCTCTGAGTGCTTTATTGGGACATCCCATTAGATTTGCATCCACAAGCGCAATCTTTTATTGGTTTGAGAACTTCTACAACAACCAGTTCCTACTTCACCTCAGCAAACTGCTCTTAGAATTGTTTTATCTGTCTATCTATCTATCTATCTATCTATTTATCTATCTATCTATCTATCCATCTATCTGCCTCAATTTGGAAAACCCTTTATTGTTTGGGGGTTTTTTGTTTGCTTGCTTTTATTTCCCAGATAAAAGTAACTGGATGCAACTTCATCTGCAACCATACTGATCTGTTTTCACAATGAATTTTCAGATACCTGCTCGTGTTTTGCCAAAAGCTGATACATTTCTATATCCCAGTTCCTCAGACCTTTAGTTCCTTAAACCTTCTTCAAAAACAGTTACTGTGCATTGATTTCAGTGAACAGTTTGTACCTGGCTCATTTGTTGACCACACAGCAACTTACTGATCAGTGCCTTTAATATGTTACCAAACCAGAAGGAGCCAAGAGCTGCTGTGTCTACATTTATACACAGATTGACCTGCTAGCTGTGCATCAGGAAGATGGAAAGGGATTCAAACACAAGGCTTTTTTTAAAGTTAATGCTGCAGTATTATCTGTGTTAGAGGAGTTTCTCTTTTCTGTCAGTCAATTATAATCAATGTTTCTCAAATCCTAAATGAAATCCAGGAGCCTGAAACATGCTCAGAGAAGGTGCTGCCCTGGGGAATTTGCTGCTTGAGGAAGCAGCAGTTTAAGCCACTTTGGAGATAATCTCAAAAGTATGATAAAGATTTTATTCAATTAGTCAAAAATAGAAAGATATATGAGTATGTCCACAAGCACTGAGGAAGCTTGAGTCTACCTACTGTGAAAAAAATACTCTATATGGTTAATCATCAAAAAAGAAATAGAAATAATCAGAAAAAAACTAGGTAATTCCATATAAATCATCTCCGTTTCAGTTCATTCCAATTTCTTGGATTATATAGAAACAGGACAAAAGTCTAATGTATAGTATAATCTTTGTAAAATCTTTGAGAGGGTCTGGCAGTACTACACTTTGTACAGAATCTCTTTTCCATGAGGACCACAACTTCTCTAATAAAGTTCATCCAAATTCCCTTTCAGTATAATGCTATGAATCATTTGTGTGAATAATACTCTGAGAGAGCCTGTTTCTGACCAGGCATTGCCAAAGGAAGCATAGGCATCTGATACAAACACTGCAGATATCAAACAGTGCATAAAATGAAGTTCACCTCTTTCCCTTTGTCTAATTAATGACATTCTAGAAATATTAGCCATACCCACAAACTGTTACCATTGTTGCAGATCTTTTGGGAGGTGCTCCTTTACATCATACCCTTTTAATTCAATATTGTTAACGTAAAAATACGCAACACAATCTAGTGAGCTTTGTTATGGTTACTAAAGATAAAGATCTACACATTCACCCCCTGCCTTTTTTTAAGTCACCTTTGGCCTCATGGTTTTGTTTCTCCACGAATGGGAATGGGTACAGTGTCTCTTGGTACAGGGGGTAAACACTGCCAAAGGGAAAATAGTCTCTATGCATGACAACCTTTAAATGTCTTGCATGGCCAGAGAAGCAAGGGAGAAGCTATATTTCCCATCTGCACTTTGAGCTCAGTGGATCACCAGGTCTGAATATGGCTCATCTGGTTTCCAACAGTATGGAGTAATTTTAAAAACTCCATATAAAATCACCCTGGTACAAAGAATTTTTGACAAATATCCAGAAATCTATAATGCGTATATGGCTTCATCACACTGAATCTGAAATGTGGACTATATTGATGGTGTAGGGATTCAGGATGAACCCACTGATGGTGGTGGGTTCAGGATTTCGTGGATTGTGTGGAATATATTCACCCCATATAAAGTAAATAGTAAAGATACAATGCAGATAAAAATCCAGTGCCCAGCTCAAGGGTTGTACAGCAAGGAGTAAAGATATACAGATGGTGACTGTCCAAGTGAACTTTACTGCAATATCTACATAGGTGGAATTTACATTATTCATACGTATGTAAAATAATTTGCCCTTTTTAATAAATAATCTGTTTATCTGGCTTGTGGGCCTGTTCATGTGGAGAAATACCCATCACTTCAGTTAAGAAAACTAGTGGACCATATTCTCCTGCAGTATGGTTTGTCTTTGCTGCATTAGTACAGTCCACAGTGTGATCCTGATTACAGCAGAATAGAGGTACTACATTCTATTGTGAGTGGCTCCCCTGATATAAACACCTTTATAAGCACCATGAACACACCACACGTAAAACACTCACGTTGTAACCATGCTACATTTTTGGTTCAGGTAAAAGCATGTGATATCTGTGTACAGACAAAGCAAACATGAAGCAAAACTAACCAATCAAACCAATGTAAAATACATATATGTAAAATTCAGTAAAAAAAAGCAGTGTTATGGGAGAAAAAACGCAACATGTTGCACAAGCTGTGGAAAAAGAAGGCCTGGCTTCTCTGCTAAACAGCAAGGGTTGAGCTTACAGATCAATATTAGCCTTTCTTTTAATAGCAACAGTTTTTCTTTTACTTCACGGGGTTTGCAAGAATTTAGGGCCTCTGGGATCACATACCTGCCGGATTCCACAGAAATCCTCCACCAGCTACAGGTATTGTCTGGGAACAGCAGATGAATAGGGTGGCAGATCCATGGTACATCACTGGATGACCTTTACTGCAGCATAAAAACCTGAAGAAATAGGAAAAAATAAAAAGTTTATTCAGTACAGTAGATGGTTGGAAGCAGTGGGATTTTATACTCACTTAAATGTACATTTGTCCAGTATTCTGCTCTTTTGTTCCTCCTTCTGTTCCCAAGCCCAGTACATAAGTGAAATGGAGTGCCACAACCTGGGGTAGGAAAAGACCTTAGAGGCAGAGAAACTAAAATGACCATAGTGCAGCCAAATCTCCAGAAAGGCCCTGTGGCTTTCAACCATCTCTATTTTCCAGCAGGCTCTGCAGCAAGGCAGGGGTGGCAGCTGAGGAGCAGTGAGGTGTGATGCTGATGCAGATGCCCATACAGAGCAGCAGGGAAGCAAGATAGCAGTGAAAGGTTTTTCCTTTGCCTGTGAAAAATGCAGCCCTAAGTTTTCTTCCCAGGCCAGCTCTTTGTACAGTCCTGGGCAGTGAATTTCATTGACCTGTACGAAGAGTCCTTTTACCTGGAAAATCACCCAGTGAGCTTCCTCATCCCTGTAAGATCAGTTGACTTGTAGTGCAAAGGAGTGGTGCAAAAACCCCTCCTGGAGAAGGAAGGAATGAGACTCCCCAGCAAAGGATGCCCACAGTCAGCTCTGTGCCATGTGCTTTGTACACCTGGTGGGTGCATCTCTTCCAAACTCTCCTTGTTTCCAGACAGTACCTTGACTCACAGTGACAATGATTAACTGCTGTAATATGGCATCTCCCTCCCAGCATCCACTTCAGCCTCGTTTGACACAGGAGCAAATACAAGCCACCAATGAAATACACTCTTTTCATACCTTCTTCAACAAATACCTTACATTCTTCATTTGTTTCAGAGCTGTAGAAGGCAAAGCACGCTCCATGTGGGAGTTGCAGGCTGACGCCACTGTGATCTGCCATCTGGGACTGTTTCAATTGAAAATCAATTAGAACTATTTAGGTTGTTTAAATAAAAGCTACAATTTTATCCTGCCAATGATTCATAACTCCAGAATACAGAAGTAATATTATTTTAAAAGTCTGTAATCATTCCCTTGATTTGGAATTTTGACTTAGAAGAATTATAGCAGGATGAAGCTGTGCAGAGGTTCCTGGACTTGTTGCCTGAGGACATGCATTGCTGGGGTGTTAGGTTTCAATTAATAGAAAGGGAGGAATGAATTTTTCTGAATCTTACTAGAAAGGCTGGAATACATAACAGCCTTTCTAGTAAGATTAAAACGGTCTTCTGCAATTGCCAAGTGGCTTTTTTTTTTTTTTTTCCTATGTCTGTGTGAACATTTTGAGCATTAAAAGTGGTTACTTTGCTAACATTAAGAATGCATCTCACTGGGAACTGGTGGTCACTGCTGACACATCAATAGTTGTTTTCCTCATACTTCCATCCAGTGACAAACAAAAGGAAGGAAATGACCACGTGGACAGCATAGCTCTATTTCTTAAGTTGTCCAAGCCCAAAAATTATATCAAAAAAGGAGGACTGCAGGGAAAGGATCAGCATATAGACTGATTGAATGTGACAGTAGCAGATCTATATTTTCTTTCAAGTAGCTAGTCTGTTTAATAACTTTGAATAATATGGTTCACAGCTTTGTTCCATTCTGTCTGTTTTTCAACAAATAAACTTAAGAATATTTACCTACAGCTGTCAGCAGAACTCAAATACTTCAACCTGGTATATACTATATATACCTAGTTACAGATTTAAGACCTCCAAGTACTGAAAGTGTGCAATTCCATCAGTCTAGCGACTGTAGTGTAACTATTAATGCTGATGAAGAACAAAAGGCAAGTTTTTTACCGAATTGATCATAAAGTTTGGAAATGCAAAGAAAACTTTAGTTCTCAAGCTAGATCATGATGCTTTCAAAATAGTACCCTATTCCCATGGAACGCATGTGATGTTATTAACAGGTGAGTGAAAGAGCAATTTCTAATATCAGTATCATGTTTCAATACAATTACCATATTTACCACATTATAATAGGAATTATATTAAACAAGTTCTAACAAGTTAAATAAGTTCTAATACTCTAGAATCTTTCAGCAGTTACGTCATATCACAACCCTTTTTCCTCTCGTAGTCAAAGTTTTTTTGCTTAAGAGAAGCAAGAATACCAGCTGTTGGAAAGGAGTAATTATTTCATTAGTTGTCTTGTTGAGGTTTGTATTGGTTCTGTATTTTTTTGGTTAACATTATAATTATACCATTTATAGTACTAATATCACTAGAAACATAATGTCAAATATTAACTTTGTGAGTGTCTTGAAAAATACAGCTGGACTTAAAAGGATATTTGATCCTAAAATATCTTTGCCGTGCAATTTATAAAGATTTCAATCTTACCACATGAATGTACTGCAAGATAAATTTCTTGTATTATTACTTGAAAGGCAGCCATGTGACTGTTCCGATATTAAGGTAAACCACAATATACTTATTTTATTCTCACGTTCAAGGCTCACACCTTCTTTTGTCTGCTCAAGCAATTGTGCAGCTTTTAGCAAGGCCTCCCAAACACTTACTGGTTTCTGTTTGCACAGTTCTATGGTCATTAGAGTTAGAAGTTTAATACAGAATAAATACCTCTCCATGACCAGCTGACTGCCTTCCACATTCATGTACTGATGTATTATAGCCTGACAGAGTTCTTACTTTGGATGTGCATGCCTTCAACATTGCATCAGAATTTATTCTTCTCAGAACTGTGTTAGGATCTTCAGTGAGGACACCAAAGGGGGCCTTATTGAGCTCATGTCATTTGAAAAACTGATCTAGCTCTGATTTGGAAGGATGTGTGAGTGCGCAGTAAATGGATAGAAATGCAGAGCAACCACACTGTCGAAGGCTCTTTTTACCCAACTTTGAGGATCTGAAGTTTGAGCACAAAAGACTTCACAAATGCCTCCCTTTCGCTGTCCAACTCATCCCAAGAGAGGGGTATCATTTTCTAGACCTACCCTTCTTACTCTCTTAACTAATGGAGATCTATATGAAACCATAAGGCCAGAGAGCTGTCTTCAGAAGGCTCAGCTTAAGTGAGTCTTCCTAAATGTGACAGCATGTATCCTTAGAGATTTTATCTTAAATAAAAAAGAAAATAGATACTTTCATAAATCAGCTGTAGCAGCATGGGCTATTTTAGATGCATTCACACAGGTTTTGTGGTATGTCTGCCCTTTGCTGCTGCTGAAGTGACAGTAGGGTAGACATGCCTTTAGGGAAACAGATGCCAGTCTCTCCCGCGGCTCATGCAAGGCGTTGAGAGCCCTTAAGTCTTGACAATGAATGTGCTAATTATAGGCTGGGTACCACTGGGTGTGCACTGTTGAGGCCTACTTCAATGTACTACTTGTTTTCTCGTTTATAATGTTCCCTTAAAGTCATAAGAACAACTGTAAATAAAGCCGTGAACAAACTAGGCACTACATAATGAAAATCATGTTCATGGCTCCTTCTAAAATTCTGAGATCTTGCATTAAAAAAAAAAAAAAAAGCCTCTGGTTTCTGCACATCAGTAATATTTTCTTATATAAGTGATACAGTTAAAAAGGTAGAAAAAAAATCTTAGTCATTGTTTCCCTTCCTTGGGCACTATGTAGAAAGAGTTAGAAACTATGCCTGTTTATCTGGCATTTATCTCAAACATGTGTGAACTACCAGATGTAAAAAGAGGCTATTTGTAGAGAACAAATATCTTTCCTTATCTCCTTTTTCTTCAGGCCACTGAATCTTAAATGGCAAACAGAAATGGTTTTGTGGCTCAGTGACTTATCAGTCTTCATCAGAAACATTTATTTACAAGCTGTTTCTCAAAGTTGACTGTATTATACAGTAAATTCAAGTGTTTTATAAGCTAAGAGTCAGCGGTTTAGCAAACTGATAAAACATCATTTACATGAACAGTAGCACATCTGTGCATTTGACCCAACATGTTTACTTACAGACGAGGAATTAGTCCCAGTCTAGAGGTTTAGTTCACTACAGCACAGAATTATTTCTGAGACTGATGAAGCTAGCTCAGTCTAGCCCCTGGGTAAAATACCAGGGATCCCCTTGTTTCATTAGAGGTACAAACACGTTTATACAGAGCATGCTGCACCGCCATCCCTCCTCACTCCTCATCCTGACCTTCCCCAGAATTACCAGCCCCTGCTGCAAGCTTGTCACCCTGAGTCTCTACTATGCATTTGGATTTTCTTCAAATCCATGTATTTTCCTCTCTTTGGGAAGTCACTGAAGCTCCTTTAAAATAGGTTAGCTGTCTGCCAGCTGTATCCACAGTATAGTGAGATACTCCCTTGTGCTGTCGTGAGGTTTCTTGCACTTTCCTTGGAAGGCACTACTTGTCCTGTTGGTGCCAATGACAACTTAGGGGATTTGCAGGCTTGGCTGACGGAACTAGTATGACGCGCCTCTTTGTAATTTTGTTCTTAATGTTTTCCTACCGTAACTGCTTCACAGTGAATCCCATAAAATCACAAAAGGGTTTCCTGGACTGCCAGCACTTGAGAAAACTGTATGTGGAGTCTGCCAACACCACGTCCTCTTATTCCAAGAGGAAAAATTATTTTGTACCCTAGAGAAATGAACTTTGCAGAGAGGGAAGAAGATCCTGGCAGGTCAGAGTGTAGGTAGGAGAGACAGGCCATTACAGTCTGTAGAAGACTTTGAAGGACACATCTCTCTGTGAGCTCTGAAGTTGGCTTTAGATTCAGTTTAGGGTTTCTTCCTCCTTGAGACACTAGCAGTTTTCTTTAATTCTAAAGAATGTCTAATTTAGAGAGCTAAAGGATAGAAATTATTCCCTTTTATATCTATTGCCTTAAAATATGCAGATCAAAGACTGCATATAGACTGAAATTATTGTAGTATGCAAACTGACATGTGGGGTCTTTGTGCATAGAGCTTATTACAAACACAAGTCTATCAAGACACTGATGTTAAAAAAAAAATATATAATGAGAAAATGAAAATCCATTTTGAAAACTTAATCTAACAAAAAATTTCCAGTCCATTGAAATCTTCTTCTTTTTTTTTTTTTTTAATTTGATCAGGAAAGCTTATTTATATTTGTCCTTTTCCTCTATACTCACCTTAAATTCCACCTTCATACTGTTTCTTCAGTGATGCTTATATTCCTAAGTTACAACATAAATAGTTGGTCTCTTTCTGCCCATCTAGACATAGTCCAGTAGTACTTTAATATGCTTTCCAGTTTATCTGCTTTGTGAGCACATTTGATGGCAGAGGTAGATGGCAGAGTTACTCTCCTACTTGTCTCAATGTTACAGACTTTCTCTTTAGTCAAGACAACTTCTAAGACAGATATAATATTTACTACATCCTGTACATCTCTTCTTCTTATAGCCATGGTTAGATTTTACCTCAATAGTCATACGAACACAAAATTAGAACCAGGAAAGGGGTTGTACTTTCCTGCTACATAGTTTCTCCATCAGCAGCAAACCCTGACAAAACCTCTCAGTGGGGAGTTAAACTTTGACGTGGAGCATACCTCCATGAAACCAATTTAGAGTTAGGGGGTTAATGGACCATGTCCTCCATTAGCTAAAAATCATGGTAAGCCTAGTGAAAATGAGGGTGGCTGATAAGAATTGCAGACATGTCCTGTTCAGGTGCCTCCTTCAAGACGTGCCCATTTTGTCTATCTTTCAGACAGGAATGAAGCAGCAAGGCCATATAAGTCTTGGAAGAACCTCAAGGACCTATGTACCAAATAACTATTTCACTATGGCAAAACAAAGAAAAGTCAGAGGGCAACTGAGTAAAGGCTATAGAATTGCATTCACATAGGCACGCTGGATATTAACTCCTGTTTTATATATCTTTCTTTCTTTTTACTTCTCTCATGTAATATTTGCAGTTTGCAATCATTGAACTTATTTTCTGTTTAGTAACTTGCATGTGTTACTCACTTAGATGAACTTCCAGATAAATAAAAGGTTGAAAAAATAATATAAATAAGGTTATTACTATTTAATAAGTGAGTCACAGATGAAATACAGAAGCAGGGAGGCATCAGCTGAGTATAAGTCAGTAAGGCAAATACAATCTTGGGCTTCACTACACTAAGAAGATAAATGGCATTAGTCACCTAATACCAGAAACTCAAGGTAAAACTCATTTCATTATTGTCTTTCCTAATTTTTTGATAAGTAGATAGTCCTTTTTTTTGGAAAATGAGACTAACTCTTTTGCTTACCTTCCTCAATCCCTTTTTTTAGAAAATAAACCTTTCTCACAAAGGCCATAGCTTATAAAAAATCCAGAATACGGAAGATGGGAGGAAACATGATCAATTTTAAGAAGCCAAGTGTGTAGAGGGGTCTGTGACTCATTCTTTGAAACTAAACTTCAGAATTTTGAAACTGCTCTGGGAAAAGAAATATATGATCTGTGTACTACAGGTTTTGGTTTTTTTCCTTCTATTCAAATCTGTTTTGAAACAGCTTTCTTAATTTTTTGAGCTGCCTCTGAATTTGCCCATTTGTCCTCAGTTAGCTGTTCCCCAGCATGCTTTGGTCCTTGCCTATTCTCCTAAAGCAGGAAGACCAACAACCCTTGGCCATTCCTACCATTTACCCTTTCCCCCATCTGAACACCACAGGCTGTCAGAGTGTATGCTGCACTACTGTGCTAAGGGCAAGGGAGCTCTGCTTCTAAAAGAAAATCGGGACACCAAATCTGGAAATATCTCCTGGAACACTAATAAGTGTACCAGAGACTGAGAAGAGAACTGAAGGAGACAGAGCTGAACATTGCCCTTGTTGAAGCTGTAGAGTTGAAACAGTCCCTGAGATAAATGAAAACAAATAAATTGTATTATTTCACCTTTTGTTGTGAATGAAACACAGCTAAAGGCTTCCTTCTTGGCTTCTGAAGGTGAAGGTGTCCTTTGCAAATTCACTGCTTTGCAGAACCAGGAAGAGACTCTTGAATCCCCATGCCAGTGTACAGTAAAACTTACATTGCTGGTGGGACATTCCAACACCTCCTCCCTGCCACCCCCAGGAGCACTGGACAAAGACCAATAACTCATGTGGTATAATACAACATGTCACATCCCTTGACAAATCTGCCAGAAGAACTGAGTCCTGCATAGCACTTTGATAAATCATTCATGAACGGATTTTCTTTCACCTTTGCATGTGGATTAAGGAGAGGAAAGTGGAAAATGTAGATGTCATATCAGGAACAACACAAATGAAAAGAGTATTGCATGAAAATCTAAAATTCCCACTTTCCCAATTTCTTCAGAGAAATATGTGCATTTGCAAAGGTGTGTCTGTTTGCTGCCTTTTCTGCCTGATATGCAGACAGAAATGCTTGCATCCTGCCTACTCTCCATCAAAAAATTGACAGAGGAAATAGATCTTCTTTGCCTACAGGCATTCAAGCCTAAACTCCAGACAGAGAGTAATATAATTTCCTGTACTCTACAAGGAAGACAGAGAAGATCCTTTTTCCTGAAAATGTTGGTCAGTGTGACTTAACTTTCAGGCAGTAATATGTTAAAGGGGGCTGTTTCTTGTACAAGGTTAAAGACTGACAGGAGATCACCTCTGGGATTGGGCTGTGAGCATGGGACAAAGACAAAATACTGTCTGGATGGCTGTGGACAACTTCAGCAAGGAGGGCTGATGTACTGTGTTGTGCAGATTTTTGCTTGGATGAATGTCATGGTAGTTATGTTCATGGATTTACCTAAGAAAAGCTGCCTGGAAGATCAGCAGGGGCTGCAAGAACCTTTATGCTGTTCCCCCTCTACCACAGGTGTCAAGACTTGACCAAATTAAGACCAAACATCTGTGCAAAGGTCCCAACATCGTGACCCGAAGAGAAAACTGAAGAATTTACTGAATACTGAAGAAACCATTTTGAAATTAAGAATTAACAACAGTTAGCCAAAAAAGAGAGAAAAACATGAAGTTCAGATTGAATTTACAAAGGAGGAATAGCAGTTCAACAAAACACCAGGAACAAAGACTGAAAGTAGGAAGGTGAGCAAAGCTCTCAAAGTCAGACAAGCAAAAACATTGTCTGACAAAACAGAGGAAAAGCACCACTTCAGACAACCAGGATGCTCTCAGGCTCAGAGGTAACAAAGAATGGGGAAGAAAGGGCAGTGGAGCTGAAAATGCCTTCATGACTCATAACGATTGGAAAGTACATGATTACATAAGAGGAGGAGAGGAAATGGCCTCAAGTTGCACCAGGGGATGTTTAGATTAGATATTAGGAAAAGTTTCTTCGTGGCAAGGGTTGTCAAGCATAGGAACAGGCTGCTCAGGGAAGTGGTGGAGTCACCATCTCTGGAAGTGTTCAACAAACTTGTGAATATGGCACTTGAGGAAATAGTTTTAGTGGTGAACATGGTGGTGGTGGTGGGTTGATAGTTGGACTTGATGATGCTAGGGTTTTTTTCCAACCTTAATAGGTCTATGTTTGTCTTTTAAAAGTACCTGTAATTTTACAGCTAAAAGGGGAGTCATTCATCCCTCTCAGACAACTAATGTGTTATGAGGGATGACCACAGTGGAGTCAATCAATTCCAGGGCAAAAAAACTTTTGAACAGTAGTTCCACAACCATTGGACCTAATAAAAACTCATTTCCCAGAGGGTTCTGTCTTCTTGTGCCACTGAAACTTTAACCGAATCACGCTGAATGTAATTTTAATTGAACTATGGTGATGTTATTCCTTCAAGCTAAGAGATTACGAATGTGCCAACTTTCAGTCAGTATATTTATCTTATTGGACATTGCAGAACCCACGCGTCAGGTCAAATGTTTTAGAATGCGGGGGGCAATGAACCTTGTTTCCAACATATAAACATTTTGATTTTCAGGGCTCATGCTGATTCCCGGTGCAGAAAGTGGTAAATTAATATTGAAGCTTTTCCTGAAGTGGAAGGACTTTAACAGGGATATCCTAATGAAGTTTCTTTCTTTTACCTGGCTAACTAATTTCTCAAGCTTTAAAGAAACTTACATAAACTTGAGACATCGATTCATCAGCCAGATTTGATTGAAATTGGCCAAAGATCCAGAAAGTATTCTGGGGGACAGACAGATGTTTACTCTAGGGAACATGTTATTATTGTATAACACATTTGGTATAAATAAGTGTTATGGTAACCATTTAAAGACTGGATCTTTTCTACTAACTCCCAGTGGTAAAGGTTTGAGTGATTTGACTGACCAGGAATATTTATTTTCTGGACATGTTCACAAGGCTTGGCAAGTGCCCTTAGCAAAGAGCATGTCTGGGCGTTCTCGCTGCTGCTTCTGGAAAACACTGCTTCTGCAGACAGGGGTTGGCTTGTGTTCAGCAAGGCCAGAAAGCAAAATCAATTTTTGAATATTCACAGGGTCAAACATTTGCACAGCTGGCATATTACTTCAGAGGAAGAAAAATCCACAAAAACCGAACAACAACAACAACAACCACCACCAAACAACAACAAAAAAACCCACCCCAAACCCCAACAAACAAACAAACAAACAAAACCACAAAAGAAACCCCCAAACAAACAAACAAAAAAAGTGAAAGAGTTTGTAGGAGAAAAAACTGCAGGATAAGAACAGAGTGTATATAATTTTGTAGTGATCGCCACAGCTTCTGGACTCTAACCCTCTGGTGTTGATTAGCATTTCCCTACTGCTTAATTACAGAGCCAATATAATGGTCTCTGTTCTCTATGATTTGCTGCTTTCCCTATAAACGTACCTTGACACTTACTGCTTGCTAACAGGGTCCTATGCCAACTCTACCCTGATATTTACTTTTTGCAAATAGAAAGTCTTTATGTCTGAAATAATTCTAGTTCCGTTTACACTGGAATGTCTCTGGGGTCAGTTTATCATGAACAGCTGATAACAAGCGAAAGGTATGCCCTGGATGGCTCATCTAACTTAATGTGCTTACCACCCCCTCTGGACATTTTGCCCAGGATAAATCAGATAGTACATCTACCAGTCATGGCTCAAGACTGCATTTCAATGCACTATTAAACATTTTGTGATTCATGCAGAACCATGATATACCTGAAGGATTTCCCACCACTACCAGACTACAGGTTCATCAGTGTAACCATGTTAAATTGGGGAAGTCTTCCTCTTTACAGTACTTGACAGCATGTTCCTCCATGCCTTTCCCTGTATATCTATGTGAATATAATTACATGTGCCTATTAGATATATGGTATGATGTGATATGATTAATATAATCTTCAGGGTGCCTGGAGATTTTCTCCTTGCCATATGTGCTTGCATCCTGGTACAATTCTGGGCAGGGCACGTCATTATGGCATTTGTCCCCCAGGTCCTATGCATAGACTGGTGCATAAATTGCTAATGATTTGTTTTCTTGCTGTCTTTCATTTTCCAGAAAGTTCCTAAACTGGTAATTGTCAGGAATGGATGAGATATCCCAGAGGAATAAAATATAGAATCATAGAATGGGTTTGATTGGAAGGGACCCTGAAGATCATCTAGTCACAGCCATGGGCAGAGATATCACTCAGTAGACCAGGTTGCTCAAAGTCCCATCAAACCTGTTCTTGAACACTTCCAGGAATGGGGCAGCCCAATCTCTCTGGGCAACCTGTTCCTGTACTTCACCATCCTCTGAGTAAAGAATTTCCCCCTAATATCTAACCTAAACCTGCCTTCTTTTAGTTTAAAACCATTGTCCCTTGTCCTGACACTATCTGCTTGCATAAGAAGTCCCTCTTCAGCTTTCTTGTGGGCCCCATTTAAGTACTGGAAGGTGCTCTAAGCTCTTCCCAAAACCTTCTCTTCTCCAGGCTGAACAGGCTCATCTCTCTCAGCCTGTTTTCCATGGAGAGGTGTTCCAGTCCTGTGATCAACTTAGTGGCACTGCTCTGGACTCATTCCAACTGGTCCATGTCTTTCCTGAGCTAAGGTCCTCAAACCTGGACACAACACTCCACATGGGGTCTCATGAGAACAGAATAGAAAGGGAGAATCACCTCGACCTAAAGGAGTTGGGAAAGGTTGCTACCAGAGGAAACTGGATCTCAGCTCTTGAAGTAAAACTCTGGTCATCCTAATGGCAAAAGCCAGCTCAGTTACACCTGAGGAACAGGTTTTAAACTGATGGGCTTGAATCTGTAAGAAAACCCCAAACCGCCAAAACAAACAAATGAAAAAAGAATAGCACAGTGCTTTCTGGTTTGTCTGCATGCTAGACAGGGCGGAGGCAGACTTATCCTGAGCACCAGTGCTCCACCAAGGGCTCCCAGCCCTGACTGGAGCTCCTGCTGCCACCAGAAAACATTGCTGATTGCCAAGGAGCAGGACTTCACTGCTATCTACAGCAGTGCTATCAGAGGTTTTTGTTGTTCAAACCGAAACAGAAGAAAGGGACACATCTCCTTCGTATCCAGCACTTTGTTAATGGCCCTGTTAGTGAAAGATTAGAATCCAAAGGGGAGCAACAAAAGGAGAACAAAACTATGAAGTAAAACTACGTGGCATTCTCCCATAGGTGTTTCCACCCTTGGAAAAGGGAACATAAGCCCTAACAGTATGCCTCACAATATGCATCAAGTTTTCCATAACTTTGTGATAGTGATGTGTGACAACAGTTACACAGAGGGTAGGAAGGGTTTGGCCATGTCGTGGTAATACTTAATGTATGTATTTTATGATCTACAGTTACAAGATTATGTAGACAAGGAAAGCTTTGCCTCCAGCTCTGGATTTAATAATAAACCAGCATGTACATCTGTGATCTTGAAACTGAAGTTTCCACATTACTTCTTTTCTTTTTTTTCTTGTTTGGCTTCTAAAAATGGCAAAAATACAAAAGCCCTAAGGACACTCAAATGAAAAATTAACCCTCTGACACCAAGTCTTAACAGAACAGGGCCCCACCTTGCAACAAATTGGACAAATAGGGAGTAATTTATCTTTAGGTGCAGTAAGCATCATACAAAAGTTTGCCAAAGGCTGGATAATTGCATAAAGCTGCTCAACAAGAAGCCAGAATTGATTAGAAATGAAAGGTCTTACACCAACACCCTGAGTACTCAGCTCTTAATCAGGTTATCAGGCAGTAGGGCTTTTCTTAATTGATACAGTCTTTTAGCAAATGAGGGTGTTATCTCATTTGTGAGGTCATAAAAAGTGAGTCACACAGAGTCAATAGGATATCTAGCACACAGGCCATGGTATGCATTATAGAGGCTAAAGATACTGCAGGTACTGTAGGTGCTGTTTACTTACAGGCAACTACTATGTTGTGTCTCCCTTCACCCTTCAGAAAAAGCTGTTGTAACCTCATTTTAAGCTGTGCCTACTGTTAAGAATAATTCTGCTTATCGTGTTTTGATATTGTTGCCTTGGCAATGCTATGGGCATTTTGAATCCAGGGCCTAATTTCTCATTTTCAATTGCCCCAGCCAAGATTTTAATTTCACTAAGTGGCATGCATTCTCTGAGCACTGAGTGGTTAAACTGTCAATAAACTCATATTAAGAAAAGAAAAATTAACACTTTTTAAGTGTTTTGCAGTTTTACCAAATTTTTGCCTTAAGAAATGTTTCCTGTCAGAACTGGACTTCTTATCTTGGAGATCTCTGTAATGATTCCACGATTCATACCTGAATAATTGTGTGACTTTTGGCAAGCCTTTGGCTCTGATTTTCTTCTACTCTTAGGTAGCCAACTCTTCTGTGTTGTACTCTTGCATGAAAACCAGTGCCTTCTTAGCTTTTTTTTTTCTTTTCTCCTTTTCCTATAAATTAAGAGAAAGGGACTCCATGAATAAACCCAAGGAATTTGGCTACCTCTTAGGAGACTCCTAGCAAAGTCTATTCTTAAAAAATCCTTCCATACCAGTTGCTAATGCTTTAAGCCCCAAAAAACAATGCACTGTGTTAAAAGAGTTGATCATGGCATCAGCATTGACAAGATTTTGTTTCTGAAATGAATTTTTAAACCAAACCAAAAACTTTTAAGCTAATCAGAGCATTAGAAATATTTAGTTTCATTTTAAAGTCACTAATAATGCTTTTAAACATAAAATTATTCAAATGTAGAAGGCAGAAAAAAAGGGCTTTTTTTGTTAATAGAATATCTAAAGATGGAAGGGACCCATAGGGATCACCAAGTCCAACTTAGCAGTTGACTTAATGCATTGGTAATGGTAGTTAGACACTCATTTTTCAGGCTTGAATTTCAGCCTGGAGGGCAGAAGTGCCCAGTTCGTGGTTAAGGTGTGCTGAGTGTCACTGTATAGCACCCCTGGCAGACAGAGACTCAGCTTCACTGTCCCGTTACAAACCATCAGTTCACCAGGCACACTGAGACTGTCACTTCTCCCACCTTTCTTCTCTCTTAGTTACTTAACACAATACTCTGGTCAGCTGCATCGAGGGCAGTGTTTTATCCTATGCCAGAAATGGTATTAAGCATTATATCCAATGTCCAATGGAGGAATTACTTCATTCTGGGAGCAACAAAAGAGCAGCTGTAGCTGGAAAATGCCTCCAAGCAGTATTGCAAAAAGAATGACCAGAAGAACAGGAAGCATCATCTCACATAGAAAACTAATAAGTCTTAAAGATTAAATAAATTATGTCTGTCTCCCTGATTTTTTCTGTTCTGTTTCACAGTTTCATGGTTTGGGTTGTTTCTCATGCATGGGTGATGTAAACACTGGCAATGTTTTTCATAGATTCAAGGATATTTTCCGTTCCTATTCTTAGAGATATGGGCAACTGATGGACAGTTGTCTTGACCAATGGGACGGGGAAAGGTATCAACCTTCTCCCCCAGTCCCTAGCCTTTGTAAAAATACTATAAAATGAAGTCAAATCTTTTTAAATAAATCATTCATACCTTCTCACCAAAGTGTGTGTGTATGTGTCTGTGTGACGAACAGCATCATATGTCCATTAAAATTTTGCAAGAAAAAAACCCTTCCATTGTACCCTATGAAATGGTGAGAAGCTTTATGTAATGGGTTAAAATTCAACTCCCGGGCGGAAACACCAAAAATATGTAGTGGTTATCACATTTGCCTAATTTTCATTTTAGTGGAATAGGATTAAAAGAAAAGCAAAACAGGTTCAATT
>WBMY01005036.1:127652-170674 GCA_013397315.1 Donacobius atricapilla
CCTCGGCACGGCCGCCCTGGCCCAGCCCGACTCCCGGGACCAGCCGGGCCCTGGGGCCCGGGCCCCCTCCCGGCCCGGCCGCGATGTTACCTCATGGCTGAGTCCGTAGAAAGAGAGCGGGTCTCCCAAGATTCCTGTTTTTAAGCAGTGTCCCAAGGGGTGTACACTTTTTACCTGATTGGCCAGCTTAGCTGTCAGTTCCAAAACGGATCAACAATTGGTTTTTCCTACCATTTATGCTAAACCAATACAGTCTACAGATGGTGCATCTTGTGTAGCTCAGGTCTGTCATAACAGAGGCAAAAGGAGAAACATTAACTGTGGGTGACTGATTGAACACAAATAACTGGAGGGTACAGAGGTTTAAAATGCAGCTCATTTCCCTCCTTGACCTAGTCCCAGCATTAACTGTAACATCTTGAAGGTAAATGTTCAGAGGGGGCAGACGTTTTTCCTGCAGGGCATTTCCATCTTGCACACGGTTTCATGAAGTTCTCCTTTTATGACTGCCTTGTGCAATGCTGTGAGCCCAGCAGAATGGGCTGTGGCAGGGTGTTTCAGCATTTCAGTCTTGCACTTGGTCCTTCCAGTCCGTGGAATGCCTCCAAGAGAACAGGTGTGTAGTGGCTGAACAGATCAGCTGATTTCACACACATATTCACTTTCCTTGACTTGGATGAATATCTGCAGTAATTCGTTGCTAATATTTACTCAAAGAGTTGCACTCTGTGTATGTTGTACTAAATCCTGCTTCCATGCTTTTTACTTTTTTCCCATACATTATTACTTGTGCCTGTTTTGCTGTCTGTTGTTTTGTTCTTTTGTTGCAGACCACTGTGGAAATGTTTTGCCCCATAATTACATACCTAGTAGAGCAGAGGTTTGGTTTGAGACCAAGATATTTGTACTTATAAATATAAGGACAGCAATTCAGCTTCTCTTTATATGTTCATTACTTCATACCACCTTCCACAGTCACCTTCTTAAGACTGGCTTTAGGTCCTCCAACATCTTCATTTTTCTTAGGTCACTGTTCCTGTACTGGGCTATCTTCCCTAAATTGCCGTTTCCTTTTTACTAGATATAAGGTTTGTGCCATTTGTAAAATAACGGAATTTTGCCTGCCACAAATGCGGAACAGGCAAAGCCCAGTTTGTAACCAGAGGTAGGAGAAAAGGGTGTGATCCAGATCAAAACTTTCTGAGGCTTTTAGAAGATGTAAATTATGGTTTCGGTGTTTATGTTCAGGTGTACATCTGAGTGACCTCAGTGGAGGGCAGACAATCCTAGTTTAACATCTCTTTTCCAGGGAACACCAGTGGCTATGTGCTCCTCTCTTAAAGCACATCATGAAGCCAACTCAATTAAATCAAGAGAGCTACATAGAAGTAAGCAGAAGAGGGCTGGCTCACAGTACCCATGTATTTACCTCTACTAATTTTTGGTAACAGAATAGAAATTTTCCAGCTAGGAATATCCAAACAATGGCTTCCTATGTGACACTTGATACAAATATTTATTTAAATTTAGGTCAAATTTTCAGGAGTTTAGGGAGAATTTGTATCAGAACAGTAATAGAAGACTGTAGGACTGTCAAGGGTTTTCAAATAACAGATGCTTATCCTCATTATCTGTCCTGGTTTAGGGCAAATTTGGGAGGACCCCTCTGAACGGGGCTCCCCTGGAAAAGCAAACCCAAACGGCCCCTCCCTCACAACTGGTCCAGAAAAAAAGCTTCCTTGGGGAAAAGTGGAAAAAGCTATTTATTTAACAAAAAAAAGTCCATGAGCACACAGGATGAATAATATGAAACAATAAAACCTTTCGTTGAAGTGAGATGGCAAACTGAGAAAAGTCCTTGCTGAGGATGCAGTTCGCCTGTCTCTGTCTCTTATCAATTCCTCCAGCGCTGGAGAAAAAAATGCCGTCCTGGGTCCCAGAAGGGGCACAGGGGTGATCTCTCAGTTCTCCTCTGGATTTTCAGTCTGGAGCAGGTTTAAACAGTCCCAAGAAGAAAGGAAAAAGAAAAGAAAACAAAACAAAAAAAACAGTTCTCTGCCCTAGCTAGATAAAACTAACTAAAAAAACCCCACAGGAGATCTCTGTCCCACAGCAGTCTGTCCGAGCCTCAGCCAATGAACCATCCAGGAGAGGAATGCAGAGGAGTAAAATAGTTTTTCGAAACAAACTGCACTCTGAGAATCAACCTTAAAGGTACAGAACACAATATACAGAATAGACGATTGGGGATGCAGGCATCATAAAGTCACTCTAGGACATAAATTAAATTATCATGGATAGATAACAAAGAACAAATAAGCAGCTAGAATTCTTGCTTTAACTTGAGTATTTAGAGAGTTGAAGTGTGAGACTGAAGTGTAGCATAAGCTCTGTTCTGAAACCTGATTTAAGGGACCACTGTGATCCCGTTTGGGGACATCATTTACAAGAAATATGGATCTTTTATAGATAGATGTTCACATACACTGAATTTGGGACAAAGGATTCCTGTCCCACCTAAGGCATTATATCTGGTTTAAAAATCGTCTATACACTGATATAATGCTATGTGCTTATGTATCAAAGTCAGTTTTGCTCATTTATTAAAAATTGAGCCAGCTAATAATTACTCCACCAGGTCTAACTCACAAGTTTAACTGACCTCAGATCCTAGTTTGACTTACTTTTTTTTTCCTTTTAAAGAGACTTTTTCATTCTTCCCAAAGGACTCAGGCGCATTATAAATATCTTTATCTTATTTTTAAGTCTTACACTACTTCCTAATATAAAAACAAATTAAATACTGGCAACAGAATTTCCTCCAAGTCACTCTCTGTAAAAATTCAGTAATGGGTTCAGGGGCAGCAGCTTTGCAAAGGTTACTGTCTGTTGCCTGGATGGCTGAAGAGCTACTGCAGTGGTCAGATACCTCTGGAAGTCTGGTTATCACAAGATATATAAATGAGATCAGCAAATGTCTCAGGAAACAACTTCACAGGAGAGCCAGAGGGTCTGACCTGGCAGAAACAGCCAGTATTAGCTGGTCCAGGACACTGCCTTCTTGACTTCATCTAGTTAATCAAATAGCAGATGAAATCAGAAATCTTAAGAGTTCTGAAAAAAACTACTTTCATCCCACCATTCATATGAAAAATTGCATTTCCATGCAATACTCTTCTATACTTTCATATGAAAACAGAATTCACCTAAGGTTTACATATTCACTTTGTCTTATTTGAGACCCAGATGGGGTTTTTTTTCTCCTTCAGCAACAGATCTGCAGGGCTGATGTACCTTGAGGCAGTTTTTCTTGTTGCCCCACTGTTTGGATGATTACAGCTCTCCTTCCAATCCTTTGCACTACTTGTTGCTGCACAAAACAAGAGACAGATGTGAAACACTAAGTATTCCAGCATCCCTGTCCTTAATTGAGTAGAGATGTGTAGCACTTTCAGGATATTCACCTTTTGACTTGGAAATCTCTGCTGTGCTCCTCCTCTTCTTTCATTTTGATCTTGAACTGGCAAATCCTCTTTTCCTCTTAAACAGCATTAAACCTGACTATCCTACGTAATCCCAAAATGGCATCACGGTGTGAAAACCATCACTTTCAATCATTTCCCCAGTGTAACAATCATGTTAGAAATGTAACGTGTTTTTTTTCCTACAGTAGAGCAGGTGTTACTTTCTAAACTTAGTAGAAGACATTTCCCAGCTGGCACCTTGAACAAATATGGAAAAACAAACAAGTAGGTTGGAATCGATGATCTCAGAGGTCTTTTCCAATCTAATTGATTCTGTGAGTCTGTGAAATCAATTAGACAAATATTCTATAACTCTCAAGGATGGCAGATACAAACAAGTGATATAGAAGCCAGTGGTTGAAACAAATAATTGCCATAAGTACCTCTAACCACAATCATCAGTCATTAAGTTCATGCAAATGCAGAATTTAATCTTTAACTTGTATTTGCTTGTATTAACTGGTATCATAATAATTAATTATGATTAATAATGAGAAGGGTCAGAATCTTCCTCTCTTATTTTCTGTCTCAACTAACTTGAAAAATGGCCCTTTCCCTCTCTGTGCATCAAAGGAGTCTTTCACCTGAACTGCTTCAGCATCCTCAGTCCATTGTCACATTGGCTTTGCTCTTTGAATCCCCACTTCACTACTTGTCAGCACAGAAAAGGAGCTAAAGGGAAACTGCCTTTCTTCAGTTGCAGAGTCTTGTTGCCTCCCTCTAGCCCTGCTAGGAGGCATAGTCAGAAGTTATCAGCCAAATCCCTGCCTAACCAGTGGGAAATGGGACTTGGAACCAAGGCTTGCTTTGGACTGAATGTCCCTGGGACAGCAGCTGAGTATTTTGAGAATTTAAAGTACTACGTTTCTGAGATGTGAAATTGTGTGATCTTGTCAAGAAGGATGTTGCGTATCACAGGTATCCATGGTCTCAAACAGCCAAGCAAACAATCACAAACCACAGGATAACTGCACAGAAGTTTGATATAATAAATTACAGGGACTATAGGATCAATATATTTCATTAGTTCAATTGAAGGTTCTACTACAGATAAAGACAGAATATACTTCAGATTCCAGGTTTTGACCTGACCAGAGTGTTTTTGGTCAAAATAGAGTTAAATTTCCTGGCTGAAATGTGTCGATCTTAGAGAGTATAATTATAGAAAGAACCTGTGACATGCACATTGGCAACATGGATTTCTGAGGACTCTGCTTATTTCCTGCTGTTGCTGCACCATATCTCTCAATAAGAACATGCCCTTTCAGGTGTGCTGCTCCCTGTTTAGTCAGCCAAGAATGAAGCTCTTGGTATTCAGGGCTGTTCCCAAGGAGCTGTGACAGACAGAGTAATATTTGTCTCTTCCGTTGTGGAGAAGGGGCTGTCTGACACCTGCAGAAGCCCTATGTAAACTGGCATGCTCCTCATACGTGCAGGTTGGTGCTCAGCTCAGCGTATTTAAACTCCTTAGTATAGAACAACACCCACCAGGAATAAATTGCTCTGCTATCCACATTAGATGAACCAGGAGACCTCTCTGAGTGAAACTACTTTTTTTTTTTTTTTTTTTTTACAGTCATTGTGGAAACAAATGGATTTAAACTTGTAGGCCTTCATAAAAGACATTTTGGCTGAACGAGAATTCCAAATTTGGGCACTGTGTGGTTATGGGTGGTATGGTCACTATCAAGAGAAAGCTTTGAATTAATCTCAGATAAAATAAAGTGAGAGTTCTCTGCCTTGTTCTTTCTGAACATGAGAAATTTTCTTTTGGACACCTATCTGCAGAGCACAGCTTAGTATTAAACATGCACTTCTGGGTGGAAACCAACTACAAAATTGTACTCTTTGCTGTAGTTCTTGTTCTCTTAGATAATGGTTGAACAAGCTAGTCTTTGTTTTTGATGGTGCTTGACTTGAAGTTGTTCATTTAGTGTTTTGGCACTAAACAGAACAACCTTTTGCCAATCTCTGTGACTGTGTACTTGCTCAATATTTTGTTTAAAAATACTGTCATGATAAAACCTGCTCTTCACTCAAAAAAAAAAATAAACTGACATATTCAAAGAGCAGAGATCTTGTACTAATAACTAAGAGAATGGGAAATTGCTAAGATAGGAATTCTATAAATTAATAGTTTATTAAATTAATATAGCAAGTTATTATTAGATATTACATTGCTATCACAAATCATTCTAGTTCTTTGTATGAACACACAAATCAGTATCTGTTCTGGACATAAAGCCATTCAATGTTTCATTCATGATTTTGATAACAACACTCCTTGACAGTATCAACCTTGGATGGGCAACAAGTATTCAGAAACTGCAGAGGAAAATCGACACCAGAAGCCAGCCAGGCAAGTGCATAGAGTTTCCTATAATATCCAGTTAGCAGGTCTGTAAAATAGCATCCTTTTACTTCCTGTTTAACATGAAGTAGGTATGCAAGTCTTATGCTTCCAGAGCATTGCTGCACATCCTTATGTATGTCAGCTGCCAGGAATTTTTACTGCAGTTTCATCCTGATTAGAGAGATTTTCAAATCAGACTTCAATTTGTAACTACCAGTGGTTCTTATGATGATTACATTTCCTGCTAGCAATAGAAGACTTACGGCTATTCTCAAATCGTGCAGTCAAGGCTATGCTAGTCAGACTCCAGGTGCTCAGGATGTAAGGACCAGTTGGCAATAATTGGGATAGCTGCAAAACTCTCTAAATACATTATTCACTGCAGAGGGTAAAGCTTCTCTTTAAGCTCAGTGATCTTGCAGATGATAGCAGTGACACATGAAGGAAGCAGTCTGTCCATAACACCTCCTGTTCAGCCCAGCACCTCTCAATTCCATTTCCAGATGGTACTCTTTTAGCTCACCTTAACCAGAGTTGCTATGCCTTCAAGAAATGGTGAGCTGTAAGCAAATCAGGTTTGGGATTTGTAGCCAAGGTTTAAGATACAGCATTACCATTGTACAGCATACTACCTACAGTTACCATTCCTTCCACTTTTCCTCCTTAATCTCCCAAAATTCCCATGAGAGGAGGACAAGAAGATTCTCTGCACACCCACCAGGGCACAGTGTGGTGGCACTTCTATTGTGAGTAGTTTTATTCTTTGTAGTTACTGGAATGAAGAGAAGTGGTAATGCAAGGGAGGTCTGTCTGGAGCTGTTTCTCAGTACTCTGTATTGCCCCGTTTCTTCCCTACTTTGAATAAGCACATGTCAAGAAGGCTGCCAACAAAAGCATTGTTTCTGACTTTCAGGGTTTCAACAAATACTGCTTTCACACTGTGACATGTGGCTCTGAGTTTTAAATGCCTTGTTTTCAGGGAATGGCAAAGGCAGGAGTGATTGAACTTCTGCACAGACTGCGGGCACTTAAAATCCTCACCAATGCCATAGCCCTGGGCTCCACCCTTTCTTAGCACTTAACCTGACATTGTTATTAAATATTGAGCTGTGTTATACACTGCTCTAGACAGTGGCTAGGCTTGTTGTGTATTTAAGATTTTAATAGGATTTGTCCTGGCTAATCTTACATGTTGAAACTGCATAGTGCAAAACAGTCATTGCTCTTTATACAGGGAAAGTGTCCTTAGACCCATTTTATTTACCTATTCATGCACAGTTCTGGCTCTGACCTGCTTTTTCAGGCATTTCTACCCAATCCCTTTATTTACCAATGTGGGAACCAGCACAAACCGTCATCCCTTCAATTTCTCTGATTTTTAAACTTCTAAGCTAGGACCCTAAGACATACTAATTTTTATTTAAAACACACATACACCCCCACCCCCCCCCACAAAAAAAAACCCACCAAACCCACAAAAAGCTAAACCCCAAGCCTGCTTTTTTCAGTTTAGAAGTTAAAACAATGCAAATTCTAAACCCGAGGAACTTTTCCCTAGCTTCTATAAAAGTAGATTGTCAAAGTACATTCCTTATCAAGGTGTCAAGGTGTCAAGTAGACCACTGAATTTAGCGGACTGCACAACACAGAGATAATCATTGCTTCCAGAAGAGTTGAGACTATGCTGAGAAAAGCCTTTGCTTTGAGAATAGCACAGTAAGTTTTGTGATTATCTGCAAAGGAATCCTTCAGTAGAAAAAGTTTAATTGAATATCGAGATTTTATAGGTCAGATACACTGGAACCTCTTTTTACTACTTAGGAATCTAGGATATTGTAATGTTACATAAGAGAAAATGTACAAAATTTTTATTACGAAGTCTAAGTTATCAATTCAGCTTAGAACCACTAGAAGGGAAAGTGATTTCACATTATTGATTACAACATTGCATGTTGTATTTCCTCAGCCACCCTAATCAGTGTAAATGTAATGAATTAATGTGACCCATGACAAGCTGGTTCAAACGAGGGTCTAGCCTGATGGAGCTTCAAGCCATAATGGGCACAAACTGCTCAGTACTTACTAAGTGTTATACACATCATAAAAGAAATAAATAATTTAAACCTTTTGATATGCAGCAAAATTGAAGTACACCACAGAACCTAGAGAACAGGTTGAAGTGACTCTTGTACAGATCCAGTGTGGCTACATACAACCCAAACAATTCCTAACACAGTGAAAGGCTCCTCTCGCTTTTTTCACTTGCTATCTATATTCTTTCTTGATGTGATCCACCTTCATTTGTGTGGGATAAAACTGGACTGATTTCTTGGGTACTGAAACTAAGTATGAAAAACAAAGCTGTCAAAAATTTAATTTTAACCAAATTTTGACATAAATCTTTCAGCAAACCGACTTAGTGGTCAGCTGGGATATGCTTCAGCTGCTGATGTATGCAGTGTAGGCTTCCCCCCTTGATTCTTCCCTTAGAAAAGGAAAACTGTCATTTAGCAATGTTGAGTATATAACAACAAAAACAGCTTTTCAACAGATGCAGACAATTCTCTGTCATCGGGAATCTCTGAGCCAATAAGGGATGTTTGCCTAAATTATTTGTCCTAAATGTAAATTGGCAAGTTACATGGAAAAAAAAAAAACGTACAGGATAAAATGTGTATGAAAGCACAGTCTGGGATATAGAGGAGTCTAATCCAACAAAGGTGATCACCTGATGATTTAAAGTCTCCGAGTCAAGAAATGTAGTGTTTGGAATACCATTGACAAAGCATGGGACTTGCAGGTTTCCTTCTATGCAGCCCAACTGAGTTATGCTGAACTGCTTTGAAATTCACCAGCATAAGAGACTTGGGTTTCCTGGAGCCTTGAATTCAATCCAAAACCTGCAAGAAAAGAAAGCGCTCCCCACCTGTTTGCAAGAATGATTCAGAGAGAACAAATGAGTATACAAAGGAGTTCCAAAACTGCAGGATACACACCATAAAAGCAAACTTACTTTTCCTGTTTCTCTTCTTGTTGGACAGAAACCCAAGATGGAGATGAACAGCCTTCTGGATTGTGTTTGTTTCAGAAGGCTTAAGAGCCCACTACCTGCTATGAAACATATGCCAAACTTTTCCATTTCTTTCTTAGATCGTAGAGAGTAATTTATTTGTTTATTCTTGTGAAGACAGGAAAATATTGCTGTGTCTCCTTGTTTCACGGCAATATTTTCTCTATCAAAAATGTTATTGCATTGATAAGGTTAATAATGGAAAACAGCCCTTTGCGTCAATATTAATCTGAGATAAATTTCAATGAGAAACCCTACTTCACCTTCAATTTCCAAGAGTCAGCTTTCTACAGAAATTTTTTTTGCATCCATTTCCATGATCATGTAATTAGTTCAACAATGGACAAGCTTTCTTCAAATCTCTTCAGCATCCACTTCATAGAGATTGTAAGCTTCTCATTTCAGATCTGCATTTAATGCATTCATTACTGCCTATTTTAACTGATCTCGTGCAGTGTTTTCTATCTGTAGTGTCCAAAATTCTTTCCAGAAACTAACAATATTCCTAAATTATTAAGAGCAATATAAACCAAAGATAAATGTGCTTTATTGTGTTATATAAAAGGAATCATAGCTCTTCTACTCTGTATTTGTATAAAGGTATAAATAAGCATATATTAGAACTAATCACACACAGAATGTCACACCTAGCATGACTATAGACAGTGTGCTTACTTTCCTAATCAGCAGGAATCGGTTTCAGATCTGAAATCTATCTATGATTCTCTCTGTTCAATTTATTACTAATAATTCAGACTCTACCTTCATTTCATCAGAAATATTGTTGGCACTCAAAGGAGGTGAAGAGTTAGAAGATGCACACTCAAAATTAGACACCATCTGCAACAATTACTACCAGCTTACAACATCAATCTCCTACTGAAGACTGACAGTCAATCTGCAATGGATAAAATTTGCTTGATGATAGCAACAGAAAAGAGTAGAATAATCTCTTTATCCCTAACTCTGCAAGTCATTTCAGGTCATGGTAAGAAAGTTTAGTCCATAGAAATCTTACTTTCAAAACATGAACATGCAACACCAGTTTTCAGCCATTTGCAGCAACCTACCAAAGCAGATAAGGATTTTCATAGTTTTCACATCAATAAAGCTGAAAACTGTCTATAAAAAGGTCAACAGACAATTCATCCACTGACATGCTGAATGTTCAATAGAGTACAAGTCTAGCTGCTCAAGTTTGACAGCATTCTTGTTTCATATCATACTTCAGCACTGCAAAATGATAAGGAGTCTGACAGCTCAGCTTAGCAAACCATGCAAGACCAATTAGTCACCTCCATGATGCATATTTAGAGAATATATCTAAAACCCACGGTCTGTGATAGCTTACAACGGAGAGCCCATGAGAATTTCTCATGAGTAGTCCTCCTCTCCCTACTCAGACTCACCGAGGAAGGGTTACTTACGTGAGCAGGGAGTGCAGGCTCTCAGAAGTCGCAATGTGCCATCTTTGTGCGTAGGCAGGATTGCACAACCCTGAGTCTGTGATTGGATCCTGCTGCTCTCCACTGGACTGTGTGCACATCAGGCACCTGCTGAGGGAGCTGAACCCGGATTCGAGGTTCAATGAGAGCACACTCTGAGCGTGATGGTTGTCCACAGTCTTCTCTCACTGGAGAATTTGGCCACTGCAGAGTGACAATGGCACACAGAAGTCACCATGTCAAAACGGATTCAAATTCTCCCTTATTTTGAATAGTTTTGATGCTGCACATGTTCATTTAAACTGGAATTTTCACACTTGGTGATTTTTTTTTTTCCTAGATTCTGTGCTGAACACTTCAGCATTTTAGCTGCAGGACTGTAGGACCTTCACAGTTCTATCTGAAGATGACATATTAAACATGAGACTACCAAAAAGAAGTTCAGTATTTTGAAAATTAATCCTAGGGATTTTAGACCGTTTGCTCCTCAAAAGTACTATGTCTTATTTAGCAATATGTAGAACAAAGATAATACATCCCATGTACTTAAAAATGAATTTTCAAAATACATTACTATTGATGAACTTCTCAGGGACTCCAGTGATGGGCACCACAGAAAAGTAACTGAGGAAATTGCTGACTATATTCACTGAGGATTGATTAACACACAGTAGCCAAGTGTTAGATCACATAGGTAAAAATAATTGAACAAGAAAAGTCATTCATTATCTAAGCTCTGTCTAAAAAAAAGCAAGAACCCTCTAAGAAACAGCATTTCACCCATGTAATTTAAAACTATCTCATGGAACTGCACTGACGGTCTTAACATCAATACCACCTAGTGTTTTGACATTGAAAACTTAATAATACTTTATAAAAATAAATGTAAGCTCTCCTTAAAATTTACTAAAATAAAAATAAAACAATATATAAAAACTGTGAACACAATCAACTCTCATATTAATAACTATATAAGTGAGCATCAGGTTTTTCTGCCAAGTGATTATGATTCTTATCCCCATTACTGCAATAAGGTCTTAAAGAAATGATAACAGTCCTTTGATGCTTATAAACCTTAGCCAAATTTCCAAATGAAATTAATTTGTCGCCAATTTGTACCTTGCTGCATTTTGTTCAACAGCTTCCATTAGTTTAAGTCTTTATGTTGTACCATTTTTGGTTTGTGAACCAAGGTTTGTGAACTGAAATGCTGAATATAGAAAAAACTTTTTAAAGTAACTTTATAAAGTTACTTTACATTAGAAATTGAACACATATACACAGATACCCCCATGCAATATGTTCTGTCTTCAAGAAGGATGACATAACAGAAGCTTAAATTATTAACGTGAATGGCAATATTTGAACTGAAATACTAAAGAGGTCTCTGCTAACTTTTATACCACTTCTATAAATTTAGTTAATTGCTCTGAGTCTTGAATAATACATGGACCAAAGGATTTTGTTTCTTTTTCCATGTTTGTCCTTGCTTGTTTGCATTTAATTATATCCTCCATGCAATTCTTTTTCTTTTGGAATAAGAAAGTCTGCTACTAATTTAAGATAAGGGAATATGCTCAAGCGTCCACTAATAATAGAACTTCTGACAAAACTTGCTAGTGTTAACAGTACATATACATATCTATCTCCACTTATACACAGTCTGTAGTTTATATTATTACAAACAAACAAACAAACAGTTATTCAGTAGAATTGTATCCACCAGAGTATATTAACTCAGATATTTTTGAGCTTGTGCATCACCAACAGGTTCCTTTGAGGGTTTATAGATACTGCTCAGCATAGCCCTCCGTTTCACCCACTTTTTGACTAGTTGTACCATTTATTTCTCTAAGCCTGCAAACACCAATTGCTTCTAAAAACTGAGTTTTGATTTGGGTCACTAAGGCACTGCATAACAGACTCCAGCTTTCAGCTGGCTTTACACAGCGTTGCACTGGCCCTATGGCATTCCATAGCTCTAGGCAGAATGCTGATCCCAAACACAATGCTGCAGTGTCAGTGCCTCAGAGAAAAGCAAATTCTCTTAGGTGCAACTTCATGTCAATGCAGTGACACTATTTCCTACTATGAATTTACCTTGGCACTGCTAGCAGAGGGATCTCTGCAACACGCACCACTGCACAATGTAAATATGCCTTCCAGTATGTGTGTGTACATCAGTTTTTTAGTCTATAACACCAATTGCAAATATTGGCATGCAAAGTTGTGGTGTCTGTGTTTACAAACTGTAAAGAGGCTTAGGTGTTTATCCCCTTTATACACAGAGATATCCTGGACGTGTTCAGACAACATGGAAACCCTACTGTGGCCCCCATGTTCATACTTCTCATGGTACAGGGTGCATGTTGTTTTTCCTTTACTAACTCTGCACAGGATCTTTACTAACTTTCCACAGGGGGAATGTCTTAATACAGAACTCTTAATTGTTCGACAGATTTGCTTCCCACATGATAACTGTTAAATGAGAGATATTATATTCAATATCTTACTTCCAAGTCATATTGGTGTTAACCAGCCTCTTATATTGCAGCTAGTCAGTATCTAGCTCCTGATTTAAAATGTTATGCTTTGCTTGGGTTCTTATAAATGACGCTTCAAACTTTGAAATGAACAGACCAGAAACAGATCTTAATCAAGTTACTTATTACTTCTTTTGCAGTAAAACATGGAGATTGCAACGGAGGTTAGAGCAGTATGTATTGCTCCTCTACAATGCACACACTAAAAGGCAGAAGGAGAACTACTCATGTTAATGAAGTGGCTGAAAATCTCAGTTATAATGTGATTTGATTTTCAATTAATGAGTTTTATCTAAGCATTTGGAAGTAAAGGAATGGATCAATGGCTCTGTGTTTGACTAAGATCTAGTAAAGAACATAAAAGGACTTGTAGTCCTATTCTTGTCTTCAACTATAGCTTTACTTTAGATAGACTATATTGTATCATACTATGAAATACTTATTGCAGGTGTTTGAAATGTGGTTCACCTTCATGTAAGTAAAAGAACACTTATAATGTTAATGAAAAACTTTTAAGCTGAAATTGATCAGTTACCACACTTTTCCATAGAAGCTTTCAGGTAAATATCATGCATTTGAATTTGCACAGGTCAAAATTCAGGGACAATCAGAATGGTACTTCAGCTGAATTCAATGCCAAGTGTCCCAGCATCACTCTGGAGCTTAAATAGGACTTCAGAAGTGGCCAAATGGCCAGCCAGAGAAAAGTCCCGCAGGCAACTCCTTGTTAACTTGCATTTTAGTGCTCACACAGAGGAAGTGTTCCTGTCAATTACACTTGTTTTCCGCCTTTCCTTGAAATGAATACTCCCTACTCCAGTACGGCACCAGGTGGACTAGACAACATTTTGCATGTCTCTATGAGTTCATCATTCTTTCTTTTTTAACTACAAATGGAGATACTGGTTTCAGTCATTAGTGCACCAAAAAGTTAACCAAGTTTGCTACCACATTTTTTTTGTATTCTACAGTGGGTATCTTGAAGATAAGATATGATGGTTTAATTTTATTTTATGAAGAAAGAGATTCAGAAATCATGAGTAAGATGCGTAAATAACATCACCACCACGTAGCATTTGATCACGCAGGGTTAAAAAGAATGGATCTGAAAATGCTAATAACTCTTTTACTGAAATATTTCATTCAATTTAATATTGCAGATGCAGAGAATAGGAATATGATCCTGTGAAAAGGGAAGAGAAACTAGAAAGAAATGTCCGAGTTTTCAGATCAAATGCAATGGCAAAATCTTCTATCTTTTCTGTTAAAAAAACTAAAAATAGACGTATCAATAAATTCTTCTAACATATGAATATTTCCCTTTATGCAGTCAATTGTATGGATTTGATCATAAGGAGGTTCAAAAATCAGACATGTTACTCCCAACTAATTTTTAAAATATACTCTCCCATGTCACCGGTGTATGTCTATTGAGTGAATGGAGGTGAAACACAATTTGAAGAGGAATTATTTCTTTGAATAAGTAATAATGCTACTAAATCAATTTATCGTGAATGTTTGAGGTTATTTTTGTAAGTCTCATACATTTTAACATATTTTATAAAAAATTTCTGAGAAGAAATAGCACAAGATAAGAAATTTAATATGGCAAGAGTCATATGTCATTGTCAATGAATAGTGTCAGGATAGTTGATTCCTGACATATATGAGATTTGAAAACTTCAGTCAAAAATACAGATGTAGGGGATCACTTCTGATGGTGCCTTAAAGCTCAATTAAAGGGGTTAAACTGAACTGTAAACCAGTTTCAGTCTAATTTGTGATGACCAGACTGGGATGTCTCAGAGACCACAGTGCTTCCCTGAATGTGCAGGAAATGTATATGAAAGAACAGCATAGCGACTGTTAATATGAATTGACTTTTAGTGGTAAGTAATACAATGATTCATAAAGTATATTTTTCTTCACGCCAACATAATCACTTAATAAGCTTATGCGTTACCCACCTGAGTTTGCCATACTATTTTATCATTACTTTAATTACGTATCATTTTAATCCATTAAATTTTTTTATTTTTTCTAGCTCTTCATCCTGGAACTTTGATAATAACCATTAGAGACAATGATACTTCCTTAAATTTTCACTGCACATATTTCTCTATATACAAATATCTTGTAGACATTTTCTTTTTCTTGTTAAATAATGCTAAGGTAAATTCTACAGACTTGCACATCAATGAAGTTGCCAAAGATATAACTCATGACTGAAACTGAACAATTTTTTTCCTCAAAACTTCCAATTCAATTGTGTTATGTCACCCTTATTTAAGTAGTTGCAGTCTTAAAATGTTCAGGACAACCAGCATATTTTCTTGCTTTTGTTTTCTGCTTAGGTAAAAATTGTGCCTTTTATTTCCCTCTTAGTGTTGAAGTTACATCCTCAAATCTCACAGAGTAGTTTTTTATCAGATATTAGGAAGAAATTCCTTTCTGTGAGGTGAAACACTGGAACAGGTTGCCCGGAGAAGTTATGGATGCTCCATTCCCTGGAAGTGTCCAAGGACAGGTTTGACAGGGCTCTGAGCAACCTGGTCTAGTGGAAGGTGTCCCTGTCCATG
The DNA here is from genome assembly GCA_013397315.1 of Donacobius atricapilla. NCBI lineage: Eukaryota > Metazoa > Chordata > Aves > Passeriformes > Mimidae > Donacobius > Donacobius atricapilla. The sequence continues at coordinate 143,167 of WBMY01005036.1, forward strand.
GCAGGGGGTTGGAACTGTGTGATCTTTAAGGTCCCTTCCAACACAAACCATTCTAGGATTGTATGATTCTGTGATAATTTTTCATAAAACATAATAGAAAATCGTATTTGAGAGAATTTCAAATGGACATTTAGTTTTTTCCCTTGCCCCAGAGCACTACCAACAGCACTTAGACCATTCTCATGTAGGTGTTTTACTAACCTAGTGGTGGAAATTGAACAGTGTTCCTAGGCAACCTAAATGAGTATTTTACAACCTTTTCAATGTTTCTCTGATGTCTCTCCCTAATGGCTAAAGTTCATTCCCTTTTAAACATAGTTATGACTCCAAAGAATATGGAGACAATCCCAGTACCTTCTTCTTGCAGGGACTGTTTGAATCTATGTGGGATTATGGGATCTACTCTCTTAGTGAAAGATTGTGTTTCTCTACACCCCAGGGTAAAACACTCTAAAAGGTTAATTTCCCGAAGTAATATAGCTGGAAATATCTATTTTAACATAATCAGAAAGCATTCTTCATTCTCTCATTGCTCTTAAAATAAGGAATATTCCAAAAAATATTCTTGCATATCTGTCCTTTAATGTCTCTAGGGTTAGAAATCACATGGATTTTTTTTTTTAATCAGAGGTAGACTGCAACTAATTTTTAATGATGAAATAATGTTTATTTAGAAGGGAAATGGCTGAAATAACCATAAAATTGCCCGTGTGAGTAGAGGAGTCCCTTAAGAAAAGGACCGTATTACTGACTTGCCAACACGGAAGGATTCTCATTATGTACACCTGTGTTGTGCCTAGCCAGGGGGATAACTGTTGACTTTAAATAGCATTTGATTTCTTCATTTTCACAAGCAAAGTAGCTACACAGGCAGGTGCAAGCTCATTAAAAAAAATTTGTATCAGGTGGAACTTCTTTGGGTTTGGGGGTTTTTTTTGGTTTTTTTGGTTGTTGTTTTTTTTTTCTTTTGAGAAGCTAATTATCATCACATGCCCTAAGGAGAAAAAATTTTAAAAGGTGAAGTAATTCAGTCAAATTTCCTGCTCAAAAGTCACCCAGAAGTCTCTTAGATTGTGTTTATCCTGCAATAAACAAAAATTTGGGAAGACTAAGCCTAAGCAAGAGTTCTTCTTGCTCACTTCTTGATATTTCATCAAAAAGACCTGTGGAAAGAAGACTCCTCCTAGAGTGTAAATAGATGAGGGAAAGTCAGAGCATCCTCTATTTACCTCTGCACCTGCAAAGGAAAACGAAAATGTCTGAAGCCCCACCTTTTAAGAGCCTTGTGAAACAGTCTGGGAATTGAGCCAAGTTCTACTCTCTCACTATATAAGACTTGGGAACAGACAGGTATTTCCTCAGAGGCAGGTAGTTCGGTAGTTTCTACCGGGCTTCCAGAAGATGGGTAAATGTGGTGGGACACGAATACCACTGTGGATATCAATACTAGCCCTGGTCTTCATACAGATCAAAGGTAGGAAGATTCACTTGCTTGGAATTTTTACTGTTTTAAAGAATTTATAACTTGCTTTGGAGTTTGAAGCTTTTTTTTTTTTTTTGGCTTTGTGAAGTTAATGAACCTGTTACTTTCATGCAAGATTTTATTTTCTGCTTAAAATACTTTCCTTCCTATGAAGAAAAAATTAACTCTTTTGAAAGTGTTGTCCTTTTATTCTCCAGCTAAAATCTGGAGCAGTTCCCCTGCACTGAGTAGAACTCCCTCAGAACTTACATTTCTACAAAAATGCCTCAAGATTTGCATTTAGCTTTTAATATCCACTTTAAGGTTGTATAGCATTTCTAAATGTACAAACCAAAAGGTGCAAAGGTACCTCTAGAAAGAAACAAATCAGTTGAGGAGTATGTCTGCATAAATTATTAAAGACTGTTTATCAACTGATGGTAGAGTATTAAAAAAGAGAGGATTTTTCTTGAAAATCATCAGGTAATAGATTTTAAAAATTCATTTACTCTTGCTTATGAGGTTGCATAAAAGCACACAGAGTTGGTTTGCAATGGGCTGAGAACAAATGGAACTGCTATAAATATTCTGAGGACACTTAATAGTCACAGATGAATGGAAATCTCTTTTTTTTACTATTTTTTTCTTTTTTCACCTGATAATTTCCCTTTAAGGTTAAAATAACATCAGTGTTAGTTTTAAATGCATTTTGATCTCAAGTGCAGATCCTATTGTATGTTTTCGTATTTTTCCTGCTCGTAGGTAGTTCCACAGTAACTTATGTTAAGTGATAGTGTCAAAGAATAGCCCATGACAGGACTGAGACAGAGTGGCATGAGACAGAGCAGAGTCACACCGTGTGTGCAGAGAGAAGCAAAGAGCTCCCTGAGGCTGGGCACTGAAGAAGCCCAGAAGAACTGAGTGGCGGACTCATGTCCTCTAAGGCCAGCTGCAGACCCCAGCTCTTTCCCCGGGAGGTGACTTCCAGGCTCCCTACAGCTCTGCTTTCAGCCTTAGCTCCTCTAGTGGTCCCATGCACAGATTGCCCTTGTGAGGTGCAGCAGGGGGTGAACCTGCCCTTGCAGTTTTCTCTGGCCATAATAGTCTTCACCTCAACCTGCCCTCTGATGAACTCGCACTAAACAGCGCACTGAAAGCCCTTCTGGCCCCTGTGGATAATGTATATATTCCTATTCTGATGCTGCAGTAGAATGAAATGAAAAATGGTTTCTTTGCTTTGGGACAAAATCAATAGGCAGAAATGTATCTATTAGAAAGGTCTATTTCCTTCTGTGTGATGTGGCTTTTGCATTTATTTTCTGTCTGTGGCTTATTATAAAGAGCGTTCAAACTGTAAAATACAGAGTAACTTTGGCTTTGACAAAGCTAAATACTCTAACCCTGAAGTGAATTCTTCCTGTACAAAAGGGACTTATTTTAAAGCCATCTAGCTAGGAAAAAAGGTTTTACAGATGCTTAAAGCACAGAAAAGCAGAGCGATCATAAAACCTAAGAAACGTAGGTCCTTGGTCTGAAAAGCTTACAAGAGAATCCAGGGGTATTCTGTGACAGAATAAGGACCTGCTCAAATCACCACAGGCACATTTTTGATGGCTTCCCTACAGTAATTTATTACCCAAAAAATTAAAAAACAAAAAAGGAAAAGGCTGAAGGACTGGTGTTGGTCATCATGGTTGCGTGTAGCGTGGGTCCTGATGCATTTCTGACCTCCTGTACATAAACATATCTTTGATGATTTTTGATATACTGCATATTTAAACAGATATAATCAAGACATTATGAGGGAACTCAAGAAAATTAGGCATTCACATTTCCTTTACTACTCTTCTTGATGCAGTTCAAGCCCAGGGTGGTGAACAACCAACAAAGTCAGAGTATGTTTCTCCATCTCTCCTGCAGCGACAAAAATGTAGGTATTTTTATGCTGATCTCTTTCTAAGGTTTTGTTCCAAATAAAGGTGATAAATAGTAAGATTACTAGAATATTTTGATTCCTAGCTAAAATATACCACACACGTTAAAAGAGAAGTCCTCTGTACCATATACCCAGTTTTCAGCTCTTCTCTGGCTGCTCTAAGCTTGAGAACTTCCTCTGAGATCTGGCCCAGTGGATCCGCTCTACTGATACGATACAGTAATCTAATCTTTAACTTCACGAAAGGTACATAACTTATATCTAAAAGTGTATTTTCAGAAGAGGTGTGTGTTTACATACATATCACCAAGCCTCTTGATAGTAGGTAATAAAAGACACATTTTTTTTACACAGTGTCAAGATGACTGCATTGCTCACAAGAGAATAAGAAAACTGTTAACTACCTTAAACATTAGAATAATTAAGTACTACTAGATCATGCATGGTGCATAACTAGACAGCACAAAATAAGTGTGGAGGGATCCAAAGCTGACTGGCATATTAGTGATGACTGCCTGAAATAATTGATCATTAAGTATGCCCTGCAAAATGTGTGCCACAAATTATTTTAAAATAGCTGTTGTAATCACTATTACAATACAGTGCTCTGAGGATGATATTGCTGGTTTTGAGTTCAGAGTATCAGGGCCAGCATCAGATGGGAGTCCTGAACAAATGATGGAAAAAAGTACTATGGTCTGTGCAATTTAGAGGCTGGTGAAATTTATAGAATGACAGAACACAAAGCATTGTGTGAAAACCACCAATAAAACCTTGTGGAAACTTTCCCCTAGAGTGTAAATAGTTGTAGGAAATATTAATCACTAAAAAGACTAGGCAATCTCTACCCATGATTTGGGATTTCAAAAAATGTTAAAGATCATTTTTTCTCCTTTCTATTTTCTACCAGCTTTGAAATCCCAAGGACTGACAATCATTCCACCTCTTCAAAATACACTGAGAGTAAAGGGTAAGTTAAGCAAATGGTCAGGTATCTGTGCTCTTGTTAATGACAAAGAGCATGGAGTGACTGAAAAAAATTAATAAATTGTGTAAGGTCCTTTAGCACCATAAAAAATTAGCAGAAAATAAATTCATCAGGTAATGTGGATAATCTAACTATGAATCCAATGCTTTGCTTTATTGTTTTATGATGCAGCAGTTAAATATATATATATATACATGCATACATACTGTACATGTTTTTCCCTAGTATTATATATATTTCCAGTAGAGAGGAAAATACTAGTATGCTGAAAACTGTCAAGACACTTTATCTAGGGAACAGGGTACAATTCAAGCAGGCTGAGTGTAAATGTGGAAAGGGATTGGAAAGATAATCAGGAATATTGGAGAGCATGCTTGCAAGGAAAGGAATACTGAAAATAAAGTAGAGATTTCTATAACGGGCAGGGGAAGAAGAAGAGAGGTAGAACCCCTTCAAGGTGAAGCGAAATTTTGGCACAAGAACAACCAGGCATTCATGGGATGGGAATATATTTTGGAAGACGTTGACAAAAGTCTTCCAGCCATTCAGAGGTTGTGAGTATGAGTGGCCTTCCCAAGTAGGAGGATCAGCTGGTTTTAAAGTAGCTTTAGAATGGTTTTATGGTAACACTTTAGGCCTTCATACATTTATGAAAGGATTTATAGGATAGGAAAGTCATCAGAACTAGAGCACTGAATCTAGTGATCCAGGAGGTCTCCTTTGATCCTAGGCCCTATATCCCGATGCAAAACTGATTAAGCACAAAAAGTAACTTAATTAAATAAATAAATAATGGCAAACAAATAGCTTGGCAAAACAGAAAAAAAAAATGAGCTTTTTGGACAGAGGCTGGTGAAAGAAGCAGGAGGGATAAAGCATCTACAGGGAGGGTATTGCAAAAAAATGACAGAAAATTCTTACTGCTTATTCTGAATCCACAGCTGGCAACCCTTCTCACAATGGCCGTGTGTGTAGCACATGGGGTAACTTCCACTTCAAGACCTTTGATGGGGACATCTTTTACTTCCCTGGGGTCTGCAATTACATCTTTGCATCCAACTGCAAGTCTTCCTATGAGGACTTCAACATCCAGATTAGGCGTGCAATGGTGGAAAATGCTACTGTGATCACCCATGTCATCATGAAGCTGGAAGGAGTAGTGATTGAACTGACCCCCAGCTCTGTGCTGCTTGACGACAAATTGTACGTTCCTACCTTGTTCCCAGTGGACCCTTTGAGCAAGTATCCCTTTCCTTCATTGATTTCATTTCTCCCAAGCAGTGGGAGGGCTCAGGTCCTTCCTGAGGTAGTAACAAAAACAAGGACGGCTTGACAGCAAGCTAAGCGCCACTTCTGCAGATTATCCCTGTGGCTGTTTTGTTCAGATGAGCTATATCCACTGTGTATATATATATATATATGTATATAGTGCTGTCCCACTGCTACAATACTGTATGTATGCGATTAAGCCTACAAGCTGCATTCGTTACACCCTTCAAGTTAGTACTTTTCATTAATTTTACCACAGCGGAATCCCTGAGAGGCATTTTTGACAGCTTTTGTCCATGCACTGAACAGTGTGTGGTAAAGCAGTGACTGCTCTTCAGCTTGTACCTGAATAAATCTAAAACTATCTGTTCTGGAAACTTGCCATCTATGTAGCAGTTGTAGCACTGACTTTGGCATAGGGTGTGAAAACTATCCAAAGGGCCAGGTAAATATTTGGCCTGCTATCCCACAGTGAGTTGTCTGTCATGGCAGCTATATACCGTGAAGTAGTTTAAAGGTTATCCTTGGGTACAATTTCCTGAATGGCACTCATGTCACAGAAAGCCTGGAGTCTATCCCTTTGTTATCAACAGCTTCAAGGAGTAAATAGCAATATCCTGAAGTACACTGGCTGCAAAACAGAGCCTCCCAACGCTTTTTTGAACAATACAATCACAGATATGTGCTGACATTTTACCCAGCAAAACACCCTTAACAGAGAAAGCCAAAAGGAACAACAGGAAAAGCAAGGCTGATTTGTTTGCACAATGAGAGGCAATTGCATAGGAAATGGACAAAATATTACAAACCTGTGCTGTCTGTAGTAGTTATTGCTCTAATTTCCTCACAGATACATGTTGAAAATTCTCAAAGAGAATGAGAAAGGACACCATTGTGCACATTCAATGGATATTTTGTCTCTACCTCTGCTGACTTATTAACTTTCTACAGAGTCCAGATGCCCTACAGCCATATGGGAGTCTTGATAGAGAGAAGCAACAATTATTTGAAAGTTTCTGCCAAATTGGGACTGACCTTCCTTTGGAATGGACAAGATGCCCTCCTGGTAAGAAAATATCCAAAACACAGCAGAAGTTCTGTATTTTGAAAATAGTCTGTCTATAGTCTAATACCTTTGCAGTATTACAGCCAGGCAGGCATTAGTTTACTTTTGGATTTGTGTCCATTTTTAGTGTATTGTTCTGTCTTCCAGTCTTCTCTCAGTTTGCCTTTTTTTCCCACCAAGCTCAGCTTAGAATCAATAGCTGCTGAATTATAATGTTCCTACCTCACAGTGAACTACTCCTCAGATTCCAGATCTGGCAAAGTATTGATGTTCACAACCCAGACCTAGGATAAGAGCGAGCTTTTCTTGGTTGTCACTGACCATTCCAATGGTGCCTACCTTGTTACCACATAGCAGTCTCCGCAACAAACATATTTCAAATTTTGAGTACATGAGCAATACTGGTATAGGCTGTGCTCCTAACCATCAAGACTGCCGTTTCTATAAACCTCCCTCCTCCTTTTTTTTTTTTTTTTTTTTTTTTAGGTGGAACTAGATAAGAAATATGCCAATCAAACTTGTGGACTTTGTGGGGACTTCAATGGAATTCCAGTCAGCAATGAATTTATTTCGGGGAGTAAGTAATAAAAAGCATTATTAAGTACTGGTGCTTTTTTTATCTTCTTAGAATATTCTTTAATATAGGTTGTGGGTTGCATTAACTGGAAAACTGGGGATAATTCTTCATGTATTCCTGTGATGTCAGTTATGCAAAGTCAGGACTTTGAGATGTATTAGACTACTTCCATAACTGTTGGATATTTTAAGCCTTGCCACATAAAAATTTCTGCTTGCTTTCGATAGTCAGGATCCAGTTCTCTATATTTCATGCTCATCTTTTCCCTTTCATATTATAGTGATATTATTTGGAAATCACTGTTCATGTCATAGCTGGTAGTGTCACAAAAGAAAACTCCATGCAAAATTCAGTAAACATTATTCTATTATTTGAACTGGTTTTTACAGAGACAAAACTGACCCCCATACAGTTCGGTAATAGACAGAAGATGGACGGACCCACAGAGCAGTGTGACGATCCTATTCCTCCTACTTCTCTGATGAACTGCTCAAGAGAATTTGTAAGAACCTCTCTCTCAAAATTTGTTTTCTTAGTGTGAATACATTCTCTGTCTTTGGAGAAAATTTTTAGAAGGGGAAAAAATAGAGTATGAATATGACTCAGCTGTAGGTCTCAAAAGAAAAATATTCTAAATTCCATGGTGTATTCTTTGCTAAAGTGAATGCCAAAAATTTGCATTCCCCTTTGACAAGGGGACTGTGTATTTTCCTGAAAGAGAAAATTACTGAGGAAGTCTTAATATAAAGAAATAGTATAAAGTTTGGGAAGTAACCCGAGGTGACAGTAACTAAGGTTATGGAAGCTACTAGAGTTATTCAAAGGAGTTCCATGTGATTTTGCTGTATTGTTATATTTTTCTTTAAATATTAGCTTATGGCTACTGTTAGGTGGGTTTGTGGACCAGATCAATCTTTGATTTGTTCTGCTCCATGCCTTAAATAGCTTCATATTTTCTTAACATTTTGTTTACCTTCTCTCTTTTCCTTCCTAGGCTTCTATCTGTGAGACAGTATTAACCAGCAAAGCATTTACAAGTTGTAACATGCTTGTGAATGTCCAGGACTACATTGAAACTTGCATACAAGACCTATGCCACTGTGACAGCTCTATGGCTGACTTCTGCATGTGCAACACCTTTGCTGAGTACTCCCGACAGTGTGCTCATGCAGGTGGACAGCCCCTGAACTGGAGAACCTCAGACCTGTGCCGTGAGTATCTCGGGAAGGGACCTCCACCTGTGCTTACTACACACATCTAGCAAACTTCAAAAATGTGAGTTTTTTTCCTGAAGAAGACAGTCACTTAAAAGTGCATGCAGTTATCATGAAATCAGTTTTAACCTGGTCATATGCAAGACTATGGGAATATGGAAGTTATGGGGATTTTGCCTAGGGATTTTCAATATAAATCAGAAAATCTAATGTGTTTCAGCTTCCACTTGGGTCAGGATACCCTGTCATACCTTGACACAAAACAACCTAAATTGCAAATACTGCTCTCTCAAACTTTTCAATGAAACGTCAGCATTGTAATACTCTTTCTACTTCTAGCCAAATCATGTCCGTTCAACATGCAATACCATGAGTGTGGCTCTCCCTGCTCTGACACGTGCAGCAACCCGGAACGATCTGCACTTTGTGAGGATCATTGTACAGATGGCTGCGTCTGTCCTCCAGGCAAGCTCATTTCCGGCCTTTTCCTCATAGCCAAACTATAGCCCTAGAATACTCCCCTGTACACATTTAACAGCTTTCATACTCTGGATCATTCCCATCATATCATCAGTGTTATTATCATTAAAGTAATAGCTACATTTCTCCCCTGGATGCACTATTTCTATTCAAATTACTAAATATGCCCTTTTAAACAACAAATGTGCTTTATATATAGCTATTGTATAGATATATATAAAATAACTGAACTGACAATAAGATAATTTGCTCCTAACAACAAGAGCAAATTCTCACCATTCAAGTTCAGTTCAGAGAAAGTATGAAGCGTTTAAGCAGATTTTGCTTGCAATCATAACTCCTACCGTTAGCAAAGCTGCATCTGGTTCCACAAATGACCAAATCCTTCTTGTCAGGTGTTATGTGTCTAAATAACAAGGAGCTAACACTGCACTAGGCAATGGGTCAGATCTGGTGCTTCAGAGAATTATGCACAAAAATTGTGTATCAGTACAAGATGTGTTCTCCTTGTGCGTGTTCCTGGTCCAAATTTTTGTTGCTGTTATGGCTGTCTATCACAGGGCCTTCACCCCTTGCAGCCGTTCTGCCTGGTCCCATGATGTCTCACAGAACTGACCACCGCCTGTTTGTGTAGTAGCATTGACTTCTCTAAGGCAATCCTTTGTCTCTGGGCATAGAAATATTTACTGTACAGATATGTCCCTAGGCATTCTTACAAATGGTTCATCTATTCCAGCTCATTACCTAATAGTTAATCCTAATTCCATCCTAATGAAGTCCATAACAGAAACATATTTTCCTAGAGGTCGCTTTTGATCATGCTAAGACTTTTAGATAGACTTCAGTGGAATATAGCCCTTCAATCTCTACGTAGTTTGCATCTTATTTTAAAGTACAGAAGAAACGGGACATAGTCTCAGGCATCTGCTAGATATGTGCTCAAAGGCAAGTTCTGCAGTGCGCAGAATAAGTAATAGACCCTTTCTTTTCCTAGGAATGGTATTTGATGACGTTAATGGTGCTGGCTGCATTCCCCGCAGAGAATGCCACTGTACCTATGAAGGTGAAACTTATGCTCCTGGTGCCTCCTTCTCATCTAAATGCAGATCATGGTAACACATTTTCTCACTGTTTTGGGTTGGGGTTTTTTTTTGTGCATTAGCTGAATATTTACTGATTCCCCCTTAAAGAACAAATGAGCAACTACTTACCAATTGAAGTTCCATAATTACACTGCTTTAGAGGTTACTTTCATGTCTGTTTTCCCTTCACACTTGGAACAAAAATCTGAGTTTTTGAACAGGTGCTTCAATTTCAAGAAATACCAATGAAGGAAGATAATCAAAGTCAAATACCAGAGGTGTTTAAAACTGTAAATTAGTGTTACTCCTTTGCAGCACTACAGTGCAATGCTAAGATGCTCATATAAATACTATGGAAGACATGACATTTGGGGGCATGTTGCATTTAGAGTGGGAGATCACATTTGAGAGGCATGTTTGATAAATATATATTTTTTAATATCCCTATAATTACTGAAGTATTACTGCATAAGTGTATGCAACTGCACCTATCTATCTATTTATTTATTTTCAAAGAAATACTTAACATATTTGACATAGATTACAAGTTCACCAGGACTGAATTCTGTCCAAAGACTGAAAATTAAAAACAATATATATAGAAAATGTTCAGCTTAATATAAATGTACCTGCCCTATATTTGTCTGAGATTTCAAAGCATTACTGGTTCCTTTGGCAGTATGATCAGTGTTTCAAGAGGAAAATTAAGGCATCATCTACCCTTATTGTCTTTTTACTTCATTTACACTTGTATTAACCAATGTTACTGAATGCCTCCTTCATTTCAGTACCTGTGTTGGAGGTGAATGGTCTTGTGTCGCTCAGTCATGCCCTGGGACTTGCAGTATTGAAGGAGGTTCCCACATTTCAACATTTGATGAGAAATACTATTCCTTCTTTGGAGACTGTAGTTATGTCCTAACCAAGGTAAAAATGAGTCACCATCCTTGATAAAGAAAAATGCTTGTATTATATATAATGTTGTTTGATGAAAACTGCTGGCAATCACATCAGTTTTCTGAATCTTAGTGGGTTAACATGGTTAGAGGGATAACATCCCTGAATGGATTTCAGGGGCTTTTCTGTTAGGGTTATACTGAATTATATTGTAGTATTTTTATGTTCTTTAATAGATGTCTAGGATCTGCACTGAGTTTTTATGTCAGGTTTCATAACCCTAAGTGTATTCATTGTTTATTTTTACTGGATGACTAAGGTAAACTATTTTCGTAAGGACTTAATATTTTATAAAATCCATTCTTAACATGATCAACCTGAATCTTACCATGAAAAAGAATCATAAAATTTTAGAAATGAGCTAGAATGAGATGATTTAGAAATACATCAGCCTAAATCAATGAAACTTTTGGACAAGATTCACAAGCTCTGCCTTGATGCACAATGGAAGCATAGGTCAGACTTAAATATTAAACTCCTCCTTTTGGCATCAACATGTAAAATTAGATTCTCAGGGTCTCTGGAGGCAGAGGAAACCCCCCAGATTTGTACACAAAAATTTTAAAAGCCCCAGAATTTAATACTGAATTCCTAGATGGCTATAATTCTGTATCTCAGCTGTCCTCAATTTAGTCTTTAATATGCCAAAAAGTGATTAGACACATTCAGAATTACAGCTTTCTGAGTCTTTCCCTGTTATTTTGGCCATTAGGCACACTTTGAAGATGGCTCACAGAACACAGTCCTATGAAAATCAGAACTGAGTCAAAATCTGAATCTTTATACAGTAACTTCCTGAATAACAATTTTAGTTTCATTTTCTCCTATAAGATGATATTTAAATCCATATTTTCTCCCTCTTAAAAGAATGTCCAAATCACCAGGGTCTTGAATAATCTATTCAGTGCAGAAGACATTGGAAACTTCATAACTTCATAACCAGTGGGCAAGAAAGTCACACCTCCTTCCTGCACATTAGAAACTAGTCTTACTAATGCATGAGAAAGTTTTGATGTTCAGATTAATATGTCTAATTCAACCCTGAATGCCAGAAGCAATGAATAGCTTCCAGTGTGCAGACTGCACGAATGCCAACTTATGTGGTGACTCTAGACAAATATGTTAGACCATATGAGCAAGAGGAAATTAAATAAACAATATATTAAGACTCACTTTACTAAGAATTCCATTTGCTGTGAACCTTTTTGCGATAACCATATTTCAGTACAGCAAATCCTTTTAACAATATTTCTTGTTTTCTTCTTCAAGCTCTGTGACAGCAATGAATTCACGGTGTTGGGAGATATCCACAAGTGTGGCCTGACTGACACTGAGACATGCCTCAAGGGTGTAGCCATCAGCCTAAACGGAGGACAAACGGTGAGCAGCAAATGTACACACCTGACATTCTGCAGGGATGTTCTCTAAGATTTACAGACAAGGCAAATGACACGTAACAGCACAGAAAATAAATTTGCACTGCCTTTTTGTTTTAGTTCACTTGAACATTATTCTTATTTTTTCTTTTAATAAAGTGAGCACATTGGAAGAGAAATCTTAATAGCTTTTTGTTATTTAGATAATTTCCAATTTTTGCTTTCTTAGACAGTCAGTGGAACACAGTAATAAAGATTAAAGAAATAATACAGGAATCAGACACCATTATAGTCTCCCTCCATTTCCTTTCCACTTTATCTTGAATAGTATTGGATAGGAAACATTTGGAAAGTATTTAATTTATCTGCTTGATAATAAATGTTTTTTCCTGTTTCCAGAACATTGTGATCCAGCCTTCTGGGAGTGTATTTGTGAATATGATCTACACACAGTTACCATTCTCAGCAGGTAAGTTCCTATGAAAAACTTCTATTTCTCATTTTTACTTTAAAATTATATTACATGGGTTAAACTAAAGCCAAATTCTACCTCTGGTTATACTGCAGCAAACCCAGAGCTCTGCAGTAGAGCACTGTCTCCCATTTTTATATAATAGGATTTGCCTATTCAACACTAATCATTTTTAGCAGAATCATGGTTTAAATCTAGCAATATCCAATTTGTTCAAGCAAATAGTGTTACTGTACACCTTCAGTTCCAAACATTGTCATGAGAGAGGAAAGAAAAATTCTGACATGCAACTGGACTCCAATTTCTCAAGTCATACAGTTCCCTGTATTTCCCCCCTGTCCTTGTTCTCAAAGCACATTCATCACTGAAGTTTCTCACATGCCAGTTCTTCTCAAACACTACTGCACCTGAATACAAAGCAATCCATGAAAGGACAGAATAGGTCCAGGCTGGAGTCTTCAGTTAAAGAGTGCTATAGCATATTAATCAAACAAAGGCAACCTTTTAAATAACAGAAGTGTGTTCTTCCCTCATTTCAAAACACCTGACAGAAAGTGGAGGTTTTGTATACATTTGTTGCTTAGGTGTTTAGGTTAGACTGTTTTGGTGCTGGACTTAAAATCCTATAAGGATCATTTTCCTGCCAGTTCTTCAGAAATTAGGCTTATATCAAACACAGCTGTAGAATTCCTCTACTATTCCTCTACTACATTGTTCTTGTAATGAACAATTAATTCAAATGCTGATCTCGAATAAAATGATAACAATTTTGTTCTTATATCCCTAGCAAATGTCACCATCTTCAGGCCTTCATCTTTCTTCATAATACTGCAAACAACTTTTGGCCTTCAGCTACAAGTTCAACTTGTGCCTTCAATGCAAGTTTTTATAGACCTAGACCCATCACATAAAGGGCAGACCTGTGGTAAGTGACCTTGTCTTAACAACTGCCTTCACCAGTACCTCTCATCCTGTAGGAGACTTACAGACACCATCTGCTTCCTTCTAGGTCTCTGTGGAAACTTCAATGATGTACAGACAGACGATTTCAAAACCACCAGTGGTGTGATAGAGGGCACTTCAGCTGCCTTTGGCAATACTTGGAAAACTCGAGCTGATTGTCCTGATGCCAAAAATACCTTTGAGGACCCCTGTACTGTCAGCATACAAAATGGTAAGCACAGCAACCTTTTCTATTCTCCTTTAAGATGCAAAGAAGGAATAAGCTGATCACCAAGCATTTAGCCAAATTAGCAGAACTCTTTGCGCACACACACAATTTTCCTCAGTTGACACTAGAAGTCTTCAATTAATAAATAATAACTAGCAAAGTATTTTGGATCTTCAGATATATTCCTTTGGATCAAGACAGCACGTCAACTTAAAGAAAACTGGAACCATACAGCATATTAACTACTCATCCCTGGAAAGGACTGATTGTCACATAGGGAAAAAAAGCTGTGCCTAGCCCATCTGAATGTTGTGGTTCTTCAACCATTAAACTAAGAACCAAACTTAGTTCAGAGATTAAAAGCATTCAAGCTCCACTTCAGCCAACAAAATATATAATTCTTGAGTATTCACAAGTTACCCTTCTGTTTTCTGAGATGAACTAGTGTAGTTTTAATTTACAGTGTGAACCTTCCTTTTAAAAATTCAGCTAGGCATATCTTTAGTTTATTCTGTGGCAATTATCATGAATTAGAGAACATTCGGTTTGTGAAGAGTTCATATTTCTGCCAAGAGGAAGTGAAAGACCGTGTGCCTCAGCAAATGCAAAGCTTAATTATATTGTTAAGCTTCTGCAATTTCCCTTGAGGAGGTCTAGTTACACTGGGACAAGAGTTTTGCAAATGAAGTGCCATAGAAATCCTTACCATGTTTTCAATTCACAGACCAGTATGCCCAGCACTGGTGTGGACTGCTCTCCGATACCACGGGACCTTTTGCTAAATGTCACTCGACAGTGAATCCAGAAGTTTACCAGAAGGTACTTAGTTCTAAGTCCATCTAATATAGGGGGAAAAGACTCAGATTTCTGATACTAATACCTGAGAGAATGACTTGCCAGTTGTGAGGACATGTATTCATGATAGCTTCACATAGGAGAAAATTTCATATTGTGTAGATAAGAATGATCCCTTGGCTTGTAAAGAGCTATCTTTCTTTCCATTCCCTGGAGGAAAAACTTACAGGTGTATTCCTCCTGCACCTATTTATCAGTGCAAACTTAAAGACTAAGTTAGGAGTTTGGACTCGCTGTGAAAGGATAAAAATTATCCCTTCTGAGACATATAATGAAAGCGTTAGCCAGAATTTTAACTGGCACTTTAATTCCTCTGAACTGCTCTCAGAAGGCTTTTGCATATATGCCAAGACAAGGCAAGCAAGGTGCATAAAAAGCAGCAATGAGAATTAGACAAGATGTGAACACAAATGTTCCAGAAATTCAAGGTGATGAAACCCTGTAACAGAGTCCCTGGGTACTTTAGAAAACTTCCCTGTTATTGGAAATTTGTAAGATTATGTTCAATAAACATAATCTGGAATTAACAATATTTTATTATCCCTGCCCAGCATAGAAACGCATCAAATAACTTCTTGTATTCTTTGTTCCTCTGCTGCAGAGAACCCAGGCTCAAGCATAAGCTCCAAAAGCTGGGTGGCATCAAATAATCTCCATTTATTCTAAATATATATGGCAGAGTGGCAATAAATTTGAAGTAGTTGGAAAACTGCCAGCACATGAAAAAAAATTCAAAATAGTGGACCTCTAATTACTCTTTCTTCGCATAATTTCTTTCAAAAGAGCTCAATGAAAATCAGGCATATATTTACTTACACATGTGGGTTACAGGTGTTTTAACCTCTAATGAACATAACACTCTTAAACTGCAGAGTGCCCTGGCTTTGACATGACATTCTGATGATGATCATGTATCCTCTGTTCCTAGACCTGCATGTTTGACACATGTAACTGTGAGAAGAGTGAGGACTGCATGTGTGCTGCCCTTTCCAGCTATGTCAGAGCCTGTGCTGCTAAAGGAGTTCTTCTAACTGGATGGAGGAGCAAAGCCTGCAGTGAGTTTTACATCGCTTTGCCTTTTGAAAATGATCACCCAAAAGGCTCCACACAGCAACTATCAGGGATTCCACAGTAAATTGTGTTAAACTGGGATTTAAGTATAGCATTGACTTCTTATGAAGNGAACAACGAATGTAACTCACCTTCTTACTCTCAAGCAAAATACACCACCTTGTGTCCGAAGTCCTTGAAATACACATACAATGTTGATTCCTGTCAACCCACCTGCCGGTCTCTGAGTGAGCCTGATGTCACATGCAGCATCAAGTTTGTCCCTGTTGACGGCTGCACCTGCATAAATGGAACCTACATGGATGACAGTGGCAAATGTGTGCCTGCTTCTAGCTGTCCTTGTTACTACAAAGGAATGCCTCTGTCTTCTGGAGAAGTTGTTCATGACAATGGTGTTGTCTGGTAAGAGATTTGAAAAAAACAAAACTAAAAAAACCCCAGATTGGTTATAGGCAATCATGAAACTGTATAAATGTTATGAAATCCAATCAAATTAATTTCTATACCTAAAATTTTCAATGAAAAAATCACAGCTTCTTAAACAATTCTTAGGGCTACCCATGTTCCGAAGACTGTACATAAACAACCACAGGAATTCAACTAAGAGACCTGTGGTGGGTCAGCCTTTGCTAACAGCCAAATTCCCACCCTGTCCCTTTCTCTCTACTTCCCTCCCTCCCTTGCCTCCACACATACTTTTGTAATCCATAACTGTAAAAGGCTTGTTCCATGGTGAAAGATGCCTGATAACCCCATTACAGATTATTCCCATTAGGATGGAAATCTAAACTATTCTGAAGGACAGTTTTAAACCAGGCATATAGATAGAGAAAATATTTATTTATATGGAATCTACTTGTATTTTGTTCTTCTCTAACATAGAATATTAGTATTTTTGGAACGTGCGAATTATTCGATAAAGGACACATTTTATTTATCTTATCACACAGTAATTTTTCATTATTTCAAGTTCATTGGGAAATAGGCTGAAACTGAACAAGAAAAAGTAAAAAACATCCATTCCCTTGTTTTTATAGTACTTGCACCTATGGAAAGCTGAGCTGCATTGGAGAGAAGCCTGAACCAGGTAACATATCACTTAAGATCTTCTTTAATTCTCCCTGTCCATCGTCACTCTTTTTGTTTCTTTCTTCTCTTGTCATAATGATGCAAATTGTATGAGTCTGAAATCAATCAAGAAAATGAGTTGAGGACTTCTGTAACATAGAGGACATTCTCCAAATAAAAAGAAACACTGTCTTACCTTTCAGGTGGCTGAAAAAAGTTAGAACCCTTTGGGTTACCCAGGGTAAAAGGATGCTAGGTCACCTCACTCAATGTGAGGGGAAAACTATTCACATTTTAATTAAAATGTAAAAGCAAAAAACCCCAAAGCAACCACCACCANTCTCCATTTATTCTAAATATATATGGCAGAGTGGCAATAAATTTGAAGTAGTTGGAAAACTGCCAGCACATGAAAAAAAATTCAAAATAGTGGACCTCTAATTACTCTTTCTTCACATAATTTCTTTCAAAAGAGCTCAATGAAAATCAGGCATATATTTACTTACACGTGTGAGTTACAGGTGTTTTAACCTCTAATGAACATAACACTCTTAAACTGCAGAGTGCCCTGGCTTTGACATGACATTTCGATGATGATCATGTATCCTCTGTTCCTAGACCTGCATGTTTGACACATGTAACTGTGAGAAGAGTGAGGACTGCATGTGTGCTGCCCTTTCCAGCTATGTCAGAGCCTGTGCTGCTAAAGGAGTTCTTCTAACTGGATGGAGGAGCAAAGCCTGCAGTGAGTTTTACATCGCTTTGCCTTTTGAAAATGATCACCCAAAAGGCTCCACACAGCAACTATCAGGGATTCCACAGTAAATTGTGTGAAACTGGGATTTAAGTATAGCATTGACTATAAGAAGCCTGGGAGGAAAGGAATGCCATAAAAGACAGACAGCAAACAGGGAGAAATATAACAAAGCCTCTTTTTAATATTACTTGCTCAGAAACATAAGAAAAAAACCTGAAGAGCAATACCCTTGCAGTAGGAACAAAGTAAGTGGGGTGTTTCTCAACTTACTTTGACAAAAAGTGTAAAAACAGCATAGAGGAAGAAATGCTGTCTTCATATAATTGAACTTCGTTCTTTTTTTAACTTGAGCAAAACATTTGACACACTTATAAGGGAAAATTTTGCTCTAATACTACAAAAAAAATTACACTACTGGGGATATCAGTGAAGCATGTGTACATACAGTGTCACATTTATCATATATACTTTATCTCAAATACTNAGATTGGTTATAGGCAATCATGAAACTGTATAAATGTTATGAAATCCAATCAAATTAATTTCTATACCTAAAATTTTCAATGAAAAAATCACAGCTTCTTAAACAATTCTTAGGGCTACCCATGTTCCGAAGACTGTACATAAACAACCACAGGAATTCAACTAAGAGACCTGTGGTGGGTCAGCCTTTGCTAACAGCCAAATTCCCACCCTGTCCCTTTCTCTCTACTTCCCTCCCTCCCTTGCCTCCACACATACTTTTGTAATCCATAACTGTAAAAGGCTTGTTCCATGGTGAAAGATGCCTGATAACCCCATTACAGATTATTCCCATTAGGATGGAAATCTAAACTATTCTGAAGGACAGTTTTAAACCAGGCATATAGATAGAGAAAATATTTATTTATATGGAATCTACTTGTATTTTGTTCTTCTCTAACATAGAATATTAGTATTTTTGGAATGTGCGAATTATTCGATAAAGGACACATTTTATTTATCTTATCACACAGTAATTTTTCATTATTTCAAGTTCATTGGGAAATAGGCTGAAACTGAACAGGAAAAAGTAAAAAACATCCATTCCCTTGTTTTTATAGTACTTGCACCTATGGAAAGCTGAGCTGCATTGGAGAGAAGCCTGAACCAGGTAACATATCACTTAAGATCTTCTTTAATTCTCCCTGTCCATCGTCACTCTTTTTGTTTCTTTCTTCTCTTGTCATAATGATGCAAATTGTATGAGTCTGAAATCAATCAAGAAAATGAGTTGAGGACTTCTGTAACATAGAGGACATTCTCCAAATAAAAAGAAACACTGTCTTACCTTTCAGGTGGCTGAAAAAAGTTAGAACCCTTTGGGTTACCCAGGGTAAAAGGATGCTAGGTCACCTCACTCAATGTGAGGGGAAAACTATTCACATTTTAATTAAAATGTAAAAGCAAAAAACCCCAAAGCAACCACCACCACCAACAAAAAACAACAACAACAAAAAACCCCACACCAACAAAACAACAACAAAAAACCTCCCCCCCCCCCAAAAAAAAACCCCTCAAAACCCAAACAAGTAAAACAGGATATTTGTTATCCTGTTCATTCTGTTTTTCTGAAAGGAAGTGTTTCATGAAGCTAACAAAAAATTAATTTTATTGAGTAGTCCAAGTATAATCACAAAAAACAGGTGAATATGAGATCAAAACAATATTGAGTTTCTATTTTCTGCTACACTCATTACATTAAGGTACACATAATTCACAAAGGAATATTTCCATTTTTTTCTTGGAAACACAAAGATACAAATGCATGGTTGGTCTCACATTCCTTGTGGTTTTTCTCTTTCAGTCTGTGTGCCTCCCATGGTTTATGTTGACTGTGGCAATACCACTGCAAATGTGGTAGGAGCAGGATGCCAGAAGAGCTGTCAGACTCTAGATATGGAATGTGTAAGTACAGACTCTTTATACCTAGTTGAAAGCATATTAATCAAGGTCTGTTCTACAATTACCAGCTACAGCTGGACTCTTCCAGCAGGGAAATATTTCTGGACATGTTTTCTTTATGGTCCTTACAGTACAAAACTCACTGTGTCTCTGGCTGCGTATGTCCTCGTGATCAAGTGTTGGATGGCAAAGGTGGCTGTATAGCTCCAGAAGACTGTCCGTGTATTCACAATGGGAATTCCTACAGTCCAGGAGAATCAATCAGAGTTGGCTGTAACAACTGGTAAGAGCATATTGAAAAGCAATATTTTTTGAAATAAAAAATAGAACAGCTTAAGCTCTAAGCAAATAATGTCATTTCACTCTAGCAGTATCAAGACTTCTAGGAAGGAATCCTGTGTAAAACAGTCCACTTAGTACCTAAAACGCAAACTCTGTCTATTTTTCTCAATGACACAGCCCAGAAATTGCAAGTGGTCAGAAAAAACACCATGGTTTTGATGTTGTCTTATTCACTCAAGTCAAAAAAATTGTTTTTCTTCCAAGGAAATCCTTCCATTTCAATAGGTCCATCAGGATCTGGAAATGTGAAAAAATTGGTGTTCTCTAATGCAGATGATTCATTACATTATTAAGTAATACAATCTTTGGATAAAGTCCATTAGATCTTAAGCAAACCTTATTTTTTTATTAGAATCTTAACACATTTTAAAATACAGAAATGGATCTGTATTTATATTGTGCATTTGTCTAGTTTTTACATTTGGAGTGCTTTTTGTCCTGTACAGTACATGTAGAAACAGAAAATGGCAATGCTCTGAGGAACCCTGCCTGGAAACATGTTCTGTTTATGGAGATGGGCATTATACCACCTTTGATGGCAAACGCTTTGATTTTGAAGGAGACTGTGAATATGTTCTGGTCCAGGTAACAGAGTCCTGCCAAGATTTTTGCTCTAAGTACCTTGCTTAGAGTCTTGAACCTGTAACATAGTTAACAGTGAATATAATTCTCCTGTTTCAGAACTACTGTGGTCAACAAGCTATGAATCAGGGAACCTTCAGAGTCATCACTGAGAACATTCCATGTGGCACTACAGGAACTACCTGCTCTAAGTCTATTAAAGTCTTCCTGGGCGTAAGTATTCTCTTTACGTTGTGCCAGAAGGATGGAACAAGCTGTCCCAGACAGACTGTATAGGAGAAGTGGCCTCCAAGATAATGAAAATGTCACTAGACTTTTTTGCTCTCTGCTCTAAAAAGCAAAGGAGGGAGATCTACAGAGAAATTTCTTAACATGACGTTGTTGAATAGGATCCTTTTGGTGATAATATTATTTCAAGAAGTTAGTATCAATATATAAAGCTAGAAGATAGATGACTTTTTAAATTGGCCTCTGACTTTTTTTTTCCCTGTCTTAGAACTATGAGCTGGTACTCAGTGATGGACACTCTGATGTCATCCAGAGGACACCTGGAGGAAAAATGCCATTCCAAATCCGTTCCATGGGCATTTACCTGGTGGTTGATACTACTGTTGGTCTGATACTCATGTGGGACAAGAAAACCAGTATATTCATCAAACTTAGTCCCAGCTTTCAGGTACACTTTAAAAGTGAAAACATGAATAAAATGAATTCCGTAACATTCATATTGTCTCTCAAAGAAAGAGGGTGTAAACTCAGGCTGAAAACCAGAAGATCATAACCAAAAGAGCAGAAGTCACATCTTATTATCCTTGTAGTGTTGAGTTTAATTGTGTACTATGCATTATCCTTAAATTAAATTATTCAACAATGGCATAACAGCAGCTTTAGCAGTACCTTTCCTCCTGAAAAACCCTCACTGAAGAGACATATTTAGGATCAGCTAAAACTAAATAGCCCAGTACTCAAGAACAAAATCCATCAGTCTACTCCTTCTTCCTAACAACAATTAGAGACCTCTCTTCATGAAAAGTGCTTTATGAAAATGTCCAATGCTGTTACCAAATAGGCATTAATAATCTGAAATACGAGGGTTACATAAGAGTCATCCTGAGGTCTGTTACTCACAGATTCTAAGAAATTGTACCTTACTGATTCTTGTCATTTTGTTTATCTTGATGCAGGGCCATGTCTGTGGACTTTGTGGAAACTATGATGGCAATGGAAATAATGACTTCACTACCCGCAGTCAGTCTGTGGTAGGAAGTGTGCTGGAGTTTGCCAATAGCTGGAAAGTGTCTTCTAGCTGCCCAAATGCCAATCGTACACAGGATCCATGCACTGCAAATCCATACAGGAAAGCCTGGGCACAGAAGCAATGCAGCATCATTACCAGTGAAGTGTTTGCAAAGTGTCACTCACAGGTATGACAAAAAAATTTAGTCTTAAATCCTTGACAAAATTATTAAATCCATTTTTATGTGCAATAGATTAAAAAACATTCTAAAATACATTTTATCATGCTTGACAAAGCAAAGTTAGACCAAGTTCCTACATAGACAGACCGCATAGAGATATTTTCACTTTCATTTTCTCAGCTTGTGTGTTGAGCAAGAACACTAAAGAAATTGTGTTGGTTGGTTGGTTGGTTTTTCACAGAAGGAACAACAATAGATAAATCTCAAGATGTGTTTATTTTCTAATGGCATTATTTTCTACTAATATAAATATCCGCCACTTGATATGTATGAGCGTGCTAGCTTGTAGTAATTACCAGTATTTTGCAACAGTCTTCAACATCTAACAGTTCTTAATATTGCAGCTTACTAGCAATAGCTCTTTCAAGAGAAAATTCTACCTTTTTCTCTTGATTTTTCAAGGCATTCTCATGATTTCTTCCTTTCTTAGCTTTTTCACATGCAGAGCTGTGAGTTTCAGATGTCTTACTCAGGTATTTTAGGACAGTGCAAAGGGGACAAGGGCATGAGAACTTGAATGTTTTCTCCATCAGGTTGAACCAAATGAATATTACCAAGCATGTGTGGATGATGCTTGTGCCTGTGACACTGGAGGAGACTGTGAATGTTTCTGCACAGCAGTAGCTGCCTATGCTCAAGCATGTAATGAGCTGGACATCTGCATATCATGGAGAACCCCATCCATTTGTCGTGAGTTTCAACTCACTACTTTTTTAAGGGGTTCAGAGGGAAAGAAAAGAAAAAGGAGAAAAAGGGAAACAGAGTAGAACAAGAAAGGAGGGATAAAATTGTATTTCTAAGAGGCACAGCTGTATTCTCAAAAAACAAAACCCAAAAAACACCTATAAAACCCCATCAAAGCAGTTGGGTTAATCAACAGAAGACAATCTGTCCTAGTAAAATGAAACCACAGGTAATAATTTTACAAGGGGTGTGATTAGTGTCAAGTTAATTAGACAATCATGATACACTACTGGTGAAATATATTTTATTACACTGCCACCTGTCTATATCAGGCTCCATGTGAATAAACATTAGTGCATGCTAGCTAAGATCAGTGTTTCAGTCAACTGATTTTTCATGTTTAATGTGTAACTGTTCTATGATGTATATATTTATTGATGTAAAAAGGTTTTAGAAATATAACAATTGTACTGTGTTAGCAATAAGACAATATATTCTTCACCACCTATGTTATTATATTGATCCCATTGGGTTTTTACCTAGAAAAACTGAAACAGTATAGAGCTAAAATATCAAAGATATATTTTTCTGACATTTCTTCTTCTAGCTCTGTTCTGTGATTACTATAATCCGCAAGGGGAATGTGAGTGGCACTACAAGCCATGTGGAGCACCTTGTATGAAGACCTGCAATAATCCAAGTGGAAAATGCCTTCATGAGATGAGGGGTTTGGAAGGTAAACATGATTATGCATATCTCATTCTACTTGAAAGGTTAAAATTCAGTATGGTGAACAAAATTTGTATTATTCAGTGTATTATATGTTTGCACTAGAAATTATAAGAAGAGATTTTCTAATTAGTATTGAATTCGCTGATGGATTATGAACTTGTTTGGAGTGAAGATGTGGACAAAATAATCCAAATCATAATGTGCAATCAAAGGAATATCAGTAAGAGAGTCTGAAATGCCACTTACCGTGTGGGACATTGTAGGAAAAGCAGGTATGAGTGTAGAGTTACTTATATTTATGAAAGGCTTAGTGTCAACTTGACTCTTTTTACTGCAGGCTGCTATCCTCAATGTCCAAAGAATAAGCCCTATTTTGATGAGGAGACAATGACCTGTGTTTCTAATTGTGGTTGTTACGAGGATGGAAAAAATTACAAACCAGGAATGGAGATGCCGTCAAAGCAGAATTGTGAATCATGGTAGGATTAAAAAAAAACTTAAAAATAGAGTTTAAAATTCTGCAACATAATTCATTACACACTAAATTTGTTATTTACCAACAGAACTAGGCCAGTCAGAGGCTGATGAACAACGTCTAATTTTCTTCCCTTCCCAGGAAATTAAATGATAACATAGTGAAACATTTTATCATCAGGAGATATATTAAAGTCATTTTAAGTTGTTATCATAATTATTAAGTGAAGTGAAAACAAGCTAAAATAATTTTAGTTGGCGAATAATCTGAGAATTTTTAAAAATATATACCTAAACTCATCATGTGAAATTCATTAGAAGTTAGCAGCCAACTCATCTGCATTGTTTCGTGCTTGTTGCTGTTATTGCACTAGTACTTGCATAGTTGCAAGAGTCAGCACATATTCTCCAGCAATACTGGTGACAAGTGCTACTAGGCCTTCTGTAAGGCTTAAGTACAGAGTTAGCAAAACCAATTGTGAAGCAGCTGTGTTAAGATACCTTTAAAGTAGCTATGCTTAAGTATGGTAAGCAGTGCAATCTGAATTGCAAAATTCTTAAAACAAAGCCCCTTGGAGCTTAACCAACTTCCTTGACAGGTTTTGCGCTTCAAAGATACCTTTGCCTATATCATCTAGCCCATTAGCAGCATTAAACCTAACCCATTACATACATATCTAAATTTCAGTTTATCCAGTGTATAGATGCCCTTGGTCCCTGTAAATAAATACATCAAGATTCAGTTCTTAATGGATAAATTGCCCTTAAAACTAGAATTCTTTTTGCATACTTTGAAAGCCTAATGGAAATCCACTGTGTATACTACCTCAATGTCCATGGTAGTGATCCTGTGTATATATCCTTTTAAATGTAAGTGAGACATTTACTGTGCTTTTCTCTTCCAAAAAATAAATAGACCTATTGGGGGGGTGGCAATATTTCAAACCATTCATCTCACATATTTTGTCCTGTTGCCAAAAGCACTGGTAGGGATGCTGCAAGTTTTATATGCTGGCTCCAAGAAGAGCTATCTTTCTTGCCAAAGAACTTATGAAGATACCTAGCCTGAATTTGTACCGCAGAACTGACTATCTAACTCAGAGAAGTTACGGTCATTTTACAATTAAACACATAATGAATAACAAAGGATTGATATAAGAAAAATTAAAACAAAAAATGATATCATGAACCAGTATGACCACATTCATAATCTGTTCTTTTCTTTTTCAGTGAGTGCACGATTCAAGGCAAAATATGCAGATATGATGAACATGGTAAGTTGATGAAGTTGTTTCTATACTAATTAGACACATTTAGGGTACTCTGTTTCAGATAGCAAGGAATAACATCCGGTTTTAATCTACAGAATGTGTCTGCATTTATGAGGGGCAGAAATACAACTACAAGGATGTGGTCTACAACACTACAGACGGCACAGGATGGTGTATTGTCGCAACCTGTGGTCCCAATGGAACACTTCAAAGGTTTATTCACGAATGTCCAAGCTCAACGTCACCCACAACAGCAACAACATTTCACTTCAGCTCTACACCACCTACCACCACTTCCACAGGTACATCCTTTGTAGCCCATAAGAGTGTATTCTCTTGTTTAGTGAGAAAAATACATTTTACAGTACAAAGTGGATTGCTCAGATAGTGGCACTAAGTTAATGAAATTTTCGTTTTTAAAATTGCTGTACAGCATTCTTCAGGTTGGGAATCTCTAGTTACTCTAGGCATATGTTGTTTTATGAAATCAGTATTCAGTATAAAATATATGTTTTGAAATTACAGAAAATATCAGCGTTGCTGGAATTCAGCAGCTGTTTTCCATCTATTTCATAATAAGAGTTCATTTACAAAAGCTCTCCAACCAATAAATGGTTTCTTAAGATCAGAGCTAAAATACAAAGTGTAGGGATGCTTGAAATGGAGGAGCAAAGACAACGCAGTAAGGAGTCAAATGATTTGGAAGAAAGAAGTAACTATAGATCTCAATGCATACATTAAACCTTACTCTTTCCACTGTTTTAATACATTCCAGAGACACTAGTATATAGTGAGGAAAGATACAACCAAAGCAAGTGCACTCAACCAAATGCAAACCAAGTGAGATTTGTTTATTTTCCAGAGTGTATAAATTAGACTTGAGACTTATTTCAGCACCTTGTAACACATATTTAATAGTCTCTTGGGAGGTGACAGTTCCAAGCATGTCACTACATTAAATTACTGGGTAATGAATTTTCTGTTCTACAACGTATTAAATTATTTGTATAATGAACTGATGCACTACAGGAGCCTAATGCTAGAAAAACAACATTAGGAAAATGTCAGTCCATTTAAAATAACAAAAAAAAATAGTATCTACAAAAATTCATTCTTAATTTCATGGTCTCTT
Source organism: Donacobius atricapilla (assembly GCA_013397315.1). Taxonomy (NCBI): domain Eukaryota; kingdom Metazoa; phylum Chordata; class Aves; order Passeriformes; family Mimidae; genus Donacobius; species Donacobius atricapilla. Next base: position 169,586 of record WBMY01005036.1, read on the forward strand.
CCTTTTCCCCTTCACAGTGTCACCAACTACATCAGTATGTGTTCATGAAGTCTGTGAGTGGTCAGAATGGTATGACGGGAGTCTACAAACCCCTGGCTACGATGGGGGAGATTTTGAAACTTTTGATGATTTACGAGCAAAAGGTTATGCGGTCTGTAAAGCCCCAAAGGCTGTTGAATGCAGAGCAGAAAAGTTCCCAGATATACCACTGAAAGACCTTGGCCAAAAAGTAGAATGCAGTACAACACAAGGGCTTATATGTTACAACAAGGATCAAATTTCAACAATGTGCAACAACTACGAAATCAGAATCTATTGCTGTGTTTTTGTACCATGCTCTTCCACGATGCCTTTCAGCACATCAACCCGGGTCACAACTACAACTCGGACAGAAACATCTACTGAAACAACGTATTCAGTAACCACAACTTCTGAAAGTACAACATTCACACCTACAACTACTGAAGAAACAACCACAACTGTCACTTCAACACCATTCACAAGTCCTCTTTGTTTCAAAGAAAAATGTTACTGGTCAAGATGGTATGATGCCTATTATCCAGGATCGGGTTACAATGATGGAGATTTTGATACCATTCACAACATTAAAAAACAAGGATACAAAGTCTGCGACAACAGAAAGGATGTGGAATGTAGAGCAGTGCGGTTTCCTAATACACCATATCCTCTACTAGAGCAACACATAACATGTAACAAAGAAGAAGGGTTGACATGTTACAATAAAGATCAACTGCCACCTATCTGCTATAATTATGAAGTAAGATTTAAATGCTGTGTAAATATACCAGTACCATGTGAAACAACCCCTGAAAGCGTTACTAAAACGACACCAACAACACATTTTTCAAGTACAACATCAAAAAAAGGACACACGACTCTGAGCTTACAAACTAAACACAAGACAACAACTGAATACACAATTCAACCAAAAACAGAATACATACATACAAGAACAACATCCAAACAAAGTATGAAAACAACAACACAACCAACCTCTACAGAACTGCTAACCACCAATACAGCAACAACAACAACATATTCATCTACCACCACCTGTGAACCCGAAGT
>WBMY01005037.1:0-17484 GCA_013397315.1 Donacobius atricapilla
GAGGAGAGGAGAGGAGAGGAGGCCTGATGGTGCCACCACTCAAGTCACGGTGTCCTCAGGAGCTTGGGCACAGCCCATGGCAGGGCTCTGAGGGGACAGTGGCGTGGGGCACGCTGCTCCCGGGGCACAGGCGGTGGCTGGGGTGTCCTGGCCCAGCTGAGCATCACCAGGACGGGAGGGGGTGGCAGGAGTGATCCCAAAGCTGTAACTCATCAGGTTTAACACCACGGAGAGTCCCAAAGGAATTGTCCTTCATGGAAAACGGGAAGGGAGGAGAGAGCAACTGGAGGGAGCCATTTTCCAGCCAGCCCTGAGCCCATCCCTGAAGGAACCGTGTCCTTACAGCCCCTCTGGAGCCCTCCCCGCAGCTCCCACCTCCCCCGGAGCCCCCCGAGCGCTGCCGCCAGCCTGGGTGCGGAGCAGGAGGAGGGGGAGCGGGGCTGCAGAGGGGAACGTCACACCCGAAACACAAACACGGCTCGTTGGTAATTAGCAACCGTTTCAAGAGGAATGATGAGCCGCCAGTGACAGGCGGGCGGGTTTCTATTAAAAGCTGCCACGTGTGATCCTTCTCCAAGCCTGCCGGCCCCTCCTTACCTGGCGCTGGGGAAATGAGATGCAAACCTGACATTAATGCAGCGTTCAGGGCGAGCTTTAATTGCAGCCGGGGCCGTGGAGCCGGGGGCTGGCGGCGGGGCCAGGGGCAGGGAATGGGCGCCCTTGTCCCCGCTGCCGGCGCGGGGCTACCGGAGCCGCGGGCCGCTCTCGTCCCCGTCTCCTCCTGACCTCTCGGAGGGCGGCAGTCACGGGGAGCTCTAGAGTGAGCTCTCGGCACCCCGCGCCGCTCCACAAGCTGAGCCGCCTGCTGAAATGTTAAGGGCTTGTTTGCATCCAGCAGAAGGGAAGCGGGAGCGCAGCCCCGGCTGCCAATTGCTCCTCCGTACCTTCCGGAGACAGGGAAGTGCTCATCCAAGCAGGAAAGCGTCCTCGAGTGATTCCTCCATGCGCTCAGACCGAAAATGTCACTTTTCAGCCTCTCGTGGTGGTTTTATCCCTGGTTAAAAGACCTTCCAGAGCTGCCCAAGCATTGCAGAATGAGCATCCCGAGCATTAGAGAAGGAGAATCCATGGCCAGGGCAGCGTTTGGGAGGCGGCCCTGGGGCTGATGCACGGTGGTGGGGGGGTCTTGGACCAGGAGGAGCCAGGACAGGTGGCACTGGAGCGGGATTTGCTCAGGACAGCAGCACCCAAGCCGAGGTATGGTGGTCGTGGGCTGGGAAGGTGGGGATGGCCCCAGAGCAGGGGCTGAGGGTGGATCTGCTCAGAAATCCATGGAGGGCTGGGAGCCAGGGGGGTGACCCAGTTCTGGATTTGGGAGATTGGCTCCCCCGTCCCATTCCGTGCAATGAAAATAAGGAATTACTGTGGGACTGGGCAGAAGGGCAAAGGGGACAACCAACCAGAGGGGCCAAGGCCGCCAGCTCTGGGGACCATCGCTCTGGGGCTGGAGAGCAGCTCCTGCCCCAGCTCAAGGTGTGAGCAGTGGTGTCCACGTCCCGCGCCAGCGTCTCAAGGTGAGTATTCAGGACTTCTCACCCTCACACCTCGATCCCAACCAAAACTGCGGCTCCTCCCGAGGGGCAGCGCAGGGACAGCTCCGAGCTCTGCCCTGGGACAGGGACAGCACCAGGGAGCGGCTGGAGCTGGGCCAGGGCAGGCTCAGGCTGGGGTTTGGGTGAAGTCTCTTCCCCCAGAGGGTGCTGGCACTGCCCAGGCTCCCCAGGGAATGGGCACGGCCCCGAGGCTGCTGGAGCTGCAGGAGCCTTTGGACAGCGCTGCCAGGGGTGCACTGGGGGGATTGTTGGGGAATCTGGGCTGGATCAATGATCCTTGTGGGTCCCTTCCAGCTCAGGATATTCCATGATAAATCTGTCCAAGCCTGGAGCTGGTGAAACCCCAAGAGCAGAGCAGGGCTGAGCAGGCTCTCAGTGCCCCTCAGCAGGCTCCTCTGGCAGAGATTTGCTGAGTGACAGCGAGGTTTGGCTTTAACAAGGGCTGCTTGTGCTGAGCAGGCCTGGCCTGGCCTCCTGAGTCTGCCTCAGCTCAGCTCCAGACCTTCTGGGAGCGGCACGGGCTGCTCCTCAGAGCATCCTAGGGGTGTTTTGAGCAGAGGTTCTGCCTGGATCCGGCACTCGGAACAGCGCTGCCCAAAACAAGAGCTTGGATGAGAGGCCCCTTGCACACAGGCCCCTCAGTCCTGGCTCTGCAGCCGTGGTCCTCAGGAGCTGAGACCTCCTGGGATGCAGCTCAGGCAGAGGCAGTGTGGGATGTGAGGGGCTCTCCCTGCTCCAGCTCTGTTGGGAGCAGCAGGGTCCTTGCAGGGGAGATGTCAAGGAGAGGTGTCTGAGAGGACACTGGTGACCTCAGAGGGTGGGCAGGCCCTGGCACAGGGTGCCCAGAGCAGCTGGGGCTGCCCCTGGATCCCTGGCAGTGCCCAAGGCCGGGTTGGAGCAGCCTGGGACAGTGGAATTGTCCCTCCCCTTGGCAGAGGGTAGCACTGGATGGGCTTTGAGGTCTCTCCCAACCCCAACTCTTCCATGATTCCAATTCCATGGCTGCCAGGAGGCAACATCAGCTCTCCTTGTCTCAGTCTGGACCTGCCCTGGACCTCCTTGGTGTCTTCCAGGGTTGGTAGGGTGCCCCAGAGTCACCCATGGGTGGTGACACCTTCTTCCCTGTGTCCAGCTCCCAGCTGTCACACAACCCTTTGGATGCCCTCACACCCTCCATCCTGCAGGCATCACACCCTCCATCCTGAGCTTCAGGAGCTCGTTCCTTCCATGACATGGCACAAGGAGGGCTCCTGTGCCACAGGTCTGACCAGGCTGTCTTGTCCCCACTGCTGTCACTGCCTGTCCCCATGCCAGCGCTGCCAGCCCACACTCTGGCAGTGCCACCTGGGTCTGTGCCCCGCACACCCCCCCTGGCCTGGGTGATTTGTGTCTTACAGACGCTCGAGTCAGTGTTTAAGGGCTCCTCTTCAGACTGCCAAGGTCCAGGCAGCTGCCACACTTCTGCTGTCCTTAATGTATTGTCTGGCTCGTCTGTCATCCCTCGGGAGTGACAAAACCTCCGTCCAGGCAGCGCTCCCGAGCCCTCCTCCTGCCGGCAGTCACCGCTCCCGTCAGACAGGTTTGTGAGCTGCTCGGGGTTGTTTCTGCAGGACGAAACCCTCCCGCTTGTTTTTCCACCTCCACCCATCACCCTCAGCCTGGTTTTGTTCACCCTCACCAGTTTTTAGGCCTGGCCATGTGCAGGGGTCCCCTTGCTCCTGGGCCGCAGTCGCCCCACCACTGTTTCTGCGGGGGGACGAGCTCTGCGGCAGCGTGGGATGGTGCCATGGGAACTGAACCAGTCCTGGAGAGTCCAGGAGGGCCGTCCCAGCTCAGGGGGTGCTGGTGTGGGTGACACCAGTGGCGTGGAGCTGTCAGGGGAGAGGCTGAACTGGTGCTGATGCATCTGGAAGAGGGGAACGGCAGACACAGAGGGGTCCTGCCATGGATATCGGGATGGGGGAGATGGGGAGGGGTCTCCAGAAGGGAGCAGGGGATGGATGGAACGTGCCCAGGCCACGGGGGCTCCCCCCACCACAGCTCGCTGCAGAGGGGCCCTCGAGTGCCTGCCAGCGAGGAAAGGCGGGGAAAGAGCAGGGGAGGGGGGAGAGATCTTTTCATCTAAAAGGTTACATTTGTCCTACTTCCTCCCATCTCCAGCAATTAACTTGAAGGGAGACATCACTGCTAATTGAGCAGTGAAGATCAGGAGCAACAATTACGCCTTTTGACAAGAGACAGCACAAGAGGGACTGCTCGGAGGCTGAGAATGGTAGGGAACGGTTTCTATGGCAATATAACTTTCCTCTCTTCCTCTCCAGCCATAGAAATGATAAAAATGTAGATTTCTCCCTGATTAATGATTTAATGAAAATAAAGAAAATTCTTATTAAAAAAAAAAGTAAAAAGAAAAAGAAAAAAGGGGAAAAGGGGGGAGGAAAAAATCGATAGGACGCAATGTTTAGCATGAGCCTGCGGCTGTGGGCAGGATCGATGTCCTTCTCCAGGCTGGACCAGGGAAATCTATTCCAGCAACGTGCCCAGGGCTCGGAGCAGCCCTGCCATGTGGTAATTAGGCAGCGGGCTCACACGGGGAAACGTGAGGGCTGGATTCAGATCTCTGATCAAAGGAGCTGCCCATCAAAGCGCTCCTCGCTCCGGCTTCTCCGGCAAACCTCGGCGCTCGCCCCGTGTCGCTCCTGCCTTCCCTTCTGCCCCACAGCTCTCCCCGAAAACACATTTTTAAGGGGAATTATTCGGCCCGGCTGCTGTGCTGCCAGCCTGGCACCCAGGGATGTCACCCTGGAGAGGAATCGCCTGCTGGGGAGGCAGCCCCGCGGCGGTGGCAGGAGGTGACACGGCTGTGCCCAGCACCTGCCTGGCAGTGCCAGCAGCCACCTCGGGGGAGGCAGCACCTCCCATCCTGCCAGATCCGTGGGGAGCAGCGAGGAGGGGGGTGAGCCTGGGAATGATCCTGTCCCTGTGGGTGCCCTGGTGCTGCTCCCAGCTCCCCAGGCAGGGCAGGGGGTGACCCGGGAATGAGCCTGTCCCGGTGGGTGCGCTGGTGCCGCTCCCAGCTCCACAGGCAGGGCAGGGGGTGACCCGGGAATGAGCCTGTCCCCGTGGGTGCCCTGCCTGGTGCTGCTCCCAGCTTCACAGGCAGGGCGGGAGGTGACCTGGGAATGAGCCTGTCCCTGTGGGTGCGCTGGTGCCGCTCCCAGCTCCACAGGCAGGGCAGGGGCTGTGCACGGGCTGTGCCTGAAGGCACCATGAGGTCCGTGTCCATCCACATCCATCAGCAGCAGCTGCTGGCTGCCAGGCCGTGCTGGGCCAGGCTAGGCCAGGCCAGGCCGTGCCCTGCCGTGCCAAGCAGCACCCAGAGGAGGGAGCAAAGCCTTTCCGAAGCTCTCTCTCTCCCCCCTGCCTTGCCAGACATCCTCTGGTTGGCATCCTCTCTACTCCCCCGCTGAACAGCTTGGGGGTTATTTTTCCTTTTTGGCACTAGGATGCAGGGAGGTGGCTGGAGTGGGACTGGCACCATCCTGCGTGCCCATCTCGTGGCAGGCCGTTCCCTGCAGCTGCCCCTTCCCATCCCACACGAGGAGCCAGCGCGATCCCTGGATGCACACATCCAGACTTGTATCCATAGGGTCAGAGCATGGGCATTCCGAGGGATTTTTCACACCTCCTCAGTTCCTATTTTATTGCCAAACTGGAGCATAAAACACACATAAACAAATCTAACAGCGAGAAATGGGTTGCTATCAAATCAACAAATTAATCTAATTATAGGGCTGATTAAATCATATCAGATAAACCAGCGACTCCTTCCCGGCGCTCAGCAGCCGTGCAGGGCCACGGCCAGCCCTGCTCGGCTTTTTTGGGGTCTGGCTGAGCTGTGGCACGAGCAGGGTGCAGCCCCCCGGGGCTGGGACCCCCCCAAACCCCTCCTGCCCCCCTCTCTCGGGTGCTGCTGCTGCCGCCGTGCAAATCTAAATGGCAAATGCGGCTGCAAAGCTCACGATTCCTCGGGATTAAAGATGCAGCCCCAGCCCGAGAAATGTATGCGGGAGCCGCCTTTGGAGCCAGATTGCTTAAACCTAAGCCTGCTTTAGGTATTTGAGGAACAATTTTATCGGGGCTGTTTGCAGAGCTTTGCCGGGGCTGTTCCCACCTCTCCGTGCGCCTGCACATGCCAGCGCCCGCGTGCGCGGGGGGAATATCCTCCCTGCCGGCTCTGCTGGAGAGAAAATGAGCCCGGCGTGAGAGGGAAAAGGTTGGCACCGACCAACAACGCCCAGAGGAAGGGCTGGGGTTGCAGCATTCACCCCACAAGGTTCTGGGTTCTACAGAGCCTCCCCGGAGGGACCGCGGGCTGTGACGCTGCACCTGGTGGGATTGTTCTCCATGTCCTGAAGGTGCTGAACATCAGCTCCTGCTTCTCACCACACTCCAGAGGGGAGGGCGGGTCCTTGCTGGGGATGTGCAAGCTCCCTGCAGGCTCCCACCTTGATGAAGCAGGAAAATCCTCTTAAAAGCAGGTGCTGGCTCTGGTTTCACCCATCTCCGGAGGGTGCCAGAGGTTTCACTGCCCCTGGCAAGTTGTTTCCAAGGCATCCCTTGCTCCCGGACATGGGTTATGTCAGCTCTCGGTTCTCCTCCCCTTGCTCTTCTCTCAGCCAGGGACAGAGGTGTGGAGCCTCTTCTGTCTTCTAATGGCAGATTTCTCTTGGGTGCTGTCAAACCCAGCAGAAGATGAGGAGATCGAGGCTCCTGGCGTGGAGAGGAGCTCTTTGTGCTCTTGGGGTCCCACTTGGACCCCCAGCTTTGCAAGGGATGCTCCACTGGTTCTCTTCTCCCCACACCCCAGTTCTGGCCATGCTGGGGGACATTTGAGGGTCAAAATACTCGGCTGTGGGTGAGGAGCCAAGGGCACAGGGGCATGGCTGGAACTGGGCTTATCCTGAGCTGCATCCAAAGAGGAGCAAGGGGCAAGGGAAGGGATTTCCCCCCTCTGCTCTGCCCTCAGGAGGCAGAGCTGCCTCCAGGAGGGATGTGGAGCTGTTGGTGAGTCCTGAGGAGGCCACAGAGATGTTTTCCAAGAGCTGGAGCCCCTTTGCTCTGGAGCCAGGCTGGGAGAGCTGGGGGTGCTCATCTGGAGAGGAGAAGCTCCAGGGAGAGCTCAGAGCCCCTGCCAGGGCCTAAAGGGGCTCCAGGAGAGCTGGGGAGGGACTGGGGACAAGGGCTGGAGGGACAGGACACAGGGAATGGCTCCCACTGCCAGAGGTCAGGGCAGGATGCGAGATTGGGCAGGAATTGTTCTCTGGCAGGGTGGGCAGGCCCTGGCACAGGGTGCCCAGAGCAGCTGGGGCTGCCCCTGGATCCCTGGCAGTGCCCAAGGCCAGGCTGGACACCGGGGCTGGAGCAGCCTGGGACTGTGGGAGGTGTCCCTGCCATGGCAGGGGGTAGAATGGGATGAGCTTTAAGGACCCTTCCCACCCAAACCGTGCTGGGATTCCAAGCCCCTGCCATCACCCTGGCACGCTGTTCACAGTGCCACATCTGCTGGGCTGGAGGAGAACACCCCCAGCAGCCTGAGGGGTGGGGTGACGCCGTGGGCACTTGGGAAGGGTAAGGATGGGCCCGGCTGGGTGGATCTGCAAACTCTCCTGCCATGCCCAAGGGCACTGAGAACCTCCCCCAGCCTTATCAGGGCACCCCAGCTCAGGTGTGGGGCACAAGCAGCCCCCCCCCAGACGTGCTCCCGGTGCCCCGCAGCGTTCCCAGAGCCCACCCCCACTGCTCTGGGGGGTTTCCATGCATCCCTCTCCATGCATGGCCCTGGCCATGTGTGACACACGTGTGCGGGGCTGTGCGTGCCCACGTGTGCCCACGTGAGGTTGGGGTGCACACGGCTGTGCAGGGGGCCCGGGGGGGCTCTGCTGAGAGGAGCCATCTCCCAGCCCGTGCTGATGCAGTTCAGCAATCAGAATAACTTCGTTGATGAATATTTAAGCCGAGCGCTGAATATTTAAAGCATTCAATTATTTTAATGGCTTCTAAGTGTGACAGCGGGAGGGGACAGGGGGATGGCTGCCCCCCGGGTCCGGCAGGGCGGGCGGGATGCCGGGGGCGGCCGCTGCTCTGGGTGGGGCGGGGGCGCCCGCGGTGTCCCCAGAAGGGTGGTGGCACTTGGCTCGGGGCTGGAGGGTCACGGGCTGTGGTGAAAGCCCTGCGGAGCCGGGCCAGGAAGGCAGGGGACGGCTGTGCCCCGCCACCCTGGCAGCCCAGGCTCTGTCCCAGTGCCCTAATTCCTGCAGGAGCCGCCTCGGCGTGTGCCAGCATCGCGCAGCGCCAGCCCCCAGCTCTGTCTCTGCCACCAGCTGTGTTTGTCCCCGTCCCTGTGCCATCACAGCAGCTGCGTGGCCCGGCACGGCTGCCACCCGCAGCACTGGGACATGCCAGCCCTGCAGACACCCCTGGGCCATGTGAGGGGCACGTGGCAGTGCGAGTGGGATGTCACAACCACCCTCGCCCCACAGGCCCTGCGAAAGCAAGTCAGTGGTGACCGACAGTGACCAGCGGTGACCAAGGGTGGAGTACAGAGGGTCCACCAGGGCTGTCCCCAGCCCCACAGCCAGGTGCCGCCCCCAGGACCTGCCCCAGCCCCACGGCAGGGAGGGTGGCCTGGAGCACAGGAGCCCGTTCCCCATGCGTGCTCCCGCAGCCATAAATATTCATATTCTTATCCTAATTTTCCATGTACTTTTCTGTCACATCCAATTTTATTTTAATTTCCCTTTATAAACCTTCCCAGCTAATGCACTCCCTGCTCCCATGATTACCCCAATCAGCCGGCGCTTTAAACACAATCCCTGCAGGCAGCTCTTGTTGGGAGCGCCGGGATCACTGAGCATCCCCGCCCGGCTCCCGCACACTTGGCAGCCGCACTCCGGGGTTGAGCAGAGCTCCTTTGCCACCCCGTGGTGGGCACGGGCTCCAGGCGGTGCTTGCCTTCCCGCGGTGACCAGGCCGGGGATTTGTCCCTTCCCAGTGGCCCTGGTGGCCGTGTCCTGCAGCGTGGGTTGTGGGCAGTTGGGATCTGCACGGGGACAAGGCTGTCCCGGTCGCTGGGCTGTCCTGGGTAGGTGGGTCCTGCCCTGGCAGCTCCCTGGCATCACCCTGGCTCTGGGTGAGCCCTGGGTCCTGCCCTGGCAGCTCCCTGGCATCACCCTGGCTCTGGGTGAGCCCTGGCTTCTGGATCGCTTGGAGAAGAGCAGCAGAGGATGGGCAGGATGCCTGTGCAGGGGATTTGGCTGCTCAGAGTGCCAGAGACGTGCCATGGTCATGCCTGGGCTGTGCCATGGCTGTGCCATGGTTATTCCAGGAATGTGCCATAGCTATGTCCAGCCTGTGCCGCATCTGCCAGAACTGTGCCATGGTTATTCCAGGGCCATGCCATGGTTCTTCCAGAGCTGTGCTTATTCTGCTTCGTGCCACTTGTCCCTGCTCCCAGCAGGCCCCAGCACTGGCAAGCAGTGCCCACAGCCGTGCCATGGCTGAGCCATGGACACGGGGGGTGTGTGCCCCTTTGTCCCTCACTGGGGACACTGGGCCAGCCTGGGGGACAGGACACGGCCCCAGTGGGGCAGGATGTGCCCCCAGGCTGGGCCAGACATTGCCCACTAGGAAAGGGCATGCCCCCAGGGGGTGGGGATGTGTCCCCAGGGTGTCAGGACATAATTCCAGTGGGTCAGGACGTGTCCCCAGTGGGTCAGGATGTGCCCCCAGGGGGTGGGGATGTGTCCCCAGTGGGTCAGGATGTGCCCCCAGGGGGTGGGGATGTGTCCCCAGTGAGTCAGGACGTGTCCCCAGGGTGTCAGGATGTGTCCCCAGGGTGTCAGGATGTGTCCCCAGTGAGTCAGGATATGTCCCCAGGGTGTCAGGATGTGTCCCCAGTGGGTCAGGACGTGCCCCCAGGGTGTCAGGATGTGTCCTCAGTGAGTCAGGATGTGCCCCCAGGGTGTCAGGATGTGTCCCCAGTGGGTCAGGATGTGTCCCCAGGGTGTCAGGATGTGTCTCCAGTGGAGCAGGACTCATCCCTGGCAGGGCAGGACAGGTCTCCAGTTGGACAGGATGTTACTCCCGAGGGGGAGAACGTCTGGTGAGACTGCACCATCACATGTCCCCATGGGTCAGAATGTGTCCCCAGCAGGACAGGATGTATCACCAGTGGGTCCTGAGATGTCCCCAGCAAGGCAGAATATCTCCCCAGTGGGTCAAGATGTGTCTCCCGTGGGTCATTACATGTTCCCAGAAGGGCAGGACATGACCCCAGAAGGGCAGAATATGTCCCCAGAGGGGTAGAATGTGTCCCCAGCAAGGTAGGACATGTCCCCCTAGGGAAAGACTCATTCCCAGCAGGGCTGGACAAGTTTCCAGTTGGGCAGAAGAAATCTCCAGTGGGGCAGGATACATCCCAGAATATTTCCCTATGTGTCAGGAAGTGTCCCCAGCAGAGCAGGACATGTCCCAGTGAGGCAGGACATGTCACCAGTGGGTTGGGACAGGTCTCCAGTGCATCAGGACATATTCACAACAGGTCAGAATGTCCCCAGCAGGGCAGAACCTGTCCCTGGTGTGTCAGGACGTGTCCTTGGTGTGTCAGGACGTTTCCCCAGTTGGTCGGGCTGTGCCCCCAATGGGTCAGCTCATGTCCCAGCTGGGCAGGACACGTCCCCAGCTGGGCAGGACGCGTCCCCAGCAGCACAGGCCATCTGTCCCAGCCCCAGGGTGGGATTACACCGGAGCAGGCGATGGGGCCGCCCGGACACAGAGCCCTGCTGGCACCCAGAGACAGAGCCCGGAGCGGGATCTGTTCCTCACCATCCACGGGGACGGGAATTAACGAGGCTGCGGGAGTCTGCCCCAGTCTCCAGCTGGGGGTTCTCCCAAAATCCCCCCTCGGCAGGGCCAGGGCGGCTGCCGTGCTCCTGCCAGCCGTGGGAAGTCACTCAGGCTCCGCTCGCTCACTTCTGAAGACCTCTTGATAAACATTTATAAACATTTGTAGTATTTTAAATTTCCCCTCAATAATTTATGAATAGTTATTTTATATACTTTAAAGAGGGTAATAATGTAAAATTTATAAGGCGGGAGCACTCAGAGTGGCAGCGCGGCGTCGCAGGGCTGGGAGCGGGAGGCGCAGCCTTCCCCGCCTCTCCCAGCCGAGCCTGATTGAAACTTTAAAGGCTGCGGCAGCGGGGCAGAACGGGGCACGGCGGGGACACGGCGGGGACACGGCGGGGACACGTGAGCCGGGGGACGCGGGCGGGAGGCCGGGGTGGCGGCCCCGAGGCTGGACACGAGAGAGGAGGCGGATGGGGAGCGATGGGATGTGGGGATGGAGGGATGAGCGGGGGGGAGAGGAGGGAGAAGGGATGAGGAGAAGGAGGGAGGCAGGAGGGATGTGTGCGAGGGAGCGATAACCGCGGCGGGAGCGAGGGATGGGGAGAGGAGGGATGGAAGGAGCGGCGGGGAGGGGCGAGAAGCTGCTGGGAGCCAGAGATAAAGAGGGAGGAGAAGGGAGACGGCACCGGGCGCGGGAAGGTGTCAGGAGACGGGCGGATGGATGGATGGATGGATGGATGGATGGATGGATGGATGGATGCGAGATGAGCAGAGCAGGGAGAAGGGAACATGGAGAGGTGTCCGCAGGGATGTGNTGCGGAGCGGGTGTGCAGAGCATGTCGTGGGTGGGGGCCAAGCCAGGGTTGGGGTCCAGGGGTGCGGGAAGGGGTGAGAAGCGCCGGGAGCCACGGGGATGGGAAGAACACATTTGGGATCATGCCAAGGAGCTCCCCGGAGCGTGGCCCGGGATGCACGAGGGGTGGCATGGGCAGGGGGATCGGGGCGCTGGGTCTGGGCACACAGGGAAGGCCGGGAGGGCAAGGGGGTGTGAGAGGGCACAGGAGGGGGTGCCTGAGAGGTGAGGGAGTGCAGGGTCTGGGAGGTGAGGGGTGTGCAGGGCTGAGTGAGTGTGCAAGGTGTGCAGGGCCAGAGGGGGGTTCACAGTGAGTGTGAGCAGTTGGATTTGCTCATGCAGGGATGAGTGTGAGCAGGGTGGGAGTGCTCGTGCAGGGGGTGAGTGTGCACGTGCTGAGTGTGCAGGGAGTGCAGGTGGACTTGCAGAGCACCAGTGCAGGTGCATCTCCAGGCAAGGAGGCGCCTGTGTGCTGCGCAAAGGTGCCCCCCTGTGCCCCAACATCCCCGGGGTCCCCACACCAAGGCATCAGCCGGGTACAGTCCATCACTGGCCCCCCAAGGGGGAGAAGGGGCAGAACCCCAAGCCAAGCTCCCAAGGGTTGTCCTGAACCCTCCCAGCTCAGGGCCTGGCTCAAGGACAGACCCCCAAATCCTGCCCAAATTCCCATTTTAAATACCCAGGTGAAATCCAGACAGAGAAAGGGACCTGCCGCGGGGTGATGCCATCTCCCGGGGTAGAAATATCACTGCCTTTACCTGCACACACAGGTAAATGTTATTTTGGGAGCTCCAGGGAGGGTGTCAGGAAGAAAGGAACACACAGGTGGGGCATGTGTGGGACCATGGGAATGTGAGGGCATCCACAGGGAATGAGATCATGGCAGGTGTGTGGGGTGGGAGTGTGGAAGGTGTGGGTGCCCTGGGCAAGGTGTGAGGGTGTCCAGAGAGCAGAGGGTGGTGCAAGGTGTGAGTGCTTGTGCAAGGCGTACCAGCTGTCAGCCCGCAGGCTGCAAGCCAGGACTGTGCACGCAGGTGACAAAGCGCAGGAGGGAGCAGAGAGATCTGTCCCCAACTGGGACAGCGATGCCACCGCATCGGGGCACAAGTGCGGGCACACAGAGCACCTGGCACAAGGTGTGGAGCAAGGGTAGGAGGGGAAGGGGTATCCTGTGTGACCTGGACAGGGGAAGATGCTGCAGCCCTGTCAGCAGAGGGATGATTTCGTTCTTTGGATGATAATTCCCAGCGTTTGGGGCTGTCAGGTTCCTGGTTAGCAACTCCCCCTCCGCGGAGCTGCTCCGTGTAGTTGACACCGCAATTGTTTTCTGAAGAGAACACGCGACTCTCTTCTTATGTATTCCCTTTCCCGGTGTTTGTATTTGCTTCAAAGTCTCCTCATCACCCTGTTTGGTGACAAAAACTCATGTCTGGAGATCAGGGTAATGTGTTGCTTTTCAAAGCCCGGGGAGGAGGGGGTTGGCAGACATGGGTTTGCTGCATTATTTACTTCCCTGCGGCACCCTGCCTCCCTGGCAGCCCCCCCTCGGGGTGCTGGGACCCCATTGTGACACCTGGGACCCCCATCCTGACAGCTGGGACCCCTCCAGGTGCTCAGCACCCCACTGCGTGCTCTGGGATGGTTGGGGGCACGCAGGCACAGCAGCAGCCAGGAGCGTTGCGGACCAGGGGATGCCAGGGCGAAGAAGGCCCCTGGGCAGGATTTGGAGCACTTGCACCCTCCCAGCTTTGGTGTCACTGTGTCACACGGTGCATGTGGCACAGGGATGAGGTGCCTTGACCTGCAGCCACGGTCACCTTGGCTGGTGGCCTGTCCCCTCCAGTGGGGACACGGAACACACCCGGGGGGGACACAGCAGACCCTCTCCCAGGTGTGGGCTCTGCCAGGTGTGCTGGCACAGCCCCCCCCTCCTCCGTGTGCTCGGTGCCACGAGCACAGGCAGTTCTCTGTCTAATTGATCAATTAATTATCTCCAGCATTCAGCTGCATATTGGTTTTAGATGAAGGGAGAGGCTAACAAGCGGATTAGGCGTGTGAGTCTTCAAGGGAGCCAGCAAGACGTGGGAGGAAGGGAGAGAGATAGGAGGCAGGGAAACACGGGAGGAGGACTCTCACTGCTGAAAAGGATGGGGCTGGGAGCTGGAACTGCCCCGTGGGCACAGCTGCAGTGATGCAGGGACTGAGCAGAGGATGCTCCAGAAATGCAGATGCTGACACCAGAGCATGCTCCAGAAATGCTGGGGCAAGGGGATGCTCTAGAAGGGTAGGACTGAGGCAGGAGGATGCTCTAGAAATGGCGATACTGAGTCAGAGGATGCTCCAGAACTGCCAAGCCACGGCAGGAGGATGCTCCAGGAACGGTGGGACCGAGGCAAGAGGAAGATGCTGTGCTCCAGAATCACTCGGGGTGCCCAGTGCCCACCGTGACCTGCGGCCCCGGCCGGGCTCAGCCTGTCTCCAGCCCCTTCTGCCCTGCCCAGGATGGCTGGGGACAGGCAGGGGTCACTCCCGAGTCCCTGCACACTCACGGGCGGCTTCCTGCACCTCCTGGCACCCCCAGACTGCCGAGCTCAGGCAAACCCGGGCAGCTTCCCAGTGACGTTCAGGAGGAAGGACGGCACCGGTGCCACCCCCAGCCGCCCCGAGCTGCCCCGGCCGAGGCTGACGGCGGCGAGCCCGCAGGGATGGCCCGAGGAGGGGCCGCGGTGTCAGCCGTGCGGGCCGGCAGCGGGCTCATTAGCGCGACAGGCTGTCACTCAGGCTGCAGCCAGCCCCGGGGGCACTGCGAGCGCCGCAGGGACCCCTGCAGCGGGGGGCAGAGCCTCTGCAGCCCCCAGCACGCTCGGCAGCCCGTGGGGGCAGCGGGAGCGCTGCGCGGCATCGCCCGGGCGCCCCCGGGCTGGGGGGACGGTGCCAGGCAGAGCAGCGGGCACGGGCAGAGAGGTGACAGCGCAAAGCACGGCCCCGGCGTGTCACCCCGAGACCGCCGCAGCCCCGAGCGCCTCGTGTCCGGTGTCAGGCACCGATCCCGCCTGTCAGCACGGGAGGGGACGGCCCGGCAATGACCGCGATGGCTCCGCACGCAGGGGAGGGGCAAGGGGGTGACTTTCCTTGCGGCCCATCCTGCTGCCCCCCGCTCCTTGGAGCCCTGTCAGTCCCGCGACAGCCTGGGGAGCCCCTGCACACAAAGACCCCACGGCTCCGTGTCACACAAGCGCTCAGTGGTCGCACACGGGGCGAGGTGTGCGCCTGGCATTCAGCCTGGATCATAAACTCGTGGGATTCCCGAGTGGTTTGGGTTGGGGAGGACCTCAAAGCCCATCTCATTCCAGCCCCTGCCACGGGCAGAACACCTTCCGCCATTCCAGGTGGCTCGGAGCTCCGTCCAAGCCACGTCTGTGCACACATCCACACATATCCTGTGGGATGGGGGCATTCCGGAAACACCCACAGGGGCTCGAACAGCCCTCAGCCCCCCGGGAATGCCCAGCCCCGGGAGCCACACGCAGGCACTCACAGCCCACCGCCAGCCCCCCCGGAGCCCACCCACAGCCGCCACCTCCCCCCGACACCGCTCTGGGGACAGGGAGCACCCGCAGGCTCCTGCCTGGGCACGCCAGGCGTCAGCACAGCCCAGGGGTTTGCCAGCTGGGAATTCTGGCTTGTCGCAGCTGAGCCGCGGCCACCCTGCTGGTGCTGGCACTGGCACAGCCACGTCCGTGCACCCAGGGCTGGGCACCCACCGTGTCCCACAGCATGGCAGCAGGAGGAGGACGCGGAGGGGGACAATGCCAGGCCGGACTGCGGTCACTGCGCGGCCAGGCCGTGGGGCGGCTGGCGGTGACAAGGCCGCTGTGACAACGGAGCTGTGACGGCGCGGCTCGTGTCGCCTGCCGGGTGCCGAGGGCAGAGAGCATCTCCCTCGGGCGCGCTCGCCGCTCTCGGGCCGCCTGCCCGCCGCCCGCAGCTCTTCCTCCTCCCCGCTGCGCCCGCCGCTTGTCTCCCCGTAATTAAAGATCCAACGAGCTTTCCCGACTGCCTCAGACGCTGGAACAAATGAACGGTAAGCGGCAGATTACAGCCCGGCTCAGCAGCCCCGCAAATCCCTTTAATGAGACGTTTAGGCAGGGCCAGCGGGGTGCCCGGCTGCCAGGGTGGGCTGGCGCGGTGCTGACGGCCCCTCGGCCGGCCTGGCCATGGCCTGGCGACAGCGGCTCCTGCGGGGCCAGGAGCCTGGGGCATCATCCCCGCAGGCATCCTGGCACTCAGTCCTTGTCGGAGGGGCACCGTGGCTCCAGCTTCTCCCACATCCCCTTTTGCGCCCACAAGTGTCCCAAGGGATGTGGGAGCAACGCCGTGAGTGGCACCAGGACCAGGCTCCTGCAGGGACACGGAGCCCCAGGGAGCGGGAGAGGGCTGGAGACACTGGGAGCAGCCTCCTGCAGAGACACGGAGTCCCAGGGCGTGGGGCCGAGGGACATACAGCGAGCCCAGCCCAGGCCTGCAGGGAGGTGGATCCCTTCAGATTGCAATATCAAGAGGTGGAAAAGCCCGGTGACTGATGGGGCATGCGGCTGTGGATCGATGGGTGACACGGCACGCGATGTCACCGCTCTCATCTTAGTGCCAAATTAAGCTGTTTACTCTAAGTTTCCCCGCACAAGGAGAAGCCAGGGCCGGCACAGGGAGCAGAAGATGGACGGTGGTGCTCAGGGGCCCGGAGGGGGGATTTTTCCTGCCCTGACAGACAGTTTGGAACACCTTCCTCTCCTCACCTTGGGCTTTGGAAGGTGGAGGTGTGCTGAGGGGACTGGGAGAGTGCCGGAGCTCCATCCAAGCATGCTGAGCACCAGGGATTGGGGCTCATCCAGGCACCCCAAGAGAGCCTGATGCCCCTGTCCCCTTGTGTGACCAAAGTGTCCCTGCGGTCCTCGTGACAGGGTCCAGGTGGATCAGGAAACACAGGCACATCCCATCTGGACTCTCACTGAGCTGACTGATGTCCCCAACTTATCTGCATGTCCCAGCATGTCCCTGCTCCAGGGGTTATCTCCAGTGTCCCTGTGTGCCTCTGAACAGGGGATTTATCCCTGGTGTCCCTGCATGAGGCCATCCAGGGCCATTTATCCCTGGTGTCCATGGATGGCCTCACCCAGGGGCATTTTCCCCTGGTTTCCCTGGCTGTCCTCAGCCAGGGCATTGATCCCTGCTGTACCTGGGTGTCCCTGCCTTGGGACATTGGTCCCTGGGGTCCCTGATCTCGGGGTTACTCTCCACATCCCTGTGCCAGGTGTTTATCTCCAGTGTCCGTGGCATTCAGAGATTCTCTGCCCCCTCCAGCCCGAGAGGCTGTCCGTGCCCAGCCCTGCTCCATGTCCTCTGGCCACCCGAGTCCCTCCCCAGGGCTGTGACATCTTCCCCCTTCCAGCTGGGGGGTTGTTGGCCGAGTACCCATCCCCAGCAAAATCAGAGGGAAGAGACCGAAAGGATCAGGGAATTCAGGTCAAACTCAGCCAGCACGGGAAGGAAAGCAGGGATGCCACACAGGAGAGCAGCAACATTTTCCAACCTGGTGATTCCAACGCGGCTTTTCCCAAGCTGACCTTAATCTCCGGCTAGCACAGCCAGTGCCTGGCACCTGCTGCTGTCCCCAGCCCCGGGATGCTGGCGTTTGGGACACGTGTGACAGCCAGGCAGCGCCGAGAGCCGGGGGTGGCAGCGCTGGGGCTGCTCCCTCCTCCCGGAGAGGGCAGTGGGCAGAGGCGGGGGCCAGCAGCATCCACCTCATGCCTTTTAATAAAACATGAATTAGGTGCCAACGCGTATTAGATTCACTTCCCCGGTGACAGAAAATCAAAGGCTTCTCCCATCTTTTCTAGAGGCGCGTTCCTGATTGATCTGGAAGAAGCAGCTCAGTGCGAGGGAAGGAGTCTATACACACCGAAACAGCTCTTTAATTTCTTAATTTAATATCTGACACGTAAAGATTCTCATTAAGCCAGTCAATGAAGCCTGGAAATACAATTTTCGTGCAAACTGTCGCTATCATAACTTACACGAAACTTCAGATGGTTCCCTGTAAGCGGT
>WBMY01005037.1:17514-28726 GCA_013397315.1 Donacobius atricapilla
TTCCCTGGCAGCCGCCCGCTCCCGCACCCCCGGGCCGGCCCCCGCCCCGTCCCCCCCCCGGCCGGGGGGTGCCCGCGCTGCGATGGGCACCCCGATGGTCCTGGATCCTGCGGGACGCGGGGCACCGCTGTCTGGAAGAGGCGAGGGAAGGATCCCGAGCAGCTCCCACCAGGCACAGCCTCCACAGCGCATCCCCGAGCCCTGGAATCTCCCCCATCGGGGCATGCGCAGGAGGGAGAGCTTCCCAAAGACACTAATTAGGCAAATTAATTCCTACTGAGTCGCAGCTCTTCGCTGCCTTAAAAGAGGAGGGAAAAAAAAAATAAAGACACTACTTATTTCAGTGCTGATTAAATCCCAAATAATGAGACACGGATTGGACCTGAGACTGTTCCATGGGAGGTGACCCCACACCAGAACCGGTGCCCAGCTGGCTCAGAGCAAGGGGGAGGTCTGAGGTTTGCATGGGGACACGAGTCCTCCTCCTCCTGCTTGTTCCTCACATCCCCTGGTGCTGCCAGCGCCAGGCAGGGCTGGTGTTTGCTGGGCTCTTTCCTCCTCCCTGGGCTGAGGAAGAGGATGGTGAAGCTGTGTGGGCACAGGACACCATCCTGGCACATGGCAAAGCCTCACTTGAGCCTCAGGGTGCCCTCAGGAACCACCAGAGAGAGATCAGAGCAGGGGTCCCATCCTCAGCACGGCCTGAGCGGGGGTTAATCGTTTTCTGCCTCTCTCACCCTTCATCCCCCTCCCCTGATCCAGCCCTGCAGAACGCTTCAGCTCCAGGGAAACTCCAGGAATCTCCCAGCAGCTGCAAATCAGTTCAGGACACCAGGCTGGGAAAGAAAAGCCACCCCAGGGACTCTGCAAAGGCTGGTGGATCTGTGTCACTAATGGGAGCAGGGAAGTGCTTCACAGAATCCCGGAAAGATACAGTTTGGGTTGGAAGGTGCCTCAAAGTTCATCTCCTTCCACTGGGCAGGGACACCTTCCACCATCCCAGGCTGCTCCAAGCCCTGTCCAGCCTGGCCTTGGACACTGCCAGGGATCCAGGGGCAGCCACAGCTGCTCTGGGCACCCTGTGCCAGGGCCTGCCCAGCCTCAGGAGTTCCTGTGCCAGCAGCTGGTGTCCATCAAAGAGGAGGTGATGGTGGGACTGGGGAAAGGGGCTCATGGGCACCGGGGGCTGTGCAGCGCTTGGGTCTCTGCCACCAGCCCAGTGCACCCCACGAGGGTGATGCCTGGGGGTGTTGGGTGTCACACGCTGTCCCCACACGCCGTGCATGCCCTCCTGCTGGGGAGGGGGCACATTCCAGCACTGCAGATGGATTCCCCAGGTACCCCAGCCGAGGTCCAGGATGCTCCAGTGAGGTGGAGACTGGGAAGGGCCTCCAGCCCTGGGATGGCCCCTGCCCCCTGCACCCTCGCCCATGGCACAGGATGGGGTGGCACTGGGACCACCTAAAGGTGTCCAGCTCTGCTCCCCAGGATGCCAGAGGTCCGTGCAGCTCCAGGGCAGAGGGAGGTGGATGAGTGGGCACCAGCAGGGTCACCCAGCTCTGCCACCTGGAGTGACTTTGACTCCAATCCCTCACTGGAGACTGAACCTGCCCTGCACAAGCAGCACCCACCTCACCCCAGCCGTGGCTCCTGCACCCGAGGGGCACCTTGTGGGTGGCCCAGGGGCTCTGGAGGACGCGGTGCCTGCTCATCCTGCTGGCAGAGCCGCTTTCCTTGTCTTTCTTCCGCGCGTTATCTGGAGCCGTCGGAGCTGGCAGCTCCTGCCAGCGCTCGCGCAGCCTGACGTCGGTGCGGCTTGGAAGTGCGCGTGGCGTGTTTGATGTCAGGATTACCGGCTGGCTGTATTGTAAATGCTAAAATGAAATAAGAAGATTAGAGAAGAAAAGCGCCGCTCCGCAGCGCGCGCCTGCCGATTGCCTCCCTCCGGAGCTACTGCCGAGGGCGGGGGGCGCGGGGGGGACCCGGCCCTGCCGGGAAAGGGTTAAAGGGGGCCAAGCGGCTTCCAGAGGCGCTGCTGCTGCTGCCACCGAGCCAGGGGGAGAGGTGGCCGGAGCCCTTCCCACTGCCCGGGTGCTGGGATTCTCTGGCTCACGTGAGTATTGATCCTGTCACCCCCCGGTGGGGTGCTGGCAGCCCCCAGGCCCGTGTCCCCAGCGCCGGGGCACAGCACGGGGCGCTGACCTGGGCTGGGCTGGGTGTCTGCAGCCTCGCTGGGTGAGCTCTGCCCCCCTTCCCACCCTGCTGTGCCCCTTCCCAGGAATGAGGGCATGGCCGCCTCCCAGCCTTGGGAGCTGGCATTCGGCGTGCTGCCTCAGAGGGGGGCGAGGACCCTCTGCAGGTCTTGTTGGGGGAATCTGGGGGCTTCCAAAGGGCAGCGTGGTGCTCTCCTCTCCCTCCTGTGGGTGGCAGGACATTCCTGAGCCCAGGTCCAGCAGGGAACGGGAATCAGGGATCAGGAATGTGGGCAACTCCACACCCCTCCTGCACCTCCTGCTCCCCCCACAAGCCTCCGTCTCAGCCCTGCAGGAGAAAGAGAGTCGAAGGGGAGGAAGGAGGGAGAGCTGGCACAGGGTCAGGCCCTGCTGAGCCACTCTCCATCTCCTGCTGACAGCACCGTGCCCCCAAGCACCTCTGCTGGCACCCCAGGCCCAGATCCACGCACCCCAGGCCCTCAGCAGGGTACGGGATTTCAGCAGCAGCATGTTCAGTCTTTATTTTAAGCTGTGCCCTTGGCCCCAGCCTGGCAGAGCTGTGGGTTGTCCTGCTGGGCCCAGCGCCGGAGGAGGAAGAAGAGGAGGGAGATGAGCTGGAAGCCACACCAGGATTTTCCCTGCATTTTTTGTGCTGGTCCTGCAGCAGCATGTGGGCCACAGGGCTCAGCCTCACAGACATTCGGTCCCACATCCCTCCTGGCAGGAGAAATCCTGGGCTTGCAGCTCTTCCCGTAGGGCAGAGCACCCTTGGCATGAACCCCACGCAGCCAGGGCACAGCTCATCCCTGCAGGAATGCTGCGGGATCCCTGGCGGCCCCTGGCACCCAGGACTGGACCCAACAGCCTGTGCCTGGCAGCCGGGTACATCCCAGGCGCTGTTCCGTCTCTCACCAGCTCCTGTTCCCTGCCAGGGCATCCCGGCAGCCCTGAGCAGGCAGGACAGCGGGAAGGGACCCTTCCCTCCCCTCCCCTCAGCGAGGAGCAGGAGCGGGCTGGCGGCTGGCCCTGTGCCCGATCCATGCCGCTACCTTCCCTCCCGCATCTGTTCCCAATCAAAGCCTCATTTCAGCCCGCGGGAAGGTTTTTCTCCTCCTGCTAACGAACCCTATTGTTTTCCCGATGTTCTCCCGAGCTCGGGAGCGGCGGCTCGGCCCCTGCCGGTGCCAGCTCTGCTCAGACACGTGCGGAGAGAGCCTCGAGCAAGATCCTGCTCCTGTCCCTCCTGCCGAGACGGGAGCTGAATTCCTGCCCAGGGCGCAGCGCGGGGCTGGAGCGGGGAATATGGGGCTGGTACCCCCCGGAGCAGGAGGCAGCTGCAGGCTTCCCCCCTTTGCCCCTCAGTTCGGTGCTGGCAGCTCTCGGTGCCCGCGTTAATGTCCCCACAGGGCTGCTGAGCAGGGGACACCCATCGGCCCCGGCCCGGCCTCACCGCAGGGGCGTGCAGGCCCCGCTCGCCCCCCACATCCCTCTGGGTTTGCCAGGGGCGGCCGGGGCTGGCTCCGTCCCCTGCGGGACTCACCCCTCCCATACTGCCGCGGGGCTTCTGTTGCTTCTACGTGCAATTAATGAGCTTTAATTGCCTGTAAACACATCCCCGGCAGCGCCAGAGCTGCCATGGGAAGACGATGGAGTCGGGAAAAGGGGATGGGAAAAGGAAATCGTAGTAACTGTTGCTACGGCTGGACCCAGCGTTCCCAAACCGGGGCTGTGGCATTGCCCAGCCCCGGGCAGGGGCGCGGGGGTGCCAGCGCAGTCCCTGTGCCCGGCCCTCAGTGCCACCAACACCTCTGAGCCACAGCGCTGAGCCACACGGAGCTCTGGCGTCCCACCCTGAGCCCCCGAGCTGGGACGTGACTGCATCTGGGGTCCCCCAGAGGGGCTGGGGGCACTGGGGAGGGGTCCGTGCCGCCCCCTTTTCGCTGCGTTTTGGGTGCCACAGAGGCACTGTAGGTCTGGGGCCAGTGGGGTCCCTGTCCTACCCCTCTGGCTGTGTCTGAGGTCCCACAGAGGCTCTGTAGGGCTGGGGCAGTGGGGAGGGCCCCCTGCCCTTCCCTTCTCACTGTGTTTGGGGTCGCAGGGAGGGGCTGTGGGCGGTGGGAAGGATCCCGGCCCTTACCCTCTGGCTGTGTGGGACACCCCACAGGCTCTGTGGGGTTGGGGCCCCTCCCCCTCTGCGTGTCCCCTCACTGGACACGGACGTGGCACTGACGAGGTCTGCAAAGGCTGGGGATGGCGGCGGCAGGAGGAGGGGGCTGTAAATGCCATTTTCTAGCTCAGTGCCCTGTAACTCTCCCTGACAATGGGGTTTCAACACCACAAACAACGCATTTTAATCACCCGGAGAGATCCCTGCCCCCATCACGGCTCCCCCTGGCACAGGATGGGTGGCACCGGGTCTGCAGCACTGCTCCCCGAGGTGCCACCGCGGCGTGGGGACTGATGTCACACCGGCACAGGAGTGACACCACCCCTGTCCTGAGTGGGCACGGCGCGGGTGGCATCACGCGGGACACATCACTCAGCCAGGGGTCCCGAGGTGCCCCTAAGTGGCCACAGGGACCTGGACAAGCCCGAGGAGTGGCCAAGGAGGTTTAACAACACCGAGCGCTGGTGCTGCCCCTGGGCTGAGGCAATCCAGGCTGAGGATCAGCAGCTGCAGCAGCCCTGGGAGAGGGACCTGGGGGTGCTGTGGGTGGGAGCTGGACCTGCCCTGACCCAGAACCCCCAGCCCTGGGCTGATCCCACAGCAGGGGAGGGAGGATGGTGCCCCTGTGCCCCCGTGCTCAGGTGAGACCCCACCTNGCTTTTACCGGGTTTCAGCGCTGCAATCCAGGGCAGTTCTGCCCTGAGGGCTGGGCGCGGGAGCAGCGGGAGCAGCGGCAGCCAGAGCGACACCGCGCCCGCGCCGGAGATAAGTTCCTGCCGCAAAGTTTCTTTCCCTGCTAATTTTCTGATTAGCCCCTGTCTGATGCGCCGGCAGCAGCGCTCCACGGAGCTTATTCCGAGGCGGCGTAATCTGTGTAAGCAGCGAAGAGGGGCAGGGCCGGCGCTGAGCTGCCGCAGACACAGCCCTGCGAGGGGAGGTAATAACTCTTCAGGGACTGACAAGCCGCCGGGAGGGCTGTGGAAATCCTTTCTGCGGATGAGCCGAGAGGATTCTCCCGCTATCCCCCTAAAGCCTGCGTGTCACCTAGTCCAATAAAAGGCATTATCGGGAAGGTGGGATTTTGTTCTGGTGTATCTCGGGCCTCCAGCCCAGCCCCGGCTCGGCTGGCTTTGCATGAGAACGGGGGAGGGTTAGGGCACGCTGGCTGCTGGGTGCTGCCTCCAGGGATGCTGATGGGTGGGGAGCTCCGACCCATTTTGCCTGCCTGCTCTCCATCCCGCGCTTTCACTGGCCCGTGGCCACCACCCTGCCGCACGCAGCCCTGCACCCGGGGTGGCTCCTGCCCTGGAATGGCAGCAGGACCCAGCCCTGAATCTCAGCCCACCCAAAGCCCATCTGCCTTCCCCGAGGCCTGGGGAGTTCGGGGGCTCGGAGCAGCCGGGGGGACCCGGCATCTTTAGGCTGCCTCAGCTTCATCCTGCTCCATCCGTGAGCCCAGGGTGATCCTGCACCGGGTAACCACAGCCCGGCTCCGGGGAGGGCACTCCCAGCGCTGGGGAGCGTCTGGAAGGGAGTGCTGGGGTTATCCCCCGGCAGAATGACAGAGCTCAGCGTGCAGGATGTCACTCTGGGCTGTCCTGGCTGTCCCATGTCCCCTGGCTCCTGCACCCCGCAGGAAATGCCGCATCCCCAGGGACGGGGCGTGTACCACACCCGGAGGGGACACCAGCCCTGACTCCCGAGCTAGCAGGGGCTTCCCTGCTGCCGCCCACCCTGTCACAGCCCCGGGAGGAGGGGACCGGGCATGTGCAGGCCCGGCGGTGGCTGGAGCACCCACGCCTGCTGCGCCCGGCTAATTTACTGTGTCGCTGTGCGCCGCGCTAGCCAATAACTTTGAAATGATGTGGAGATTTGCAGCCAAACCTTCTCATAAAGAGATTTAGGAGGGTGACAAAGATAATTAAACATCCTTCCCAGAGTATTGACTTGCAGCTGAAAGGGGAAAAAATAACTACATTTTTCACAGTCCTTTTAAATCATCCTGATGCCCGGCTGGGGCTCTGTGCAAATAAGCCTTGGCCTGGCAACCGTGGGGCTGTGGGTGCCAAACCCCTGCCTGCCAGCATGGGAATAATGTGGGGGAGCAGGGAAGGAGTTCGGGGAGCCAGGGGCGGTGCAGGGGCCCAGGATGGGCAGGGAGGGATGCTCCAGGGCAAAAAGAAGGGGGGAACTTGAGCCTGGCCGTCCCCTGAGCTGCCCTGAGGAGGAGGATTCAGCTAAAACAAGGAGCAGGGGGGACAGGAGAGACAGGAAAGGGGGACAGAGGGTCACAGTACAGGGACAGGAGGGAAGTGCAGTTATTGGGGGACATGAGGGAGGGGCAGAGGGTAAAGGGGGACTCAGGAGATGAACCACAGCATGGCTTGGGCTGGAGGGGACCTCAAAGTCCATCCCAGTGGATGGAGTCACATCACCCACGGGACCTCCGGAGCCACCTGCAGCGGGACAAAGCCGCTGTGGGGCCCCAGGGAGCCCACCCCGTGCACTGCCCTCCACCGGGGCTCTCCAGGGCAGGGCTGAGGCCAAACCTCATTGCATGGGTGAGCAGGGGAAGCCCACCCCACCCCTCCACGGCCCTGCAGGCAGTGCCAGCCCCTGGGCACGTACCTGGCAGCGTCCCGCCACACCCTCTGGTGCTTTGCCATCGGCACCACCCGGCTTCGCCAGCGGGGTCCCAGCAGGGCTGGACGCCCCGGCTGTGCAGGGTCCCAGCTCCAAGGGCTGTGGGGGGCAACCCCACACACACACAGACACTTGTCCTGACATCAGAAACTCCCCAAGCGGCAACAAAAGCTCCGTGTTAGAGCCGGAGGTCCCAAGTGCGGGATGTCCCTGCTGTCCCCGCTCTGTCCTCGCACTGGGAGGGCTCGGGGTGCCTGAGGTTGACGGGCTGGGCTGTTCGGAGCTGCCAGGAGCAGCAGGGATGCAATGGCAGCGCCGGGTGCGAGCAAGGAGGAGGAGGAGAATTTCCGGGAAATTTTTATCCCATCCTCCGTTTAACGGTGAAATTCACGGCGAGCGTCCCCCCTCAGCCGAGCTGGGGACGGCAGCGGGGAGCAGGGGGACGCTGCTGGTGGCGTCCTGCTCCCCCTGTCCCTCGGCTTGTCCCCGTCCCCGGCCGCAGCCGGGGCTGGCCGTGTCGTGGAGCACGCGTGACACCCAGTGGGCGAGCGCCAGAATACACGCGCGGGGCGCCGGGAGCGGCGGCGCTGGCCGGGGGCTGTCGCCTGTGCGGGGGGACAGTGTTTTCCTGCCGGGAATGGATGGGGTGGCACCGCTGTGGGGTTTGTAGCCCGGTTTTAACTCGTTGGGTTGGATGGGGACATAGCCGGGGAGGCCCCGCCGTCCCCAAGGCTGTGGGGTCTCTCTGGGGTCTCCCCAGGATGCAGTGGCTCCTGTAACTTTGGGGTTTGGGGGTCTCACTGGGGCTGTGGGGTCTCTCCAGGCACTCAGGGTCCCTGCAGGCCAGAGCTCTGGGGTCTCTCCAGATGTCTGGGGGTGTCTTCAGGCATCTGGGGGCCCTGGTGCCATGGGGCCCTGGAGTCTCCCCACGGCACTCAGGGGTCCCTGCAGCCCTGAGGCTCTGGGGCCCCTCCAGGAGCCCAGGGTCCCTGTAGATTTGGGGCTCCGGGGTTCAGGGGTCCCATTGGGGCTCTGGAATCTCTCTGGGATCTTGTCCTTGTAACTTTGGGGCTTTGGGGTCCCCTTTGGGTCCCCGGGCTCGCTGCAGCCCCATGGCTCTGGTGGCACTGGGGCTCTGGAGTCCCCCTGGCACCCCCAGGGCCTCTGCAGCCCCAAGGCTTTGGGATCTCACCAGAGCCCTGCGGGTCCCTGCAGCCCTGGGACTCCCGGGTGGTTCCTGAAGCCTGAGACCACACTCAGCTCCAGGGGTACCTGCAGGCCAGGGGCTTTGGGATCTCCCCATGCAGCCCCAGCGTGTCTGATGCCTTGCACCACTCCTGGGTCAGGCTCTCACTTTTCCCTGGCTTTCCTGCCTCTGTCTGTGTCCCTCAAAGACCCTGATATCGCTCAGGTATTTACCACCTTCCTGCTCCCACCCTGGGACCGTCCTCACTTCCCAGCCCCATCTCCTGGCACAGCTCTAACCCTTCCTGGCTGCTAAAGCTGGGTTCCTCTGGGACAAGAAACTCTCAACCCATCTTTTGCTTTTCCTCCCGACTCTCTTGTTCATTCCCCAGGGGATAAACCCTGACAGAACAAGGATCTGAGGGGAGTCAGTGCTGTGGTTCACATCAAGCCAAAGCAGAACCGTTTTCTGTAGGAAAAACATTTTCATTCCAATTTGCAAAGGCTTTCAAAGGCAGTTCTCAGAGGAGCAGGAGTGGTCACTGTGGAGGGGATTGGATGTTCTTCTCCAGCTCTGGAGAGGCTGCAAGCTCGTCCTGCTGAGGCATCCAAGCTCATTAATGGAGCTGTGAACACCCACATGCAATGCCCTGCAACCCCACTCCCAGCATGGGGTTCCCACATCCCAACTCTGAAGTCTGTAAAGACACTTGGAGGGTTTAACATGGACCTGGAGAATGGAAAGAGGAGCAGGAGGAGGAAGGGACAAGTAGGACACAGGACAGAGCTGGGTACTCCTCACTGTGCCCCAAGCAGGGCCCCGCATGCCCTGACCCCACCAGGCTCCACGCAGGGCACAGAGGGATCCCTGGAGCTGCTGGTGTGACAGTCCCCTCTGTCACCCCCCCACAGGGACAGCGTGGCCAAGAGCAGGACCCTGCTGCTCACAGCAGCCCCGGCAGCCCAGGGAATGGAGCTGCAGCTCCCAGGATGGGAGGGACAGGATTGTTGGTCCTCAAGGGTACATCACAAAATTGCCTCTGAGGTCAAAGAATCATCGTAATCCCAGCATGGTTTGGGTTGGAAAAGATCTTGAAGCTGACCNGTGGTCACTGAGGAGAAGTTAAACAAGCTGTGGCATGGGCAGCATTAACGTGCGCCTCCATGTTTGCTACACTGACCCTCCTCCACCCATGGGGAGCTCTCAGCAGCCCCACCCGGATCCAAACCTTGGCTCCAGAAGCAGCAAGGGCGGTGGTAGAGGGGTTGCTTGGAGCCCTGAGTGCTTCCACGTGGGACATGGAACCCAGCTCAGCCCAGCTGGTGGCTTGCAGGGGGACGTGGTGGTGCCCAGCCAGCTCCTGGGTGACTGCACCATTTTCCACCTTGAACACCAACCCCAGGAGCTGCTGCAGAAGGGAAGAAAGAACTTTCCGTTCAAGTTTCCAGCTGGAAGAGCCAGGGAGAGAAACGTTGCCGTGTCTCAGGGGCAGAGCAGGGCTGGTTCCACCTCAGTGGTGCTGTGCAAGGAGCTGCTCCTTCCATGGAGCCTGCGGGGGCTCCTCCGTGCCAGCACCGCAGTGCCCTCCCTTTGCACCCCACGGACACGCTTTGGAGCCCCAGAGCCCCCAGGCTCGGGTCCTGCCCACCCCCAGGAGGCCTCTGCGGGCTGTACCTGGGTGACAGCCACCCCTGCACGGGGGCACCCTCACACACCCCAGGGCACACTGCAGCAACGGGGCCAGACAGCTCTGGGTCATAAATCTGTCCGGCCAGACCTGCTCCCTGCTCGGCAGCCCCAAGGGCACCCCAAGGTCTTTCCAAGCCGGGATCTGCCCCTCCCTTCCCACTGCGGCAGTTCTTTAACCAAGCGTGGCAGCTCTGCCCCGGGGCATCCCCAGCTGGGCAGCACGGCCCCAGTGAGAGCCTGTGTGCCCCGAGGGGCAGTAGGGGCAGCCACAGGCAGCCCTCCGCCCCAGCATGGCTCTGGGAGCAGCTGCAGCTCTCCAGCTTTCTCCCTGCACTCTTTTCCAGGAGTTTTTCCCCATTTCTCAGTGCCCAGGTGATGCTGGTCCCAGGGTCAGCACCGGGGTTGCTCCCAAACCTCATCACAGGGTTGGGCGAGGAGGGAGTTGCACCCTTGCCTTGCAGGTGAGGCTAACCCAGGGGAAGGGGTGTGAGAGTGGCAGAGCCTCATTCCAGGTGGACTTCAAGAACCCCGAAATTCCAGTCAAGAGAAACCTCGTGGACATCAACAAGATGGGCAAGATAACCTCAGGTTTCAGGCAGGCTGGGGAGCACGGGGCTGAGCAGGACCCCAGTGAAAGGAACTGGGAAAAGGCCCCGGATAAGGTTCTGGACAGGAGGATGGACAAATGGCACAAGCTGCATCCTGAGCAGCATGAGGAGGATGTGGCCCCCGGCCTGAGTCCTCTGTGCAGCACCAGGGAACCCCAAGCTCTGTGCTCAGAGCGGTTCCCAGTCCAGGGAGAGATGGAGGGGCTGGAAAAGGAGCAGCAGATGCTGCGGGCAGGGCTGGGAGGCAGGTTGGGATCTCCCAGCTTCCTGCAGGTGCACTGGGGACGGAGCCAATCCTGCTGGGTAGGGCACGACTGGTGCCAAAGGACAAGGGACGTTCATTGCAGCTCCAGGCTGGGCAGTAGAACTGATATTTTATCCCGGGGAGGGGGCACAGCTGTGGGGCTGAGGTGGGCGAGTCCATCCTTGCAGGGTTAAGCCGTGGGTGACCTTTGCTGTGCTGGTGGTGTCCTGCTCAAGGTGGGGGGGGCTGGGCTCCCCTCGGGGCGCATCGTGCTGCGAGCCCAGCAAGGGGCAACCTCCCCCTCACAAATTCCCTCCCTTCCCGTGCCCACAAATTCCCTCCCTTCCCGTGCCCGAGCGCACTCCGAGCCCCAGCACACGCCGAGCCCAGGCCGTGTGCACCGGGCCGTGCCCCCAGCCCGGGCCCGCTCCGGCCCACAGCCCACGGGCGCTGCAGCCGCTG
>WBMY01005037.1:41373-63556 GCA_013397315.1 Donacobius atricapilla
AGAGCCCTCCCCGAGCTGGCCGGCACAGGCGCTCATCCCCTGGGAGGGGCCGCGCCGCTCCCCCCGTTATCTGCCCGGGACACCCCCGCGGCTGCGCGGCTNCACGGGTACCACGTGGCCAGAGATGCCGCCTCGCTGGACAGCCAGCACCTGCAGCAGATCGGCATCACCGCCACCGGGCACCGCAAAAGGATCCTCACCCTGGCGCAGCAGACACGGATGCTGAGTCAGTCCCGGGGGAGACCTGCCGCGGGAGACACCCATTCCCGAGGCACGGAGGTCCCGGATGCCCCCCAGGAGGGCAAGGATGCCATGAGAGCAGAGCCGGGAGGGACCAGTGACGCCCTTGGGACGCAGCCGCGCGTCCCCGTGCCCAGCCAGGCGCCGCCTGGAGAGAAGGACCCTGCTCCTCCCGCCGTGAAGCCGGTTCCCAAGCCGAGGACGGTTTTCCCTCGCTCAAAGCCAGAGCAGGGATCAGTGCCCGTGCCCCCGGCACGCTCCGCGGTGCCAGCACAGGGCCCGGGCAGCGAGAGGGCACCGGCAGCCTTTGTGGTACTGGAGGGGTTTGTGCCAGGGGAGAGCTCCACGGATTTGGAGAGCCCGGAGGCCGGAGGCGATCCAGGGGCAGCCGCGGCCATGGGTGTGATAGCGTCCCGGCTGAGAGGGCGGGACAGCGCTCGGGAGGACGCGCGGCCATCCCCGAGTGGCGGACAGACCCTGGAGACACCGGAGCAATCCCCGCCGTCCGTCCCGTGCATCCCCCCGCGGCACAGGCACAGGGGCCCGGCGGCTGAGCCCGGCCCCGGCAGTGCCCCGGAGGCTCCCCCCGCACCCGGCGCTCCCCTGCCCGCCGGGAGAGACCCCTCGCCGTGCCCCAGGGCAGCCTCGCAGCCGGGCTCGGGCCAGGGCCGGCCGCAGATGGTGTCCAACGTCATCTACGAAGGACTCGAGCGCCCCTCAGCACCCGCGGAGGGCCCGCGAGGGGAGGATGGGCCCCGGGGTGCGGGCGTCCCTCAGCCCCCCGCACTGTCCCCGCAGGAGCAGCCCCAGCCGGAGGACAGGTCTGAGTAAGCCGGTGCTTTCCCTCAGCCCTGGGAGCGGACGGGCGGGCAGAGCAGGCAAAGATGAGGATCCAGAGAGCCCCCCACCCCCGGGCCCCCCCCCAGAGCCTGGCCCTGCCTGCCTCCAGGTGCTGACAAGCCCCTTTCAGCACGCTCCCCGTGCCTGCCCCGAGCTCCGGATATGGCAGCTGGGATCCCTCTGAGATGACAGGATGGCTCTGGGCCCCCCGATGGCTCCTTCTGGATGCAGGGAGAGGCTGTTGCCCTTTCTCTGCCCCTCTGGCAGCAGGGCTGGGGGTCCCCAGCACGGTGAGGGGGTGGCTGAGTGAGGGTTCTGGGGCTGCTGCTGCTGGGAACGAGGTGGGAGATGTCAGAGCAGGGAGATGCTGGGGTGGGAAATGCCCCACAGCAGCAGCAAACACGGACCGGCAGATCCAGGGTTGGGAAGAGAAGGGAACAAGGAGGGCACTGGGAGCAAGGAGGGGATGCTGCACATTCCAGGGGACAAAGCCGGGCTCGGGAGCAGCATCCCGAGCGACACCAGCGACTCTGAGCCCAGCCCTGGTAACTCCTGTCCTGTTTTCCTGCAGTCCTGGCTGGCCCGGCGGGGCCCTGCCCCCCATCCCACAGAGACCCAGCAGCAAGCCAGGTGAGAGCCCCCGGGCACCGGTGCACAGCAGGGACCTCCGGTGTCCCGAGGAAGGGGGAGAGGGGGGCACCCGCCCGCCCTGCCTGTCCTCGGGCCCTGCCCCTGCTCCTGCCGCGCTCGGGGACCGGGCTGGCCCGTTCCAGGGAGAGCCCAACCCCGCATGTGTCACCGTGTCAGGTGCCCTGGGTGTTGGGGTGCACTGTGGTGGGCTCAGGGGGGTCCCTCTCAAGGACTGGGAGTCCTGGCTGGTCTCTCCCTCACCGCAGGCACCGCTGATGCCTCTCTCTCCCACATCTCTGCCCACAGAGGTGAATGATCCACCCGTCAGCCCCTACAGCGAGACCTTCTTTGGCCATGTGGCCCCACCCCGGGAGCCAAAGGTGAGGGGACACTGTGGGGTGGTGGCTGTCCCCTGCTGTCACTGCATCCCACCAGCTGCTGCCAAGTCGGGAGCTGCAGCTGCTGAGGCCACAGTGCCCGGCAGTGCCTGGGGAAGGGTCTTCCCCCAGAGGGTGCTGGCACTGCCCAGGCTCCCCAGGGAATGGACGTGGCCCCGAGGCTGCCAGAGATGCACAGGGGGGATTGTTGGGGGGTCTGTGCAGGGCCAGGGGCTGGACTGGATGTGTCCCTTCCAGCTCAGGAGATTCTGTGATTCTGTTTTGGGTTGAGGGTCACAGGCTGAGCCCCTGCACTGTAGGCCAGGCAGGCTGAGGGGGTCTGGGATGGGACAGGGCACAGGGGACAGGAGATGTGACCATTCTGTCCTCCCAGGGTGTTGGCACCTCCTCTGAGCAGAGCTACGAGGCCGTGTCCGAGCTGGAACTGGAGAGAGAAGGATGCAGGTAGGGATCAGCTCCTCTGGGCCACAGGGGCTGGGCTGGGTGTCAGGGCACAGGGCACACCCCGGGGACAGCCTGAGAGGGGATGGGGTTTTTCTCCACAGCAGAGCTATGAGGAGTGTCTGGGATGGTGTCAGCAGTCTCTGGAAGAGCTGACGGCTTTGGAGACGACCCTTGGGGGGACAGTGCTTGGCAAAAGATTTCTGAGTGCCCAGCTGGGGCAGCGCCACTGGCACTGGGCATAGGTACACCCAGAGGAACCTGGATTTGGCCTCTGGGAACTGGGAAACACCATGGGGGATGGGGATTACTCAGAAATTAGAAGGCTCCAAGCTCCAGATGAGGGGTTGTGCAATCTCTGAAGGCTCCAGCAGCATCAGATCAGCATCTGCTGCTCAGTCACTCTGTGGTGGTGGACAGCGAAATTGTGAGGGGCACCTTTAAAACACTTTTGAAATGTACTTTCCATAACTCCTGATAGCATCTCAGAAAGAGGAAGGAAAGCTGCTCTTCCCATTTCAGATGGGGAGGGTTCCTTTTCCTGTGTTGCTTAGAGAGGAGGAGGTGAGCTGCAGCTCTGTGGCCTTCAGCCCTGGCGTGGCCTTGCTGGCCAGTGCGTGTCCATGGCCCTGCCTCCCTGGCCCAGGGTGGGACCAGTCCCTCTCGTGCTCTGGGTGTGTGGCACTGCGGTGGCACCTGAGCCAATGGCACAGAGCACAGCCACGGACCGGGAACTGCAAATACCTGGGAACTGTAGATTTGTAAAGGGAAATACTGAAATCTCCCGTGGAGCATCTGAATCAGGTCAGAGAGGAGCTGGGCACTGACCTGTCTGCATCCAGTGGCTTCCAGGGAGCTGGGATCCAGAACATCCCAAGGGAACTGGCCAGGCACTGGCAGCTGTGGGATTTTGCAGCTGGCCTTGCTGAGAAGAGGCAGGATGTGACCATCAGCAGTGTCAGGGGCAGCGGCTCACAGGTTTTCTCTCCCAGCCCAAGCACCAACATGGCTGGGGTGTGGAGAGTGGAACAGGAGACAGAAAAGCCTTTGAGAACCTTTTGCACTGTGCTCACAGGCTCCATCATCCAGCTGCTCCAGCACTTTCCTCCCACACCCAGCCCCACTGGTCCCACCACGATCCCCTGGAGCAGAGCTGTGGGACCTGCTCAGCTGCTGAGGGGCTGCTGGCCAGCCCTGGCCCCAGCTCTGCTGCCTCTGTGGGACCTCCCGATCCTCCCCTGCAGCACTGGTGTTTCTCCAGCTCAGCCAGTCCTCATCCTTGTGCCACTGGGAATGACCAGGCATCCTCTGCAGCCCACCAATCAATTTCCCATGTCATGGGAAATATTTCCCAGTCCCAAAGTTCAGAGGGGCTCTTCTGCCCCTTTTCCTACCTGTGGTAACTCTCTTTGTCTGGTTCTGGGGGAGCTTTGTCTGGCCCCCGCTCATCCCTGGCTTGGGGAGTGGCAGTGTGTGTCAGGGGTGGGCAGAGCCATCGCATCAGCAAGAAAATATCCTCAGAAAGAGGAAGAGGAATGCAAAATTCCCTCCAAACTGGGAGCTGCCTCTCTAAGGGTGCAGCAGGAGTGTAGGGTGGGATTTACCTGCTCTGAGTCTGAGCACCTTCATCCATTCTGGTGATGCTCAGCCCCCTGGAATGCTGGTGCCCTGCTCCAGCCATCGGTCTCGGCAGGACAGAGAGGTGGCACAGCAGTGTCCGTGTCACCCCACGGGGCTCAGGGGGCTGGGTCAGACTCACCAAGCACCGTGGGCTTTGCTTGTGCCTGCCAGATCCAGATGCTCCGTGCCCTCCATCTCTTTACAGTTTCATTGACTGAAAGTCACAGCTCAGGAAGGGACTGTCATGGATTTTTTCCTGTTTTCCTCTTGCCCTGACCCATTCCATGGGTCTGCCTCCCACTCAACCTTGAGTGGCACTCAAGGCTGCTGTGTGCCTGTGATTCAGAGAGTCCTCCAGCCACACCGTTCCCTGTCCAGTCCTTCCTGAAGCATCTGCAGCCCAGGCAGGGACTCCAGCCAGATGAGTCACCCTGCCGAGGCTCTGTTGTGCTGCTTAAACAGCAATCTTCCTTGTGCTCCGAGACTCGCAGCCACCCGGGGCAATTTCTTGTCTTTCCTGGAGCCAAACAGGCCATTCTCCCTCTCCATCCCCTCCTCAGCCCCATCCACTACCCCTCTTCTCTGGAGCACGCCCCCAGCTAGGACGGCTCCAGCCCAGCACCTTCCCTGGCAGATTTAGGGCTTGCTCCTGTCCCATGTGGTTCAGGGACATCTGGTGTCCAATGGCCTCAGAAAGTGCCTGTCCAGGGCCTGTCCTAGGATGAGGCAGTGCCCAAAACCAGGTCATGGGAGAATTTATGAGGGGAGGTGTTTGGGGTCCTTCTGCCGCTCCTGAAGCTTCTCATGAACTTACGTTGGAGACACTTTCTCACATTCTGTGGGCTTCTTCTCCAAAAATGTCTCCATCTCCAAGGAGGATTCCCACAGCTCACCTGCTCCTTTCCCGTGTAGTTCTGCACCTTGCTCCTGCTGGCTTTGTCTGATGTCACCCAGCTCCTGTGGCTGAAGCAGTGATGGCCAGGAGAGTCCTTTCAGTTCTCCTGAGCCTGTCCCCATCATTCATCCTGTCCCCTGCAGATGCCCAGTTTGCTCAGGTGCTCCTCAGACAGAAGCTGGGACAAGTCTTGGATGATCCTTGTTGCCTTTTTAGGAACCTTCTCTTCCCCCTGGCACTGGATTCCACCATGGAATTTGGCATGGATGCTCTCCTGTGGGTGCTAGGGTGTCCCAGCTGCCCCAATTGTCTTCCTGCCCATCACCATTGCACCTGGGCAGCCCCCCCACAAGCTCCTGGCACTGTCAGACATTTTCCAGCACATTTCCTTTCCAGGGAAAGAAAAATGCCTGGCTGAGAGGGCTGATGGGAAGGGGCAGGCTTAGCAGTTTATTTTTATAATTTCCTTTTATTGTTATGGCTGGAGAGCCTCAGCAGGCCTGGCTGGGGGTATAGCATGGCTTCCCAAGGAAGGGAGATGGATGCAGGGGTTCCACCAGCCCAGCATTTTGGCTGGACACAAGAGCAGGCACGAAGGTGTCGTGGCAGGAGTTTCACAGTGCCAGGAATGCTGGAGGGGCAGAGGGAGGGAGCAGCTGGGGTGGATGTGGAGCAGGACACGGGATTGGGGATCTGCCTGCCTTCCTTTGCTGCCAGTGAAGAGGGGAAGGAGGTGATGCCTGTGTTGTGGTGGTATGTCGCTGTTGGACACACAAACACACATGCACTCTGTCTGGTGAGAAGGCATGAACTGCTTATTACAAAATCTGACTCTACGTTTATAGTATTTCTACAAAGGCCAGGGACTGGGGGAGAAGGTTGACACCTCTCCCCATCCCATTGGTCAAGATAACTGTCTATCAACTGTCCATATCACTAAGAAGAAAATATGTAAACTAACTTGAACTACCAAAACCATTGCTTCTATTTATAACACCCGTGCGTGAGAAAAACCCTAAGAACTATGAACTGTGAGACACGAGAAGGCTGAAAAATCAGGGCGACAGTGGCCTGTGTGCCATTCCCTAAAGCAGGGAAGCCCCAGCCTTTGTGCCATCACCTAGGACTGGCTGACCCTCGGGCTGCCGGTGGCCACGGCACTCCTGAGCACTCCCAGAGATGCAAACCCCACCATCCCTGGGTGCCCCTAGCAGGTCAGGATGAGGCCAGGAGCAATGCCAGGTGTCCCCAGAAGTGGGGGGATCCCCTGCTGTGCTGCCCAGCCCCCTCACAGCCCCTTTTCCCTCAGGACGAGCAGCGAGTGCAGCAGCGAGGGCCGCAGCGAGGACGAGGAGAGCCGCAGCCGGCTCATCGAGCGCATCGCCCACAGCGACACCGAGGGATATTCCACTGTGGAGGCCCCACGTTCCGAGGGTGCCCCGTTCAGCCTGCCAGCCCACCTGTACCCTGATGAGGTCCTGGATGACCTCACCATCTCGCCGTACGCCAGCTTCACGTCGCTGTCCGAGCCCCGGCCCGCCGTGCTCAGTGGCTGGCTGGACAAGCTGTCCCCACAGGGGTACGTGGGGCAGGCGTGGAATCTCTGCAGGTTCTGGGTTGGGAGAGGCCTTAAGATCATCTCATTCCACACCCCGCCATGGACAGGGACACCTTCCACTATCCCAGCTTGCTCCAAACCCCGTCCAACTGGCCTGGAGCACTTCCAGGGATCCCGGGGCAGCCCCCATAGGTAAAGCCCCCTTGGGCAAGGTGAGGTGGCTGCACTGGTCATTGGGCTCCCCTTGGAAGAGGAACCTCTTGGGTACCCCAGCTGTGCTGCAAGGCCCTCTGTGCAGCTGTGCCTGGCAGGAGGAAGGATCTATGAGGGGGAACGATCCCCTTCCCAACAGTTTTTCTGCCATCCCAACAGGAACTATGTCTTCCAGAAGCGCTACATCCGTTTCGATGGGAAGAACCTGATGTACTTCAGCAGTGAGAAGGTACCAAGGGCAGAGTGGGGCAGGGTGGGGAGGCTGAACCTCGACACCACCTGGGGAGCTGCCACATCCCCTTTGCTTCCCCTTGTCCTTCTGGAAGGAGCCAGCAGTGCTCCCTCACCAGGGTGGAGCAGCCGATGCCTGGAAGGCTCCGAGCACAGCCTCAGCCACAGGGAGCCCAGGATAGCAAGGGTCCCTCTGCCAACTACAGGCAGCAGCAAAGGGGAGGTCCTGCTGGAAATAGGGTCCCAGCCATGGATCCATCCCTTCCTGAATCCCCAGTACCCACCTGGCTGCTGGTGCCCGCAGGCTGCTCTGCAGCACCAGCAGAGCACCCCAGGGATGTGAAGGATGTGCCAGGTCATGCCTGGGGCTCCTGGATGGGC
Source organism: Donacobius atricapilla (assembly GCA_013397315.1). Lineage (NCBI taxonomy): Eukaryota > Metazoa > Chordata > Aves > Passeriformes > Mimidae > Donacobius > Donacobius atricapilla. The sequence continues at coordinate 48,821 of WBMY01005037.1, forward strand.
TGTGGAGGATGTGCCAGGTCATGGAGGTGCCCTGTGGGAAGGGCAGAAGAGGTAACCCCACCCGGGGCTCATTCTAGGAGCCCTATCCCAAAGGGGTGATCCCGCTGTCTGTGATCGAAATGGCTCGTTCCACCAAGGACAACAAGTTCCAGGTCATCACCAGCCATCGGATCTTTGTCTTCCGTGCTGAGAATGAGGGTGAGTGAAAACCTGGGCCAGGGCCCACCAGCCCTAAGGAGCCATCCCTGCCTCCCTTCCAGAGCATCCCGCAGGCAGCTCTCAGCCCATCCCCAAAACATCCCCTGCCTGCCTTCTGGGTGCTCTGCTCCGTGCCAGGGCTGTTGGGAGGGGCTCAGCCCTGCTCCCTCCTGCCTGGTCCCCAGCCCAGAGGAATGAGTGGTGCTCCACGCTGCAGAAGAAGGTGATGGAGCAGCGCCTGGTGGGGTCCCGGCCCCGGCCTGCCAACACTGCCCACTGTCAGAAGTCAGGAACCCTGGAGCTGAAGGGCCAGAAATCCAAGGTTTTCGCAGCCCTGAGCCTGCCTGAGATGTGGCTGTACAAGAGTGAGCAGGTTTGTGGCCAGAGCAGACCCCCACATAGGGTGAGAGGGATGGAGGGAGCTGAGCCAGGGCTGGTGCCAAAGGCAGAGCAGAGAGGAAATGAGTGGGCAGGAAAAAGGGAATGGCAGAGCGGGAAGCTGGAGATCCTGCCCAGGGCAGCAGTGACGGCTACCAGGAGTGGACCCCCTTCCCAATCTTCTCACTATCCCCAAGTTCTCATCATCTCCACCAGGCATTTTGGTCCTGGTCACACCAAGCACCCCAATCCATCCCAAGACATCTGGATCCATGGCCACAGAATCAGCAGCAAACGTACCTGCTGCAGGGGGGCACCCGCAGTGACAGCCGGCCCCTGTCATCTCCCACGCTGCTGCTGCTGCCTGCAGAATGCCTCACTTCCTTCCTGCTGAATTCTCCTAGCACCCCTGTTTTTATTTCCATCACCTCACTTCCAAGTTGCTTGCTGTGCACTAAGCAGCATCAGCTCTGAGGTGTTGGCTCATGTTGATGTTTGTTTTCTGAGTGTCCCTTGCAAATCCCCAAAAGAAGGGGACCTGGACAGCCACATTTCAGGGGTTGTGGGCAGAACTTGTCTTTCATTTGAAGGCATAATGTATTTGCAGGGTGCTTTATGTCAGAGGAGAGGTGGCTGAGAGAGTGGCAGGGGCTTGTCCAGGCAAAGCAGGGGTGGGATCTGGGGGTGCCGCAGGGTGTTGCACCCCAACACCACAGGCGTGCCCAGGGTGGTGTGTGCAGACAGCAGAACCAACACCGCTGTCACTCTGAACTGCAGTTCTTCAAGATGGGCATCGCCGTGTGCTTCATCGAGATGCGCGGCTCCACCATCCGCGAGGCCAAGAGCCGCAGCTTCGAGCTCATCACCCCCTCCAAAACGTTCAGGTATTGCGGCCTCCGGGGGGTGAGGAGGGAGGGGCAGCCGGGAGCTGGGCCCGGCTTCTGGCTGCTGGCCGCTGCAGCCCCTGAGGTCGGGCTGTGCCGCCGCTCTCAGCTTCGTGGCCGAGTCGGAGCGGGAGAAGCGGGAGTGGATGGAGGCGCTGCAGGAGGCCATCGCCGAGATGCTCTACGACTACGAGGTGGCAGAGAAGATCTGGTCCAACAAAGCCAACAAATACTGCGCCGACTGCTGGGCTCAGAGTCCTGACTGGGCATCCATCAACCTCTGCGTGGTCATCTGCAAGCAGTGTGCAGGTGGGATAACTCCAGGGGGCACAGGGCCATCCTGGGGGGTGTGGGCTGACCTGGGCTGGCCTGGGCAGGCGTGGTGCCAGCTGGGGTGTGGGCATAACTTGGGGCCCAGTTCCCCAGCAGCTGGGGGATGCTGACTCTCCTGCTCCCTGCAGGGCAGCACCGCAGCCTGGGCTCCAACATTTCCAAGGTGCAAAGCCTGAAGCTGGACACCAGCGTCTGGTCCAATGAAATTGTGCAGGTGAGGCACTCGGGGGTACAATGAAATTGTGCAGGTGAGGCACTCAGGAGAGGAGTGCAATGAAATTGTGCAGGTGAGACACTTGGGGGAGCAATGAAATTGTGCAGGTGAGACACTTGGGGGCAATGACATCGTGCAGGTGAGGCACTTGGGGGTACAATGAAATTGTGCAGGTGAGGCACTCGGGGGTACAATGACATCGTGCAGGTGAGGCACTCAGGGCGGGCCATGGTGTGCCCAGGGGCCAGGCTGCTCCTCGGGCAGGGCAGCAGCCCCACGGTCTCCCTCAGGAACACCAGGAATTCTGCTCCTCCTGCTGACCCTGGGGCTCGCCATGACCATGGGGCTCTCCCACAGCTCTTCATCGTGCTGGGAAACGACCGAGCCAACCGGTTCTGGGCCGCTCGGCTCCCCGCCACCGAGGCCATCACCCCGGACAGCAGTGCCGAGCAGAGACGGGAATTCATCTCCCGCAAGTACCGGGAGGGACGGTACCGCCTGTCCCACCCCCACCATGCCACTCAGGAGGAGGTGCTGCAGGTAGGGGACACCTCGAGGTGCCGGGACCCCCCCCAGAGCTCCTGCTCTGAGGTGCCAGCACCTCCTGCCTGGCTGAGTGGGCTCACTCCCTCGTGCCAGGCGTATTTTGGGAGGTTGTGCCCTGGTGTGGCTGCCTTGGAGCAGCCCTGGGAGGGAGCTGGGGTCTCCATGAGCCAGGAGATGGTCCCTAAATGTGCCTGTTTCACCCCAGGCGCTGTGCACTGCAGTGGCAGGACCAGCCCTGCTCAAGACCATCCTGCAGTTCTTCTCGTCCTCGGAGGCTGCTCTGGCCTCTGATCCTGCTGCCAGCGAGGCGGCCCCAGGGCCCGACTTTTGGTGGGGACCAGAGAGCAAAAGGCCCAGGAACCTTTCAGGTAATGAGGACCCTCGAGCTGTGCTGTGATGGACAAAATTCCTCCTTGCTGCTGCCCCTGCCCCTCCTAGCATGGCCCAAGGCTGCAGGCACTCAGGGTGTCAGAAGCCGTGGCTCCCTAGGGGACACTCCCTGTTTAAGGATTCTTCTGGAATCTCTGATCAGCGGGCTCCTCTGGAGTCCCTGTTCAGGGAACGTCATGCCTGCACACCCCGTTGCCTCCACCTGCACGAGTGGGATCTCCCTCTGGTACCCACCATTTGGTGGGTGCCTGCTCCCACCCCACCCTCAGTCCTGTGTCCCACAGGGAGCCCCCGCACAGGGGACCCGGGTCCAGAGGGCGTCTACAACGAGATCACCCAGCCAGTGACACACAGCGGGTACCTGTACCGGGCCACGGCCCCCCCGAAGCTCCCAGGGGCCAGGAAGAGCAAAGAGGGTGAGTGTGGGCAGCATGGGAGGGCAGGCAGAGGGTGCCCACCCCAGCACCACTGACCCCCCTTTCCTGCAGACTTCCAGCGCACGTGGTGCTCCCTGGAGAGAGCCCTGCTCTTCTTCGAGACTGAGAAATGCACTGAGCCCCTGGGCCACATTGACAGCGGGGATCTCATCTCCCTGGGGGTCAACAGAGCGCACCAGGCAGTCACCAGCCCCGGCCCCACTGACAGGTAGCCCCAGCTGTGTGCTCCCAGAAAGTGTGGGGCACACAGGCCGCAGGGCTGGGTGCAGCGGCTGCTCTGGCTCTGCGGGCAGGGACGGGCTTGTCCTCATGGGCTGGTTCATCCTCTGCAGGTTCCGCTTCACCCTTGAGCTCTTCCTCACGGGGGAAAAAGTGCAGCAGCTGGGAACTGATGGGCCTGAAACGCTGCAAGCCTGGGCCAGTGCCATCGGCAAGGTGAGCCAGCCCCAGCATGTCCCCCGGCTGTCCCTGCTTCCCTGTGATTCCTCACAGCTCCCCGTACTCTTCATCCTCTCTTGGAAGCACTCTCCTGCCTTTCCAGGGGCTCCCGTCCTCGCTGGTGACTTCCCCTCACCCTCGTGGGGGTCAGCCCTCGGAGGTGGAGCCCTGATTTCACCCTGTTCCTCTCCTGTTCCATCCCACAGTGGTTCACCCCCGTGAGCTGCCACTGCCTGCTGGGCTACGAGTTCCAGCGCGTGGGCCAGCTGCGCTACAAGTGCATGCTGAACCCCGAACGCTGGCAGCGGGCCTTCTTCATCCTGCAGAAAGGCCACCTCTTCATCTGCCCCGCCGAGGAGGACGGGGCCGAGGACAGCATCAACCTGCGGCGGCTGCAGGAGCTCAGTGAGTGCCGTGGCACAGCCCGGGACGGGCACCCCGTGGTGGCCCTGCGTGGCTCTGACTCCTCAGCTTCTCACCCCAATGCAGGTCTGGTTCTCCCCACGGACACCCCGGAGAAGAAGGAGCTGCTGGTCCTGGTGGAGATGGGCAGGTGAGTCCTGGCCCTGGGGGTGATGGGGAATGAGCCAGGCAAGCTCAGCATGCTGCCCAGGGCAAAGGCGCTGCTGGATGGGCCAATGCTGATCCCGGATCCCTGGTGGGGAAGTTACTGGGACAGCAGGGCTGTGACTGAGGGGCTTCCAGAGGTTTTTTGGTGGGGTAGGGTGTCCCTCGGCTCAGCCTGGCTGGCCCTTGCTCCCTGTCACAGGCAGGAGGGAATAACCTGCCCCTGTGACAACCCTCATTCCCTCTTTTCTGCCCTTGTTGTTCTCAGGACATTTTACCTGCAGGGTTTGTCGCGGGCGGACTCAGCAGCGTGGTACAGTGACATCCAGGCGTCAGCAGGGGGCCGGGGCAACGCTCTCAGGGACCAGCAGCTGAGCCGGGGGGACATTCCCATCATCGTGGACTCCTGCATCGCCTTCATCACTCAGTACGGTGAGCCCAGCACATCCCAGCACCCTCCAACACCTCAGGATGGCCGATGGATCCAGGCAGGAGGCACGGCCCTGGGGCCACCAGCTCCGTGAGGGATTCTCTGAGCAGGATCCGGCCCCTGTGACCCCATGTCCCTGTCCCAGGGCTGCGGCACGAGGGGATTTACCGCAAGAACGGGGCCAAGTCCCGGATCAAGGTACTGATGGAGGAGTTCCGGCGGGATGCCCGCAATGTCAAGCTGCGCATCAGCGACAACTTCATTGAGGATGTCACTGACGTGCTGAAGAGGTTCTTCCGGGAGCTGGAAGATCCCATCTTCACCCTGGAGCTGCACCCGCAGTGGAAGGAGGCTGCAGGTACCTCCTTCACCCAGCCCTGCTCCACACTGGGTTCCCTGGGGCCAGCATCCCTCTGGATGCCTGGTGCCAGCCTTGGTGTCATCTCCGGATCTGCTGGGTTCAGCCAGGCTCTGTTTTTCCTCCCTGCAGAAATCTCCTCGAAGCCGCAGCGCTTGGAGCGGTACAAGGAGCTCATCCATCGCCTGCCTCGCCTCAACCACAAAACCCTGGCTGCGCTCATCGGGCACCTCTACCGGTCAGTGGGGCCCCAGCTCAGGGTCCCCTGGTCCAGGCAGCACTGTGGGGTCTCCCTGCTGCCCAGGGAATGCTGGCTCCTGTCCCTAAGAGAAAGGGAGGGCCCCATGCCCATGCCCTGCTCCGCCCACACAGCTGGTGCTGGAACATGTCTGGGACACCTTGAACGTTCCCAAAGTCATCCTGTAGCAAGGGGGAGCGACAGGAAGTTTGGGACTAGGGGACAACACCGCCGTGTAGGATGTAAATGTCATCCAGTGCCCCAAAAAGACAGAGAACACTCAATTCCATCTTGAGTCACAGCTTGAGGTAGCGCTGTTGTCTGGTCTGATGGCAGAGGGAAGTTCTCAAAACAGGAACTGCCCAGTTTGAAGTTCCCACTGCTGAGGACATCCAGGCTGTTTCTCAGGGGAGTTTGTATGAGGCAGAGGAGGGTGGCTGGGGCTGAAACCCCACCCTGAGCAGGACCAGCCCCTCACCTCTGTGCTCCTTGTGCCAGGGTGCAGAAATGTGCAGACCTCAACCAGATGAGCACCAAGAACCTGTCACTGCTCTTCGCACCCAGCCTCTTCCAGACTGATGGCAAAGGGGAACACGAGGTCAAGGTGATGGAAGACCTCATCGACAACTATGTCAGCATCTTCAATGTAAGCAGGGACCTGCGGCCCCCTCCGTGCTGGCTCTGATCCAGACCCCCTTGGATCCCCACATACCACCCACCTCTGCCTCCCCCTGTGTTCCTCCATCCTGACCCTGTGTCCTTCTCCACACTGACCCTGTGCACCCTTCCTCGGGCAGATTGATGAGGATCAGGTATCGCAGATGGATCTGGAGAACAGCCTGATCACCACCTGGAAGGACACCCAGGTACTGGGAATGTGCTTGTTAGCCCCCACCACACCAGGGACCCCTGGGCTGGGGACACTGCCTGGAGGATGGGGACACTCAGCTGCCCACCCTGGGTCCCCACTGTCCCATATCCACATTTGGGAAAGATGTTCCGCCTCTTATCTCCACTGTGCCCATCACCTTGAGGCTCCTGCCCAGAGGAGAAGATCCCCACCTTCTCAGGAAACCATCTCCAGCCCCTGGGAAGGTGGGATGTGCTGAGCACCCACACCAGCATCACACCAATGCCACCCACTCTCCCCGCAGCTCTCCCAGGCTGGGGACCTCATCATCGAGGTTTACCTGGAGCAGAAGGTGCCCGACAGCTGTGTCACCCTGAAGGTGAGTCCCAAAGCAGGGTTGTGCCAGAGCAGGTGAGGGGGGACTCAGGCTCCTGGCGCCCCTGGGGCCCATCCTGCACCACCCACCACAGCTCCTCATGTGTCCGGCCCCAGGTGTCCCCCACGATGACAGCAGAGGAACTGACCAACCAGGTGCTGGAGATGCGCAATGTGGCCGCCAGCCTGGACATCTGGCTGACCTTTGAGGCGCTGGAGAACGGGGAGCTGGGTGAGCATGGGGGGATGGCCCGGGGGGATGCTCCTGGCATGGCCAGGGGGAGGTGTGAGCTATGGGAGTGGCTTTCTGGTGGTGGCAGAGGGGACAGGAACTGGCACAGGGAAGGGACACCGTGGTGAGAGTGTCCCTGTGTCCCCAGAGCGGCCCCTGCACCCCAAGGAGAAGGTGCTGGAGCAGGCCTTGCAGTGGTGCAAGCTCCCGGAGCCCAGTGCCGCGTACCTGCTGGTGAGGAAGGTGCCCATCGGCGAGGGCAGCTGTCTCTTCACAGGTAAGGGGAGCACAAAGGGACCCAGCCCCTCGGGGTGTCCCCAGAGGGGGACAGCTCTGCCTGAGCTTCCTCCTGCCCCACTCACCACCCTGCAGCCATCAGGGGCGTATCACTGAGACCCACAGTGGGATCCCCCTGCAATCCCACCCTGTCAGCCCCCCTGACCCTCGTGTCCCCACACTGCGCAGGTGCCAAGCGTGAGACCCCCAAGTGTGGGCTGCTGAAATGCCGTGAGGAGCCCCCCAAGCTGCTGGGGAGCAAGTTCCAGGAGCGTTACTTCGTCATCCGGGACAGGAGGCTGCTGCTGCTCAAGGAGAAGAGGGTACCGGGGGAAGCGGTGGGATGGACCTGAGCCCCGAGGGTGGGAGGAGAGGCAGGGAGGAGCAGCCTGGGGACAGCAGCGGTGCAGTGGTGGCTGTCCTCCTGGCAGGGAGGCTGGCACCAAGCCGGGCTGACCCGCTGGATGTCCTTTCCCAGAGTGCCAAGCCAGAGCGTGAGTGGCCCCTGGACGCAGCCAAGGTTTACATGGGCATTAGGAAGAAGCTGAAGCCACCAGCTCAGTAAGTGGGACCTTCCCAGCCGTGGCACTGGGGCAGATATCCGTCCCTCAGTCCCTGCTCCTGGCACCCAAACACGGCTGCTGGAGTACTCCAGGCTCCACCTGGGGCCAAAGCCTGTGCCCATGGGGTGAGCTCAGCCCCATGCCCCAGTGCCTGCAGACCCCAGGCTGTGTCTGAGCTTGGCAGTGCTGCCCTACAGACTTGTGTTCCTTTCCAGGTGGGGTTTCACACTGACCCTGGACAAGCAGCAGCTGTGAGTACCTTTCCCTGCCACCCTGGGGCTGGGCGAATTCGAGCTCTGTCCCCAGGTTTACTGGGAGTGGGACAGCCAGGGACAGTGGTACAAGGCCCTGGGGTCAGGGCAGAGCTGGGGCACGTCAGAGGCAGAGTGGTGGGGCCACATTGTCCCTGGCACAGGATGGGAGCCAGGCTCCAGGGGCCACCCATGTCCTTGCCACACAGCTTTCCTGCCTCCCCACCCACAGCAGCACCCCTGGCTGGTGCTGGGTGCACAAAGAAAAGCTCTCACCTTGCTCTAAAGCTGCAATTTTGGCATGCAGAGATGTCGTTGTAGGACATGAAAAAAGGATGAGACCAAATATTTCAGAAGGTAAAGAGCATAGAGAAGGCTTTGTTGTCTAATTTTTACTACCTTTTATAAGGTGTTCCGATACAGACTTAACATTATTGGTGAATAGAAATGACGCCTCTCTAATCCCATTGGTTAAACTAGAGAAACAGAACGAGAAAGACAAAACACCACCTGGAGAAAGATTGTTTTGAGAAAGGATAGTTGTTTGCCAAGATTGTTTTGAGAAGAAGCTTTCTTGAGATATTTTTCCCTTGGGAAAAGTTAGCGGCTGCAAGCAGGCTAAAATCTCTCAGAAATATCAGGCCCCACACAGAGATTTTCAGAGATTTAGCCCCAGGGGGTGTGGATGAACCTGAGAGCCCCAGGCTCACAGACAGGGTGACAAGGTGACAAGGGGACATGGGCCGCAACTCCCTGGCAGCTTCTCCACTATTTGCTCTGCAGGTACCTGGTGTGCTCAGGGCAGGCTGAGCTCTGGGACTGGACCTCCAGCATCCTCAAGGCTCAGGTGAGTGCAGGCTGGTCGTGCCACCCAGCCGGGCAGGGCTGGGGCTGGCAGGGCATGACCCCTGTCCCCACCTGTCCCTGTGCATGCCGTGCTGACCTGCGCCCCGTGGTCCTGCGCCGACGCTCCTCCTCCGACCTCGCCAAGCAGAAATTCGGGACGATGCCGCTGGTGCCCCTGCACGGGGACAGCACTGATGCCACCATGCTCTCTGCCAACCAGACCCTGGTAAAGCCCCTGCAGCTCCCCCTGCCCACAGGTGCTCCTGCACCCATCCTGGTCCTTGTACCCATCCAAGATGCTGTGCGGGCCCCAGGGCTGGAGAGGCTGGTGCACCGATGGGTGCTGTGTGTGCTGTGTGCCGTGTGCCGTGCTCGTGTCCGTGCCCGTGTCCATGGCAGCTCTCCGTGCCTGACTGCTCCTGCACCCTCTGCCCCTCCCCTGCCTGCCTGGGCACCCGTGGCCCTGCTCCGTGCTCTCCGTGCTCACCCCTGTCCGTCTCCTCTGTTTCTAGCGCCGCCTGCACACGCGAAGGACTTTGTCCATGTTCTTTGTAAGTACCTGCACACGTGGAGCATCTGCTGCTGGCTTTGCACTGTGCCAGGGCTCACCTGCAGCATCCCCTGGGCTCTCGGAGATGTGCCCACCTTGTGTGGCAGACGAGGGGGTGCCCACTGCTCTGCGTGTTCCCTACCTGGGGATGTGGGTCCCAGTGTGGGCAAGCAAGACCAACACCAGTCCGGCCCAGTTCCCAGAGCCTCTCCCGTTGGGCACACATTGCCCATAGGGTATCAATGCAAGAAAAGTGAGGAAGGACATTTAGGTGTGCCTTGTCACCAGATTATTTCCAAAAAGGCCACCAGGCTGAACCTCATCTCACCTGGCTTTGTGCTCTGCATGGCATCCACCTGCCCACACCACACATGAACCCTCTGCCAAGGGGTGCTGGGCTGGTGGCATGGACCATGCCCAGGCAGGGACCAAAATTCCCCCTTCCTCAGCCATGGGGAAGAAAGGGCAGCAGTGCCTGAGCCAAGGGGCCTGGTGGAGAGCGAGTCCCCTGCAGGTGTCAGTCCCGTGGTGAGGGACAAGAATCCCCAGGCAGCGCAGGGAGGGCAGGGTGAGGGGAGAGAGGGGTACAGCTGAGCTGTGTGGGCAGTGCCCCTCACCCTGCCCCCTGCCCTCTGCAGCCCATGAAGATCCACCAGGACTCCCTGGAGGAGCAGCAGGAGAAGGAGGCAGACACTGATCCTGTCTATGAGGAAGTGGGGAACTTCCCCGAGCTGGCAGCGCTGGACCTGGGGCAGGGGCTGCTGGCAGAGCTGGTGGCTGTGCCCCCCGTGGACAGGTCCAAGAAGCCGTCCCCATTCCCCGAGCAGCCCCCGGGCACCGCCCTGCGCTCCTCGCTGCCCGCCAGCCCAGCCCACAGGGTGACAGGTCCCTCTGTCACCAAAGCCGTGTCCCTCGAAAGGGGCTTGAACTTGGAGAACAACAAAGCTCCAACCCCGGGGCTCAGACCCACCAAAACATCCTCTCTGGAGAGGAACGTGGAGCCGTCCCTGGCGCTGGGCAGGGACTGGGAGCAGGCAGCCACACCAGGGAGCAGCCCCACAGCAGAGACCTCCCCGGAGCTGCCCAGGAAGAGGAGCTTGCCGCCTCCCTCCCACATCAGTGACAAACTGATCCAGGAGCTCAGCAGTGTCATCCTCAGGAAGAGCGATGACCAACCCCCGGGGCCGGGCCAGCCGGTGACGTGACCCGCTGTGCTAAAGGGGTGGCCACCGACCTGGGGGTCAAGTCGTGCCCGGTGGCAGCGATGCTGGGTACCCCAGTGGCCGAGATGATGGGTACCCCCCACTCCCACATCATGGAACCCCCACGCTCCTCCTCCTCCTCATCCCGGCGCCAGGCTGGGATGGGGAACCAAAGGGACAAGTGGCAACCGGGATGTTGGGCCATGGTACCCCTCATGGGAGGGCTGGGACTGCTGCCCCCTGTGCTCTTGCTCGTGGGTGGCACATCTGTCACCGAGCCCAGCGCCGAGGGACGCAAGTAAAGGGGAAAACAAAGGCAGGAACGTGGTGCTCGCATGTTTTGGCAGCATGGCACCGTGCCAGGCTGGGGGCATGGGGTGCCTGCCAGCACGGGGAAACACGGCATGTCCCCTCTCCAGCAGTGGGCCTGCGGGGCAGGCCAGGGCACCCAAGCCATCCCCCCTTCCCTTCTTGCATCTACTGCGGCATATTTTGGGGGAAAGGGGGAGCAGCAGGAGCAGGGCTGGCCGTGTGTGCCTGGCGTGTAGTCCTGGCGATGGAGGGCAGCCCCTCCTCAGCGAGGGTGTTTGTACCTATTCCTGCTACCAGCAGGGAGAAATAAAGGTTTATTTGTACTCTGGAGGCTTTGATCACTGCAGGAGGAGTGGTGAGGGATGCCAGGGTCTGGCAGGTGGGGAGATCGGGGTGCCAGACACACAGCTGGGGGTCCCACAGGATTAGGCAGCACTGGTGTCATCAGGGGAGCAAATTGGAGGCAAAATCCTTGTGAACCTCAGATCCAGGTGGGATTTTTAGCCCAAGTCTATTGTCAACCCTTTGTGGTGGGCACGCTTCAGGCTGCCCCATCCCTGGGGCAGGAGGGCACAGCTTGGCAGCCCTAGCTCTGCCTGCTGGACTTCAGGGGCAGGGCTGTCTTCTCTGTGGACCTCCCTGATGAGGCCTCGAGCCCCTGGAGGCAGCGGCCTCCTGCATCCTGGACCCAGCTCCGAAAATCCCGGGAGATGTAGAAGTAGATGAAGGGATCAAAGCAGTTGTTGTAAGCGCTGAGCACCAGGACCAGGGCATAGGAGATGTAGGTGCCGTTGTTGCACCCCGTGGGTTCCTGCAGGTAGTGGATGAAGAGCATCACGTTGCTGGGTGTGAAGCAGAGGATGAAGACCAGGAGGACCAGGGCCAGGACACGCACCACCTGCCTGTGGCTCCCTCCCTTAGCCAGCAGCCGCGCCAGGATGCAGCTGTAGGAGATGGTCATGAGCACGAAGGGCAGGCCAAAACCCAGCCCCACCAGGGACAGGAAGTAGTAGCCAAAGAACCTTTGGGTTTCCTTTTCTAGCACATCGTGGCATGTCGTGATGTTCAGGCTGGAGATATTGTGTGTGTGGGAGCGCAAAAGCAGAGGGCTCATGCCCAGCCCCACCGCCAGCCAGATGCCCACACAGATGCCCACCTTGCCCCTCATCCAGCTGGAGCCCTTCCACAGGAAAGGGTGTGCTATGGAGATGTAGCGCTCCAGGCCGATGCAGGTGAGGAAGAGGATGGAGCTGTACATGTTCCCGTAGAAGAAGGCCACCATGGTGCGGCACAGATAGTCCCCAAAGAGCCAGTGGTTGCCCAGGAGGTGGTAGGAGATCTTGAAGGGCAGCAGGAGGACAAAGAGCAGGTCCGCCCCAGCCAGGTTGAGCAGGAAGATGGTGCTGGAGCATCTCCTGAAGTTGGCGGCCAGGACCCAGCAGGCCAGAGCATTGGCTGGCAGCCCCACCAGCAGGACCACGGAGTAGAGGGCAGGCAGGAGGCGGGTGCTGACAGTGCTGTTGAGAAAATTTTCCTCAGAGACCTCAGCGCACACGTTTTTCTCCTGGGGAGTGAGGCGGAGCAGGGATCGCCCTCTGACCGGCACTGCAGGGACACAAGGCGTTGGGCTCAGCCGAGAGCAGGAGCTGTCACCTCTCCCTGCAGAGCCGCCACTAAACACAGGAGGTGGCATCTCCCTGTCCCATGGCAGGGGAGCCCCTAGCATCCTGCTGCCCTCGCCCTGCAGAGCTGTGCCACATTCTGTGCCAGCCACCACTGCAGCGGCGCCAGCCCAGCTGGGTGCCCTGCTCTGAGCCCAGACGGGCTCTGCTCCCTTGTCCTACTGCTGATGTCCCTTGTCGTACCCAGCCCAGCACAACGGCGTCAGGAGGGCAGATGGGAAACCCACAGCAGCACGGGGCTGGGGTAGTCCCAGCCATCTCCCCAGCTCAGCTCCCACCACAGGCAGAGACATCTCCTCATCTTCCTGTGGTCAGGGGATTTTTGCTGCGTGCAAAGAACAAAGTGAAGAACAGGAAGGTCCCAGGACACTAGAGAAACAACTCAGGATCAAATCCCTTTTCTGGCTTGCTCAAAAAATACCCAGACAGGCTCTGCACATCAGCTCCAGAATTGCTATCCTGATGGTCCCCAGAACACCCTACCCTGGAGGCTTTGGTTACGTCCAACAGGTCTCCCACAACCTCTGCCTTCTCTCCACATCCAGGGGATGGAAAATTCAGGTTACAAGAGCCGTAATCTGAATTTTGTTGCCAAAAGGGGAAATGGTGGCTGGGTTTCAGGTCTTCACTCAATGTAGACACTGAGGAAAGGCAGCAAAGCAGGGCTCCAAACTCTCCCTGTGACACCCAGCCATCGCCTCCAAGTGTCATGGGGCATGATATTGGGGCATCCCAGTGAGATTTCCCTGCCCCAGACCCACCAAGGCACTTACCTGCAGAGGGTTGGGTGGCAGAGCCAAGCCAAGCACAGCTGAGCAGGAGGGTGACCCAGGCAGCAGCAGAACCAGGTGACAGCACCAGCCAGGACATCTCTGCGGAGTGGCTGCTGTGCCAGCCGGGTCTGCACGAATGGCACAGGGCTGGTGACACTGTCACCAGTCCCTGTCCCTGCTGATACCCTGCCTTTGTCTCCACCACGTCACAACATCCTGCCCACAGTTCTGTGGTGTGCACAGCCAGACTGACGTGTGAGGTGTCTGTCAGTTGTCACCACCGCCGAGTATCTGGGGGAGAGATTTCCAGCTGCTGCCACATAGCTGCGCATCATGGGCAGGAGGAAGTGGGCAAGAGGCAGCTGGAGGCAGACAGGAGAACCACAGCAGGAAGATGGGGCTGTTTGTGCCCTGTCTGTGGCACAGGGAGGTGGTCCCAGCCCGGTGACATTTGGCCCTGTCCCACTGCAGCACTCCAGGGCACTGGGCATCCTGCCTGCCCAGCCCTGCCAGGACCAGACATCCCCAGGACCCATCTGGGTTCAGGCTGATGAGCTGGTGTCACAGTTTGATGTAGATGGGGCTGCCCTGCATTGTTCCATTCTTGTCACCAAAGTGGGCAGCTGGGTGATCTCCAGTTCATTTTCCCGGCTAAGAAGGGGAATAACAGAGCCAGTGACACATCTCCAGCCCAGCCTAGTGCATCATCACACACCAGGGGGATCAGGACATGTGCAGCCAACCCCAGAAATGTCATGGGAAGAGAAAGATGGGGACGAATGGGGTAGTGGAGAGAGCCACAAGCTCTGCAGGAACCACAGAGAAAAATCTGGACAGAAAGAGAAGAGAGAGATGAAGGAGATGGGAAAGGGTAGGGAGGGGTATAGTGGGACAGCAGGACAGACTGGGACTGTTTGGGGGCCCCTCATGATTCCAGGTGGCCCCACTGGATGCCACTCCTCATCTCTGTGCCCGTGTCCCCGTGGCAGGGTCCTGCCAAGCCAGGGGCTCTCTGTCTTCCATGTGATGTGGGAGCCCACACATCCCGTGCTGGGGGCTGTCCCCTCAGTGTCCCAGTGTCCCCACATGCCAGGACCACTGCCCCAGCACCCCATGTGTCACCACCTCCTGGGGCCAGTGTCCTGTGTGTCCTCATGCTCAAGGACTGGCTCCCAGTGATCGCAGTGCTGTGTGCCCCAGCACTCCCCATGTCCCCATGTCCCCCTGCCCAAGGACAGTGCTCCCTATCACCCCATATCCGTGTGGTCCTGTGCCCCCATGTCCCCATCTCTCATATCCCTGTGTCCCGGTGTTAGTCACGTATGTCCCTGTCCTCCTGTCTCCTTGTGTCCTTGTGTCCACATGTCCTCATGACCCTGTGTCAGATATCCGCGTCCCCATGTTCCTGTCTTC
>WBMY01005037.1:64181-79761 GCA_013397315.1 Donacobius atricapilla
CAGCCCGTCCCCGCCGGGGCCGCGGGGCTGAGCGGGACCATCCCGCAGGTGAAGCTCACCCAGGAGCTGCGGGTCCATCTCCTGGAGCAGCTGTCGGGCCTGCAGAGCAAACAGCAGCGGGACGCCGAGCTGCTGGAGGACATCAGGTAGGGCACGCACATGTGGCACCCGGGTCGAGCTGAGACCAGGCAGCTCATCCCATGTGTGTGTGTCCCCAAGCTGAGATGAAGCAGCTCGTCCCACGTGTGTGTGTGTCCCCAAGCTGAGAGCAGGCAGCACGGTTGGGCCAGGACCGGGCACAGCTCACCTTGAGCCTGTCACGTCGAGGTCATGGGCTCCATCACCCACTGGGGTGGCCTGATGGGGACAGGATGGTGGCAGGGGGAGATGGTAAGGGGGGGATGGCAGGGGGATGGTGGCAGGAGGTGATGGGAGGGATGGCCCATCCCTGGCCCTCTCTGTGTGTCCTCTCCGTGTCCCCTCTCCCCGCAGGTCCTACAGCAAGCAGAGGGCCACCATTGACAGGGAGTACGGGCAGGTAAGGAGATGCCACGGGATTCAGGATCAATGTCCTGGGGAGGCCCAGGGCCCATCCCGCCTGCCTGGGGCAGGAACTGGGCACGGCCCCATGCAGGCAATGGGCAGCCTCGGAAATTATCCGAGCGTGGCTGCTCCGTGCTGGCCCCGGATGTGGTGGCAGATGGCTCATCCCGCCAGGAGGACCCTGACCACGTTCAGCACCCGCTGGGGGCTCTGCTGAGCACAGCATGCTCCAAACCTTGGGTGTTTGGGAGCCTGGAGGGAAAACCTTGCTGGGGGAGGAAACCGCTGGGCTCTGCTGTCTGCTGGGTCATCGCAGGGCGCTGCTCTGAAATGTCAGAGTTTGGTTTTGATGTGAGATGTTCCTGCAGCATCTCTTGGGGACATACTGCAGCAGAATTGTGTCCCCCCGCTTCCTGCAGATGGTCACAGTGTCAGTCCCTCACACCCCCAGGCGGGGGATGACCGTCCCGCCAGGGCTGGGGTCTCGGTGTGCTTGCCTTTCCTCGGGCTCCTCTACTCTGTCTCTGTATCCAGTGTCCCTCGCTGATGTCCCCTTGCAGGTGCTCTGTCCCAAAGGCCGCAGCAGGGGGCTCCTTTCATTGTGGTGGCTCCCCCCAAAAAGGCTTTCTCCTGGGGGGCACGATGGGATTCCTGCTGACACTGAGCCATGGGGATGTGTGTGTCTGTGCTCTGGGGGGACACGCGTGTGTCCCCAGGTCCGTGGGGTGGGCAGCCAGGGTGGAGGAGCCCAGTTCTGGGCCCAGTGGTGGGTGCTGGGGTTCTCAGCAGAGTCGCAGAGTGCCAGGGATGCCGGGTCTGTCTGCAGGCGCTGCAGAGGCTGGCGAGCCAGTTCGTGAAGAGAGACTGGCAGCGGGGCCGCGGCGAGTCCGGCGACTCCAGGTGGGCTGGGGACAGGGCCAGGGCTGAGGACAAGCAGCTGGGGCTGGCCATGCCTACCCATGGCCCTCCCAACTTGGAGATGCTTAATGCCAACCAGGATTTGGGTGTCCCCGGGATGCAGCTGTGGGTGGGATGTCCCCAGCTCCAGGGCCTTGCTGGGACTGGGGGTACTGGCGGTCCTGCTGGAACACCCCCAAAAGCTGTCAAGGGGCGGGGAATACCCGGCCCCCTGTTAACCCTGTGCCCTCAGGAGCGTGGCTGCTGTCTGGAAAGGCATCATCGAGGGCACAGCGCACGCCGGGCAGGTCCGTGTCACTGCCTCCGAGAGCTACCGCGCCCTGGCTGCCGAGGCCGCCCGCAGCGCCCGCCTCTCCAAGGAGAGGATGCTCAAGAAGGTACCGGGGCAAGGACATGTCCCCTGTGCCCGGGCGGTGGGGACAGCTGTCCCCCCCAGCTGACACTCCCCACAGGGCATCGAGCGGCTGCAGAAGGCGCAGGCGGAGCTGCTGGAGACCGTGAAGGAGCTAGACAAGGCCAAGAAGCAGTTCAGCCACCTCCAGCGCAGCAGCGAGGTGGCCAAGGACAAGGCGGCCGATGTGGAGGCGCGGTGAGTGGGCGGGCACGGGGCCGGGGGGCTGCCCTGGCTGAGGGGTGGTCTCACACCCCCCTTCCATCCTGCCCAGCCTCCGGAAGAGCGACCGGCGGATATTTCACACCAAGGCCAGTCTGCAAAAGCTCAGTGCCAAGGTCAGTGCCACGTGGGTTGGCAGGGTACCCAAGTGGGTAGGTGCAGGGGCACACGGGGCACCATCAGCAAGCCTCACCGTCCACGTCCCCACAGTTCTCAGCGCGACTGGCCGAGCACTCGAGGCAGCTGGCAGGGGTGCACAACGAGTACAGCTTTGCCCTGGTGTCTGCCTCTGCCCACCTGGAGCATTACCAGCGTGTGGAGCTGCCTGCAGCCATGCAGGTAGCAGATGCCTGAACCCCCTATGCCCCATCCCCAGGGTCCCACTGCCAGCAGGGAGGGTCCTGCTGGCACAGGGGCAGGGCTGGCTGCCCTGGGGGGTCAGGGATGCTCCAGGGGGGGATGTGGCAGTGCTGGGGGGATTCCCACCCGCTTTCCCCCAGGCACTGGACGGGGACCTCTACGAGTGGCTCCGGGAGCACCTGTCGGCCGCCAGCCGGACCGAGGTGGAGACCTGCCGGGCCACCCGGGACTGGTTCCAGGGCGTTGTGGAGGCATCGGCGCGGGTAACGGCACCATCCCGCCAGCTGGGTGAGACAGGAGGGCACGGGTGAGCCCCCGGCCCCAACGCCGCTCCCCTGCCGCAGGTGTGCCGGGAGCAGGACCTCCTCCTCTTCCTGCAGGACCACCCCGCCTTCTTCCTGGCACCCGAGCAGCGTTTCCAGCTCACCGGGCTGGAGGAGGTAAGTGGAGGGAGTCATTGCAACAAGGTGAGGTCTGCACAGCCACCCCCTTGTCACCCCCGTGTCCTTGCCCAGGTGTGCCTGCTGCCACCAGCAGACGACGGGGCCAGCCTGGAGAAGGAGGCGCGGCGCTGGGCCACACGGGTGGCCCGGGACCACAAGAACAGGGCACACAGCGAGGAGGTGGGTGTTGTCCTGTCCCACAGAGCACCAGGGGGCTCAGGGAGGGGCTTTTCCAACCCCTCAGCAGGTGCCACCACCCTCTGAGCCATGGGTGCCCACCCAGGTGCTGCAGCGGCTGGAGGCCAGGCGGCAGCAGGGGCCCGAGGTGGAAGCAGCAGCCGTGGAGCGACAGATGGAAGAAGCGAGGGAGAACATCCGGAAGGCCGAGGTGGGTCCCCAGTCAGGGAGCCTGGGGTGGCTTCGAGGTCTGTCACCCCAGGGTGGGGGATGTAGGGCCAGGCAGGGGTGGTGGCTGGGATGCTGCACTTGGCGCGTGGTGCTGGGGATGCCGCCACACCTGGGGATGGGGGCCATGGGGCTGGGACACCAGCAGAGGTCTCCTGGCGACTGTGACAATGTGCGGTGTCCCCAGGTGAGCCGAGTGAAGGCCGAGGCACGGCTGGCACTGCTGCGGGCGGCAGGGCTGGACGTGGACGCCTGGCTGGCCGGGGCCACGGTGGGGACAGGCGAGGAGACCCCCACGGGGCTGGACCCAGCCGAGTTCGATGACTACGAGGACAGCGATGAGCCGGATGAGGACGATGAGCCTGGGCCCGCTGCTCGCACCTACCCCTACACCTGCCGGGTCATCTTTGGCTACCAGGTATGGCCCTGCCTGCCTGGCCCTCACCCTGCCTGCCCAGGGATGGCGCCCTCAGCCTCTCTGCCACTTTGTCCCCATCTCCTGCAGGGCTGCCAGGCGGATGAGCTGTCCATCAGCCAGGGCGAGGAGCTGGAGATCATCGAGGATGGGGATGCAGAGGAGTGGGTGAAGGTGGGAACAGGCTGAGCCCCCCTCCATAGGGGGGGACACCTTTTGGAGGGGCCCCACTCTGGAACTCAGGATGTTCACATGGTTTCTGCCTCCTCAGGCTCGGAACAAGGCCGGGCAGGTCGGCTACGTCCCTGAAAAGTACCTGCTGTCCCTGGGGTGCGACTCAGGGGCTGGGCTCGGCCCCCCAGGACCCTCTGCCTTGCACCGCCAGCTCTCCAGCATCATGGCTGCAGAGCTGGTGCTGGAGCCTGGAGGTGCGTGCTGGGCATCACCCCCACCCCAGGGCGGGGGACGGGATCCAGAGGGTGCTGAGCCCCCTCCCCACCCTCCCCACAGCCTGGCTGGTGCGAGCCCTGTACGACTACGAGGGGCAGAGCCCCGAGGAGCTGAGTTTCCCTGAGGGGGCCATCATCCGGGTGCTGCCCCGCACCGCCGGCGAGGTGGACGATGGCTTCTGGACCGGCGACTTCGACGGCCGCGTCGGCGTCTTCCCCTCCTTGGTGGTGGAGGAGCTCACGGGGGCCCGGGAGGCAGCCGGGCAGGTTGGTGGCAGGAGGGTCATCGTGTCACCCTGGCATGATGAAGACCCCCTTCCCACCATTCCCATCCTTCTTGGCTGTGTTTTCCCAGGAGCTGCCATCACCATCCCCTCCGCCCTTCTCCCCTCCTGGCCTGGCGCCCGGGGCCAGCCTGGTCCCCAGCCCTGCTCCTGAGACAGCACTGGGAGGTAAGTCTGGGGAAACTGGGAAGGGGCTGGGGGAGCCTGGAAGGCCAGGCTGAGCTGCTGGGCCCTCCCAGGTTGCCGGCAGGATGGCATGGGCAGCGGGCAGAGTTCTCCAGACCTGGCAGCCACGCGCCTGCGGCCGGTAAGTCCCTTCACAGGGGCGCTGTGATCCCAAAACCTGCCCCAGCCCTTCTGTAATGGAGCCACTCATGTGTTCTGGGGGGTCTGAACGGGGATGAGTGGCCTCAGCACGTTGGCACCACTTCTCTCCCCCTCCCTTTCCCTCTCCTCTCCCTCTCTGCAGCTCCGTGCGCCGCCCCCGCCGCCCGGCAGAGCCCCCGAGCCCGACCCCGAGCTTCACTTCAGCTGACCCTGTGGGTCCCTCCAGCCCCCTGTCCCCCAGAAAGCTTCGCCCAAGCAAACCACCACCGGCTGCTGCCCCAGCAGCAGGGGCTGGTGCTGCCCCATGCCCTGAGCTGGTCTCTGCAGGGGCTGCATCCTGCCCATTGCTGCTTGCAGAGTACCAGTAGAGCACCCAGAACCCCTTTCTCGGGGTGCCCAGTGCCACAGCCAGGCCCCCTCTCACCCCCCCTCTTGCCTCTGCCCTTCCTGCCTGGCATCACCCGAGCACTCCCAGCACAGCCCTGGTTCCTGGGGGTCTCACCTCTGGACCCTCCCAGCCCCCACAGCACCTCCCCACAGGCAGGGGTGGGCGTGGGGGGGGCTGTTCCCAATAAATCCCGCTGGCCCTGGCGAGGGGTTCAGCAGCTTTAATGGTTGTAGCTCGTCTATGTACAGGCGTTACACACCGAAGCTGGCGCGGGCCCCGGGGCTGCCCACTGGCCTGGCCGGGGCCCATCGTCCCCCCAGGGCCGGGCTCCGGCCCCTCCTGTGCCGGGATGGGGCTGGAAGCTCCTCTCTCCGCCAGCATCTCCCAGGGACCTGCNTCTTCCTTCCCCGGAGCTGGGGGCCGGGGGGGCAGCGGGCTCTGGGTGCTGTCCTGCCCCTGCCGGGCCCTCGGGGGGCTCTCCGGGGGGGTGCGGTGGGTGGGACTCGGGTACCTATTGCCAATGGGATGAGGGCTGGCGCCGAGCGCGGTTGTCGGTGACGCCGGCGCGCCGCTCCGGCCATGCCAAGCGCGTAGCTGCCCACCCGGGGACGGCTGCCCCGCGGCTGCCCCACGGCAGAGCCCCCGGCCCCGAGGGGTCCGGGGGCTGCGCGCCTCCCGTCCTCGCTCCAGCCGGGAGCGGAGAGGAGCTGTGGGGGAGAGAGGCGGGATAGGGCTTGTCCCTGCAGCCGTGGCACCTCCCCGCCACCCGCAAATGGGTTTTCTCGGAGTCACTGCCTGTGGCTGGGCACTTCCCGGCCCCCTGCAGAAAGGGTTCACCCTCCCTGCATCTCCCCACGCTGAGACCCACCAGGGGCAGGGACAAGTGCCCTGCCACCCCCCCAGCCACTGTCCCAGGGGCAGGGGACAAGCACTCACGTCACACGCGGTCCTGCTCCGCGGCGCTGGGCTCCTGCGGGAGGGAGGAGAGATGTCAGCGCTCCCATGGGAGCGGGGTGCTGGGCTGGGGGTGTCCCTTGGCCGCAGCAGTGACCCGAGGACCAGTGGGCAGAACCCCGCTGAGTGTCCAGGAGCGACTACAGCCCAGGCACCATCTCTGCCCTTGCCCATCACCGGCGGGACGTGAGGAGCAGCAGCCAACAACCCTCGTGCTGGCTCTGCCTGCGACTGAGGGGACGGGGGATGGTTCACGTGGCACCAGGGCTTGGTGACAAACATCCCAGCGAGGTCCCATCACCATTCTCCTGGGCCCCCATGTCCTGGAGCACCCCAGCACCACGTGCAGCATCCAGGGCAAGAGCCTGGCACTACAGAGGGGACAGACATCACCATGTGCCTGGGCTTGGCCTGCACGTAACTGCTTCCCCGGGGATCAGAGGGACCAGCCAAGGTTCAGTGGGCCACAGGAGGACCTGTCAGCACTTCCCCAGGTCTCTGGAGAAGGGCTGCAGCCCATCATCTCTATCCTGCCACGGGTTCCCCTTCTCCATGAAACAGCTCAAACCTTCCAGCCGGGTCACCAGAAAGCAAAGGGGGGAACAGTGGGATCCTGCTTTGTCCTTATCCAGCAGCCAGCCAGGCACCTTTCCCAGGCCTCTCCCGTGCTGACCCAGTCCTGCCCCATCCCACCCCCTGCCAAGGGCCGCTGGCCCAGCCCATGGAGCTCCTGCAGAACCAGCCCCAGGGGATCTCCATGGCTTTGAAGCATGCCAGGAATTTTACTCAGGCATTTGGCTTCCTTTTTCTTCCAAGGGCTTTGCCATTTGTGCCCTGGTGCTGGTTTTGTGAGGCAAGTCAAGGCCAGCTCTTGGAGCTGCTGACATTACACAGGGGGCATTTCCCAGCCCCCTTCCATGAAAACCACCTTTTCCCAGCTGCAGAACCATGAATGAGTGTGTGAGCCTGTGAGTGAAATGCTGGGTGCCTGAACCACCACCAGCAGCCTCATTTGCTCACTGGTAACAGCACAGAGGCAATTCCAGGGAGAGCTTTCTACCCCTCCAGCAAGGTGGTTAGTTGGATATTGGGAGGTACCAGGCTACTGGGAACTCCAGGCAGGGTGATCTTTCCTCCTCTTTGAGCGCAGCTCCTCAGGAGCAGGGAAAAACAGCCAAGAAATGACCACTTGGCTTCACCATTTCCTGGCCTTCAAGGTAAGAAAAGCTCCTGGAGAAATCCGTCCCTGTCTGTTCCTTATTGGCCACATTGGACCCCATTGAGGCTACGGGTTTGGGACCATCACGTGCAGCAATGGAGCTCTCCCAAGTCCAAATCCCAGTGGATGTCCCCAAAGAGCTCAGCCACAATGGAAAAGGAGTCCCTTGCCAAGGGGAACGGGCAGCAGCGCCTCCCACTGCCCCTGAAGCAGGGTGGGACCTGTCACAGTCACTTCACCGCCTCAGACATTGGAAAATGGGTGGGAAAAAGCAATTCCCCTGCAACCCAGGGAACCACACGGGGACCAGGAAGAGGAGGAACATACCTGCTGCCTGCCGTCCTCCCCTCCGGCCTGTTTCCTGCTGCTGTCGTCTCTCCCCAGCTCATCGGCCTGCTCCTGCAGACTCAGGCTGCCGTGAATATCCGACACTTCATCTGCCGACTCCAGTCCCATCTCCTCCAGGCAGATGCCGGCTCCTTGCCTTGCCAGCTCTCCCGGGATGTTGGGACTGGACGCTCCCAGCGCCGGCATGCTCATGAGCCTCCGCTGGCGGCTGGAGCTCCCGGGAGCGGAGCCGGCATCCTGCAGAGAGCCGACATCCTGCAGGGGCCCCGGCGGGCCGGAGCCCACGGCCGCCCGCCGGCTCTCACGGGGACCGGAGCTGGCCGCTGTGTGCGCGGCTGGGCTGCCGGACAGGCTTTGCTCCGCGCTTTTGGCGCTCTGGGTGCCCGTGTGGACGGCTCCGTTCTGCAGGCCCCCGGTGGGGACAGTCCCGTTGGGAGCCCGCTCCCGCTGCAGCCTCTCGCTGCTGCGCTCCAGCTCCTCCGTGCTCGGCTGCCGGCTGCCGGCGGGCAGGGCACCGTCCGGGACGGGCGCCTTCTTCCCGATGTGTGTGACACGGAACCTGGAATGGGGGCAGGACAGAGCAGGCTTTTCCGTGCCGTCCCCGTGGATTCCCAGCTCGCCTGCACCTCCAGCCCTGGATCTCCTCTCTTGCCTGGGATCTCCAACCTTTCAGACCCATTCACACCCACACAAGCCATGTACCCAAACTTATTTTTCCCTTCATTTTGAGCAAAACAAACAGAAAGAGAAGGATGGAAAGCTCAATCAAAATCTTGGCTGGGGCAGAGCTTGCCCTCCCAGCAGCAACATGGATCACAGCTCTTGGAAATGCTCCGAGACAACCTGGATGACAGCATGCCCTAAGTGAGGGCAGGGACAAGGTTTTGGCAGTGATGTGGATATGGGGATCAAAGGCTGAAGGAATTGTCTGGCTAAAATCTGCCAGAGTACATTTTGCACCGTCCCCTGGAGGGGCGGATGGTACCTGAGTGGTTCCACCATGAGCAGGTAACAGCCCAGAGCTCCTGGGTGGGCAGGAGAAAAGATGCAGAAATGGGTCTGACACCCTCAAAGGGTGGGTTAATAATCAGAGGTGATGCAACGTTGCACGTCGGGAGAAGAGCAGAGCTGGGGATCATAGACTCATGGAATGGCTTGGGTTGGAAGGAGGTCCCAAAAGATCATCCAGTCCCACCCCTGGCCATGGGTAGGGACAACTTCCCCTCAGCCTGGTTGATCCAAGCCCCATCCAGCCTGGCCTTGGACACAACCAGGGATCCAGGGGCAGCTCCAGCCTCTCTGGGCACCCTGTGCCAGAGCCTCACCACCAATTTCTTTCCAATATCCCTTCTAACCCTGCCCACTGGCAGCAGGAAGCCATTCCCCCTTGTCCTGTCGCTCTGTGCCCTTGTCCCAAGTCCCTCTCCAGCTCTCTTGGAACCCCTCTAAGCACTGAAAGGGGTTCTAAAGTGTCCTTGGAGCTTTCTCCTCTCCCAGTTCCCTCAGCCTGGGAGGGGTAAGGTGTCAGCAAAGCCTGAAAGTCTGAACTGTAATTGTGCTGATGTGACAGAGCGTGACTCCTCCTCACCAGCACTGCCAGCCACTGCTGGACCAGTAGACAGGAAATCTCCTCCACAGTGAGCTGGTGTCCACCAGCCAGAGCACTCCAATCCCCGCAGCCCATGGCTCACCCACCCAGCTCTCACTGCTCTTGGGCTGCACGTGGAAAAGCCAATGGACCCGGCTCTGCTGGGGTTCAGCTGCCAGTCAGTGTCAGGGCAAAGTGCAATTTCAGAAAGTTCAAGTACTGCTGGTGTGGAAAGAGCAGGACACACAGGTCAAGCACATGGCAGTACAGCTGCTCCAAGGGAAAAGCAGAGAGGTCCAAAACATAAGAACAGAGGCCAGGTGAGTTGGCAGAGATAAAGGAGACCATTTCCAGGCTGGAGCCCAGCCTGTGGACAGCACCAACCCCTCAGCAGGTTCAGAAAGCTGCTCAGGATTGAGAGGGTTGAGAATAGAAATGCTCCAGCTCCAGGGAAGGTTCCCACAGCACTGCTCAGGTCAGGCCAAGCAGCAGCAAATGCGACCTTTCAGGTCTATCCAGATATTTGGAGATAAGACACCAGCACTGCGATTTGGGGAGACCAAAGAATGTTCTGGTGTGGGGCCTGATATTTCTGAGAGATTTTAGCCTGCCAGCAGCTGCTAACTTTTTCCCAAGGGAAAAAGATCTCAAGAAAGCTTCTTCTCAAAACAATCTTGGCAAACAACTATCCTTTCTCAAAACAATCCTTCTCCAGGTGGTGTTTTGTCTTTCTAGTTCTGTTTCTGTAGTTTAACCAATGGGATTAGAGAGGCGTCATTTCTATTCACCAATCATGTTATAAGTCTGTATCAGAACACCTTACAAAAGGTACTAAGAATTAGACAATAAAGCCTTCTGTATGCTCTTTGCCTTCTGAAAATATTTGGAGTAATTTCTTTTTTCACATCCTAC
The DNA here is from genome assembly GCA_013397315.1 of Donacobius atricapilla. NCBI lineage: Eukaryota > Metazoa > Chordata > Aves > Passeriformes > Mimidae > Donacobius > Donacobius atricapilla. The sequence continues at coordinate 74,348 of WBMY01005037.1, forward strand.
AGTGACATTCTGGTGCTGAAGAGGGACAGGAAGGAGACACAAGTGACAGGATCATTTCTTGGTAAAGCCATAGAGCAGTGTCAGCCTGGAAGAGTCGGGAGTGGATTCAGAGAGCAGGAAGGGTTTGGACTGGAGAGGGCACAGCAGGTAACGTAGCCAGCCTCTGGCTGGTGAGGGGAAGCCGAGGGGCCCTGGCTGCCTGCCTCATCAGCATCCTTGGGGCCTTGGATTCAGTGGGATGTGACACACTCTGGCTAATGGGGCTGAGGACAGAGGCTCACACACAGATGTTTTACAGACAAGCTCTGCCACTGACTATGACTGATTGAGGGAAAGCGCTGAGCTAAGTGGTAAATCATCCTGTACCATACATAGCCCTGATTGCCGCAGAAGTTTAGAACAATTTCAGTGCAGAAAGCCCTCAGGAGGTCTCTAGCCCAGACCCTGCTCATATCTGGGCCACCTCCCACCCTCAAGCACTTTGCCCAGAGCCCTGTCCAGTCGGGTTTTGGAAATCTTCAGGGTGGAGATTTCTCCACTCCTCAGGGCCCTGCCAAGGGCTGCACTGTTCTCACAGCAGAGCAGTTTTTCCTTGCATTTTTTCTGGATTTCTCCTGTTGTAACTCATGGCCATTGCCTTTTGCCCTTCCCAGGCAAGGACAGTCTTGTTCCATCTTCATTTAAACTCCACCCATTGTTTGGGAACATTGTTAGAGGACAATTCTATCAACCCTTTTCTAATTTTCCAGGCTAAAAAAGCCTCCTCAGATGCCCCATACTCCAGCCCTGGATGATCTTGGTGGACATCCACAGCTCCCATCCTTTCCCCTCCTCAGGGATGAGCCTGTGTCTACCAGGACCAGGACTCGTTCTATGTAGGAGGGGGTTGGACTCTCAACCACTGCATCCAAGGCAAAAACAATACCAAAAATAAATGAGGACAAGACCTGAGGGTGTGTCTTTAACTCTAGAGGTGTTAAAGATGCCCTGTTTTGTAGGGTCAGTGCTGAGTCAACGCACTTCAAGATATTTGTCATAAATAAGACACAGGAAGGGCAATCCTGGAAAAGTCATGCAGGACCTGGAAGAGAAAAGGGGCCAGCTTGGAAATAAGAAGCAGAATTTGGAGGTGGCATTGTACCTCATGGGCACATAGGTCCCTTAGCAGTTGGACCTTGTACCAAAGAGATTCGGGATTGAAAATCAAACCTTGGAGAAATGGGGTGACTGCCCTGTGGAGGAGGCTGGTGTGGTGTGGGATATTAACAGGGTTAAGGAGAAAAAAGCAGGAATTGAGGGAAGGTGCCTTTAGGAGAGAAGACCCTCTTCTCCAGCACTCCGAGGTGAGTGAGAGACCGGGAAGAGCACGGACAAAGGACACGGAGGAGTGGATGGAGCTGGGCAGCAGCCAGGGAACGAATTAGCAGGGAGTACACAACTGTGCAGAGCCCTGGCATGCCGGGCACCACCCCCAAGGACAGCAACGGGCACGGAGGGAGCCAGGGGCTGGCAGCGCCCACAAGATGTGATCCGAGCTGCAGTTCGGCCAGGGGAGATCCAGCAGGCCTCCCTGCTTCTCCAGCTCCCCAGAAAGCCCCAGCTCACCTCCCTGCTGAGTGTCTTGCCCATGGTGGTGGAAAAATCCACATGATAGGACACAGGCAATGGCTTCCCACTGCTGGACGGGATGTCAGGGAAGAATTGTTTCCTGGGAGGGTGGGCAGGCCGTGGCACAGAGAAGCTGTGGCTGCCCCTGGATCCCTGGGAGTATCTCAGACCAGGTTGGACAAGGCTTGGAGCAGCCTGGGACAGCGAGAGGTGTCCCTGCCCATGGCCTGGGGTGGAACTGGATGAACTTTGAGATCTCTTCCAACACAAACCGTTTCACAATTCCATGCCTACTCTGGCTCAGCGTTCCCGTGAAAGGACTGTCTCTCTGCACCACAACATGAAGTTTCATCAAGGCTCAGCCCTGAATGAAGACCTTGTGCACAATCTGAGCATGGCAGAGCTTTGTGTCTCACCACAGTGGCCACTCAAGAACCAGCAGTTGCTTGTCACCCTGCCCCAGCCTCCTCCAGCCAGAGGGAGCCAAGCCCAGGAAGACTTTCCCAACCCTTTCTGCTGAGCAGTGGGGCAACCTGGGCTAGCCTACAGACTGTTCTATGGGTTAGTGACTACACAGAGACCACAGGAAGCTCAGGAAGTCCCTTGGGGTGAGGCCAGGTGGGGACTGAAAGCATTTGAGGGCAGTATCAGGAACACACCCCTAGTCTCACATTGCTGCCGTGTCATCTAATTAGACATCTTTAGAGGCAGCAACCTGGAGCAGCACAGCCGCTCTTCCGTTCTGAGTGAGTGGTGGCTTGCACCTGGGACATGCTGTCCCCTCTACCCCCCCTACTGAGGTCCCTACAGCCCCTAGCTGGGCAGCAAGGGCCCTGCTTGCCCGAGCTGGGACAGCGGGCTCTGAAAGGACACGGAGCTGGGGCCATGCCCAACACTGACTCAGCAGGAAAACCCAGCTTGAGTCACCTTCCCGGAGAGGGAGGGAAGCCACCGGTGCATCACAGCCTGCCACATACCACAGGCATTTCCAGGTGCAGGAAGCACCTGGGTCCTTGGGATCTCCAGCTGCAGGGCTGCTGCTGGGGCATCTCAGTGTGGAACAGCAAGAGGGAACCTTGGGCAAGTGGGGAAGGGGGAAGGAACAGGACTGAGGAGAGCCCATGGTGCTCATTCCAGCTGGGAAATGTCTGGCAAAGCTCATTTGGGTACCTGCCCACTGAGAAGACGGTGGTCTCTCCGGGATGCATCCTGCTTTTGCCCTCCTTGGACCGCCCCTGGCGCTGCAGCGGGTGCCTCTTCCTCCTGCTGCAGTGGATGCAGGGGGCCTGCGTGGAGCCCAGGTGCACCGTGTGGTGATGCGGCGGGCCCCCGTCCTGGCTGCTGCTGTGGGGACAAAGGCTGCAACAGAGGGACATGACAGGTTGTGTCACCTCGGGGAGATGTCCCAACCGTGGTGCAGCCCCACCGCAGCAAGCCCTGGGAGCAGCACCTCTGCGGCGGACCTCTGCTGGGGCTGGGAGTGAGGAAGAGCTGCTCCACTTGACAGTGGGGTGAAGCACTCCTCAAAACCCTCCAGAGAGCAGGACTGCCCATTGGGAAGATGCTTTGTAGCAGCCGGAAAGGGGCTGCTTGTCCCTCCCTCCGCAGCAGCCACAAGCTGCTGTGAGCTTCCCTCACCTGGGCACTGGCACCGGCACGTCCCCTTCATTTTCCCCCAGCATCTCCTTGAGGGCCTCCACATTTGCTGAAGAGAGAGGGGAAAAGGGGAAGGCGTCAGCCAAAGAGGTCAGCAGGGCAGCGGGCCGGCCCAGGGAAGTGCTCACCTTCGTTTTGGATGATGCACCTCACGATCTTCTCCACCGTGTCATCGTTCTTCTCGTCCTCATCTGAAAAGAGACAACGTGGCACTGAGGGCTGGAACTCGGGTTCTCCGCTCTCGCATCCCTTCCAAGGAGCAGCTGCATCAGCAGAGTCGCTGGAGAAGCCTCGTGTCCCCTGTCACACTGGAAAGCCACTGGGGAGCACCAGATCCCTCATCCTGGAAAAGAAACGGCTGAGCCAGCAGCTGCATGTGCAAGGAGAGGAGGTGGTGTTGCTCCTTCAGAACAGGGGAGTATCTGGAGAAATGAGGGGGAAGCAAGTTCCAAAAAGTCAAAAGAGGAGGGTCCTTGTGCAGCCCTGGAGCTCCTGGCTGCAGGATGCTGCAACTGCTCAGGGCTCCAAGGGTCAACAGGACACATCCACAGAAAATAAACCCACGGGACCTGCTAAACACAGAAAGGGGGAACACACAATGATAGAGAGAACCCCAGAGCTGCACACTATTAAAAGCTTAAATCACTGTTCTGAGGAACCTTGGCTGGTGCCTGCTGTGCTGTGGAATTCATCCAGTGTTCACCTCAACCTGCTTCCAGGCACTGTTGGAGGCAGGAGGCCTGGCCAGATGGACCTCCAGCCTGGTCAGCAGTGTGAGATGCTCCTGTAAGCAGGTTGGAGCTGTGGTCTCGCAGGCAGTGGCCTCAAAGGCTCAAGGGCTGCTACCATGATCTTGGAAGCCCACGGAGATGTTTCCCACCTGGGCTGTGGTGTCTCCAGAGGGCAAATCCCATCCTGGAAGGTTCAGACACTGTCTCCATGTCATGTACAGCCAAAAGCTACACTAAAGCCAGAGGAGCACATCCATGGACACCTGGAAGCTCTGGCCGCATCTGTGGGTGAGCCGGAGGAGCCGCGTTTCCCTCCTGAGCACAGGCAACAGCAGCAGGAGCTGCTGATCCTCCCCAGCACTGCCGGCACCCGGGAGCTGGAGGAGTTCTGTGGCACCATGTGGCTGTTGGCAGCCTGGGAAGCAGCCGGAGGAATGTGTGTTCCCCACTTCAGCAGAGACTCAGGAAATGACAGAGCTCACTTGGGCCAGGCACCCACGCTCGCTGCGGCAGTGACTTCCCAATCCAACCACCCCAGAGCAACTTGCAGTGGCCTGAAGTGATGGAAAGAATTCCCTACAGGTCCCTTCCCCTTCTAGCAACACCCCTATTCCTCTGGTCTGCACAAACACAGCAGGCACCAGAAGAAGGCATGACCAATAGCAAACACCAGCTGGCTCCCTGCCAGACATCCTAATGCCAGAGGGGCTGAGGGACAGCTTGTGATCCAGCTGGGAGAGGTGTTCCTTGAGGGAACTGGGATTATGATTGAGATGCTGAGGATTCAGCAAATCCTGGATGTTCATCGGAATTCCCTTTTGGTGATCATGCACCTTTGGGAAGGGCCAGGCACTGGTTCCCACCCCCCTGTCACCTGCAGCCATTGTCAGCTGGTGGATCAGAGGGATCCCTGGCCCTCACACTCCCGATCCCCAGGGAACACCGTGCTGCTCTCGCTGCCCCAGCCCTTTTCCCCAGCCCCTCCCAGCCCCATCCCACATGCCAGAAGGGTGCATGAGAAGCACCAGCCCACTCCAGGCGAAGGGTCGAGCCCCCACCGAGCCCCCATCGCCCCAGCACTCACCATCCTCAAGCTCCTCCACCCCGTCTTTGTCATCTGGGTCAAGCTCGTCGCGGAAGGTCCGGCACCGGTAACCCTTCTTCTTCAGGACGTGGCAGATCAGGAACCCCACCAGCCCCATGATGAAGAAGACAAGAACGAGGAGGAAGACCACAGTAATGCCGTGCTGGGGATCTGTCTCCCCATCGCTGGGGTGGTTATGGTCTGACATGCGGATCTAGGAGCAGGGGGAAGGCAGGTCAGAGCCCGGGCGCTCCCCGCCGCCCTGCGCCCATCCTGCCCTTCCTGCAGCCGGGCCAGAGGCAGCTCCCAGCCGCCCAGCGCAGGGCTCAGCCCTC
>WBMY01005037.1:79856-100794 GCA_013397315.1 Donacobius atricapilla
CAGCGCTCGCAGCCCCGCTCGCCGGCTCCGCTTCCCGGCACGGAGAAGGTCCCCTGCGCCTGTCCCCCGGCCCCGCTGCGGCGCTACCTGGGCCTGCGGTCCTCCGCAGCGCTCTCCTCTTCACCTTCACCTTCACCTTCACCTGCCTCCTAGCAACCCCGCATCCCCGCGGCTGGGGACCGCGGTGAGCATCCTCCGGGCCCCGGCTCCCTGCCCGCCTTCCCCGGGAAGGAGCCAGCTGCTTCTGCCCGCCGCTCTCTGCCGCTCTCCGCCACAAGAGCACCCGCCTGTCCCGATCCCAGAAAAAAAAAAAAAAAATCTCCCCGGAGCTGTTTCGGCGGAGGAAGGTGCAGAGAGGAGCTCGGGGAGATGCCGGCGGCTGCAGCAGGACACGCAGGAGCGCTGCTCAGGGAAGCTGCCAGGCTGCCGCCCGCCCCGGGGTGAATAACCTCACCCGCACGCGTGCCAGCCCCGAGCTCCCCTGGCACCCTCCTTTCCTTGATTTTTAGGGCACTGAGCCCTGGCGATGGGAGGGAGAAGGGTGGAAGTGGCGCTTAGTGAGACCAGGACTGATCACACACCAGCGTGCTGGGGGGGTAGAGGGGTGCAGACACCCACACTGGGATCCCAGCACCGAGGAGATGGTGGAAAATGAGTCCCGGGAGACTCCTGTGTCTCCCTCCTTCCTAAAAAAGGAGCGGCAATGCCATCTGAAATCACAAACTGTGGTGGTCCCACAACCTCCTCCTCCTTCTCCATCTCCACCACATAATCCTCACTCTGGGAGGCTTCACCCACCACTCCTTTGCCACTGGAAATTAGACCTGCTCCTCTCCATCCTTCAGCCACCCGCCAGTTCTCCACCCAAATGGTGAGGAAGGCAACCCTTGAAATCCCTCCCACCCCATCTCCAGTGAGCCGAGCAGCGATCCATGCACACATTCCTCCCTGGGAATTATCCCACTCGAGTCTGTCTTGCTGTGACACAGCCTGTGACTCCCCCAGGCTCTCGGCCATGCCGTGCTGAGGGCTCCTGTCCCTCTGCACAGGTGACCAAGTCGGCTCTCAGGAGCCTCCTCCATCAGCGTGACTTCAGGGTGTCACTGCATCAGAGGTGACACCACCTGCTCGCTGTCCTGACGAGGAGACAGGCCCCAGGATAGAACATCTGTGGCAAGAACAAGACTTTTCCTCCTGCCATGGATTGCTGGGCCACAGGAGAGGAGAGGTCTCCAAACCCTGGACCAACAAGCTGCTACATCATGCAAGGCTCTGCTGAGGAAGACCTCCTGAAGCAAACCTCAAGAGCAATTTGCTCCTTGCCCTTGTTTCTGTGCAGAGCGGGAACTGGCAGGTCTGGGTTTCTGCAGGGCCCCGAGGGGACGGAGTCATGGTGAGCGTATTCCAGCTTTCCTCGTGCCCACGCACGCTGTCCTGCACAATAAATCGCTCTTTCTCCTCCTGGGCGTTCCCGCCCACCCAGCGCGTTGCTGCACGCTACCCCCTCCCAGCTCCCCACCCCTTCCAGCATCCCACCCCCTTTCCCGACCTCAGCCATGCCAGGCTGATCAGGACTCCCCACTTCGAGGGGAGATTCCCATTTTCCCCCAGCCTCTGCTGTCAAGGCATTTCCACAAGCTGGGGGACACAGGGTGGCACAGCAGCCTGGCCCTGCCTGAGGACAAATCCTGGCCTTCGTGGGGTGAACCAGGATGAGGTTCTGTTGCTGTCAGGCTGCTCCCTCCTGGCTCTGCAGCTGGATTATCCCAGCTGATTGTGCTTCTCTTCCTAATTCTCCCAAGCAGGGATCGCCTGCTCCCAGTCTCCATCCTGCTTCCACCACATCAGCTTCAGTGTCCCTGCAGGGGCTCAGTCCTTGTCCCACCGCAGGACCCCATTGGCATTTTAATGGTCCCACACAGCACCTCGCAGGTGACCCTGGAACAACACCCTGGCTCCTCTCTGCCCCAAAAGCAGCCAGCATTTGGAGCGTGAATCCACACAATGGAGCCCTCCCTTCCGAGCAGGCGGGCCGTGTCCGTCCTGGCTGGCAGGGACAGAAGCCCCATGGCTGCAGGCTGGATGCTCGTGGCACGTCCACAGTCTGAGCTCTGCATCCTCTGTCCCTCCTGACCCCATCCCAGCTCCTGCCCTGTCCTGTGTGACCCCAGCAGCCAAGGCAGTGGGATCTGAGACACAGGGCGATCCGGCTGCAGCTCTGGGATAGGCAGCTGCCTTCTTTCTGCCTGCCTACCTCATCCAGCACCACCATTCCCTGCCCTTCCTTCCCAGGCACCCCCTCGGGGCTTCCCTGAATCCTGGAGGTCCTTGGAGGCTTCAGTCCCTCTCCAGACATTGCCTGGAAACACTGAAATTTTAAGCTTCCACGTTAAAAGGTGGCTTGGGAGGGAGTGGCCAGAGTGACTGAGGAGAGGCCGGTGGGACAGACCTGTCACCTGTCACCCTGTCCCTCAGCTGCCTCCAGTCCCAGCAAAATTCCACATTACCTCTTGTCTGCTCTTTTTCCGCACTTCCTCCGCAGCCCTTGGAGCAAATGTCACCCCACAAACAATGTGAACGCGTCCTTTTGGGGGATCAGCTGCCCTGGCCCTGTGTGGCAGCTAAACGGGCTGGACTGCCCAGATCCAGGCTCCTCTTGGGACCTTCGCTTCGATGCTCAGGCCAGAAAGCTGCTCCATCCCATCGTGTCAAGCATGTCCCTGGATCCTCAGCCCTCCTTCAGCTTTTCAGACATGCCCAGCAGCTAATGGCCGTTAAACCACAGCCTGGTTTTGCTCTCTGTGCATAAAGAGCATCTAAAAATATCCCTCTCCAATGCTTCCCTTGCTCTGCTCCAACGCCCGTGAAGATGCCCGGAGCAGCAGACAGCTTCCAGAAAGATAGCTCAGCCAGCAAAGAGATCCCAGCTGGAAGCAGGGATGTGTTTCTCCTCTCCTCATCCCACTCGCCCAGCCAGGCACTGGGATGTGCTGCCGCGGAGGCTCCATGTCCCCAGCCAGGCGTTATCTGGTGGCAGCAGCTGGTGGAGCAGGGACAGGACAATCGTCATGAGGGAGCACCCACCCTGAGACGTCAGTGCTTCGTGAGTTCCCGGTGCAGCCGTGTTGCTCAGCACGTTTAAATCTCTGTTATTTCCCACAGCGGGTGCTGGGCTTGCTGCCAGGTGACATCTCTGAGTGTCCCCAGCCACAGCTGGGCCCTGGGTCTCCTCTGAAAGTGTCCCTGTCCCTGGCAGGGGATTGGAATGGAATGATCTTTGAGGTCCCTTCCAATCCTATCCCCTAAACCATCCTATGATCCTTGCTCCAGGCTGGAGCTGGGATCCTAAAAGGAAACCCACGCAAGGAGCAGCATGGAGGGGGCAGCACCCCTGCCGGGGGGACAGAGACAGCCAGAAATATCATTTAATAACCCCATGATTTATTCCCACCTTGACACATTATCTCTTCCGCCTGCAGCCAGCACAGCGCCCAGAATTCCCTGCCATCCCACCATGCCCTATACAGGCAGGAAGCTCCTCTTGCTGCTTCCACCCCCTGGAAATCCCGGCCTGGCATCCACTGCGGTGCCAGGGAAAATCCCAGTGCCCGTCTCCCCTGGTCCCCATCCTCAGGCAGCTCTTGGGGGTCCTGTCCCTCTCTGGGACCCCGCTGGGTTGAGTAGCCTGTCTCCGGTATGGCTTTCTTCATCCCAAACTCCTGTCTGTGGGAAGCCATCAGGCAGGAGACTGGCAGGACCAAGCATTGATTTTGGCTTGGTTTTCCAAGCCTTTGGACGAGGCTTCCTGCTCTGTTCATCCTTCCTTCTCTCCAGCCCACAGGGCGCAGGTTTTTGCTGTCATTCCCAGCCAGCACTGCTCATACATGGTCCTGTTTCCATCTCTTGTCAGCTCCAGGTTTTTCCCTATTCCACTGCCTCTTCACACCCAGCAATTTTCCAGCCAGCTTTTGTCCTCCTCCTGGCTGGTGGTGCCTCCNGACGGGGGCCGGTGTGGGGGCACCGGGGAGCAGCTGCACGAGGCGCTGGTGGCGACTGGGACCAGTCTGAGGGAACTGGGGGCTGCCGGGGGGGGACGCTGGGACAGCGGGGGCGATGGCCACGCCCCTGCATGAAACCACGCCCCGCCTGTGACCACGCNAAAGGGTTCTCTCTAAAGGTCTGGGGGACCTGCACCCTCCCAGGGTAGGACCTGGACAGGTGACAGCTGGTGGTGGCAGGTCCCCATCCCTCAGGGGATGGGAACGAGCCCCATCAAGGTGTGGGTGTCCCATGGAAACCTCGCTGCCCCATCCCCTACACCCAGCAGCAGCCTGGGAACGACTGGGAGACAAGTGCGAGTGACTGGAGGCCAACTGTGGGCCTAGAGAAGAGAATCCAGCGGCTGACTGGGCTCACTGGGAGTAACTGGAGCAGCTGGGAGTGACTGGGAGTAGGAGAGGAGGAGGGAGGAGTGACTGGTGGCAGCTGAGGGAGCAGATGTAGAACTACGTGAGAGAATCCAGCAGGCATCTGGAAGTAACTGGGAATGACCAGGAGACAGCTGCAGGCCTACAGAAGAGAATCCAGTGGGCAACTGGGATCTGCTGGGTGTAACTGGGAGCACCTGGCGGTAACTGGGAGTAGGTGAGGGATAACTGGGGGAGCTGAGGATGACTGGGGAGACGACATAGGGTTACGGGAGGGAGTCCAGCCGGCAACTGGGAGTAAGTGGGCGCAGCCGGGGGCGGGTACAGGGCAGGCAGGTGAGACTGTGGCGCAACTCGCTGTGCCTGCGGGTAACNCCACGCCCCCAGGCCCGGGCGGGTGTCGCGGCGCGATGACGTAAGCGGGAGCGCGGCGCGACCTGTCCGCCATGGCGAAGACCGTGGCCTATTTCTACGACCCGGACGTGGGGAACTTCCACTACGGTGCGAGCGGGGCCGGGCCGGCACCGGGGCTTGGCGGCGGAGCGGCCGCCATGGGGCTGGGGCCGCGCCGGCTGGAGGCGGGGCTGTGGCCCAGCCCGTGCTCCCCTGTCCCCGCTCCACCTTCTCCCCCCGTTACCCTCCTTCTCCCCGTCCCCGCTTCTCCTCCTCACCCCGGGCCGCGCTGGGAGCTGTAGCGGAGCGTGGTGGCCGGCGGGCGGCGGGAGCGGCCGTTGGCCCGCCGCAGCGCCGTTAACGCCGCGCGGTTCCGTTCCAGGCGCGGGACACCCCATGAAGCCGCATCGCCTGGCGCTCACGCACAGCCTGGTGCTGCACTACGGCCTCTACAAGAAGATGATCGTAAGCCACGCGTGTCCCCAGCCGGGCGGGGGGCACAGCAGGACCCCGCACGGGGCTCCGGGTGGGGCAGGGTCCCAGGGCTGGTTTGAGGGGCCGCCTTGGTGGGTGGCAGTGCTCAGTAATGGTTGTAGAGCTCGGTCCTGGGCTGTCGGTGCGCTTGGGGAAGATTCCAAGGAGCTGGGGAGGTCAGGGAACATAGGGAAAGAATTTTAGATGTTTAGACATGAGGAAAGTTTCCTTTATTAATATAACTCCCTGATGAAACCGCATCCAGTGCAGTGACTGTGTGGAAATGCAGCACATGGGGGGACTGTGGGGAGTCTTTGCAAAGTTTCCCTTCCAGATTTTTACTGTCACTGTGTTGATTTCCACAAGTAACTTCCCCGGAGTTGGACTTTTCCCTGCAGGAACAACCGAAGAACATCTTCTGACCTAACACATCTAAATGGCAAATCCCTGCCTGCAGGAGGCAGTGAGCAGAGCTCTGCATTTTTAGTCTTTAAAGTCTTTTTTGGGGGCTATATTTTCCACAGGATGCCACTAGGAAGCTGAAAGCCTCAGAGACAGCTTCATCCCCAAACAGTCAGGGACTGGCAGAGTTAGGAGCAAATAAAACCGGATTTGGGTTTGGAGCAGTCGGGACTGCAAAAAGTCCTGCTGATTTTGTGTTTGCGTTGTTTCTGCCTCCTGAAAATAAAAGGCTGTGATCCTGTTGGGCTGGGTTTGCCTCTTCCCACCTCTGCCAGCTCAGGAACGTGGGTGGGATTGCTGGGAAGTGTGCAAGGGGCCAGGTTTGTTCTGCCAGCAGCTGAGGGAAGATTTCAGTCTGGTTTTTCCCTCCCTTTCCGTTTGAGATCCTCTGGCTGTCCAGTGAGAGCCTCTCTGCCATCACTTTGGTCTGGTTTGGTTTAAGGGACCTTCGGGATCCCTGGGAGTAGCTGCTGCCTTCCCCCTCATCCCTTGTTGGGGTTGTCAGAGGCAGCAGCCTCTGAGAAACACCAAATTCCATAAATCCACATGGAAAACACCAGGAGAGATGGAGATGGGCTTGTTTTGGCTTATTGTGGCCCTGGAAATGAACAGGTTTCCTGCTGAGCACAGAAAACAGGAGCATGGTGCAGCTGTCCTGAGGAGTTTCCCTTTGGAGACCAGCTCATGCATCTTCCTGTTATGTTCATGTTCCACTTTTTCGATAAAGTGGTTGCTTAAATAAGAGAAATTGGGAATCAGAGATAAGATCTCTTATCAATTAGATTTCCTCTCCCAGTGGTGTTAATTTTTAACTTCCCCTCTACTGAGATGCGTGCCCTAAGTTTTGGCCCTAAGTGCCAAGAACATCAGGTCACGAGATCCTGGATTTGGATCCATCCACCTCCCTGACCATTCCCCCCATTTGCCTTTCCAAAGGAAACAAAACTTATGCAACTCTTCCATCTCTCTGGGAGGTTTCCCCACATAATTTGGAACCTGTCAGTAAATCTTACAGAGGGACCAGAACCACCCCTAGATCAAGGTCTTAAAATTATGGGGAATCAGTGACTGAGGAAGGAATGATCCCCCCAGTGAAGGAAAAGCTGTGGTTTATTTTGCTGCCCCAGCAGGAGAATGTGCCATGGGGTAGGAAGGAATTCTCTGGCAAGAGCTGCAGCAGGAGATGGATTTATGAGAGGGAAAAATGGAAGGAGAGCCGGTTTCATGGAGCAGCTGTAGAATTTAAATGAACACAAATGCCAGTGGTAGCACATATTTTACGTATCTCGTGCATGCCACTTGTCAGTTAGCTTGAGATTTTTTCCCAGCCCAAGGAAATGGAGTTTGGATGGGCAATAACTCCTGTTTTTTTCTCTGAAAGGTGTTCAAGCCCTACCAGGCTTCCCAGCACGACATGTGCCGCTTCCACTCGGAGGATTACATCGACTTCCTGCAGAGGGTGAGCCCCAACAACATGCAGGGCTTCACCAAGAGCCTCAACGCCTTCAACGTGGGCGATGACTGGTGAGTGCCCTCAGGAGCTGCTCCTGCCTTGCTCGTGTCCCAGCAGCTCTTCTGGAACGTCCCATTCCTGCCTTGGTTTTGAGCAGAATGAGGAGCGTGTCCCTCCTGTGTGGATCAGGGTACGGAGCCTCCTTGATTCCTTTCCCTTTTCTGGAGATGTTGCAGTGCTCCTTTTTGGGTCTCGATTTGGGGTTGTTGGGTTGCGGGCTCTGCTTGTTCTGGGAGAGCTTCCAGTCCTTCTGGAACGTGGCAACTGTCTTTGTTTAGAGTTTGAGCGCTGCACCCAACTCTGGGGGACAAAGAACATCAGCCTGATGGAGCAAGCCCAGAGGAGGTACCAGGATGATCCAGGGATGAAACAGCTCTGCAGGGAGAGCTGGGATTGTTCACCTGGAGAAGGGAAAGGGTGACCTAATGGTGGCCTTCCAGCACCTGAAGGGTCTGACAGGAGAGCTGGGGACAAGGGCTGGAGGGACAGCACACAGGGAATGGCTCCCACTGCCAGAGGGCAGGGCTGGATGAGAGAGTGGACAGGAATTGTCCCCTGGCAGGGTGGGCAGGCCCTGGCACAGGGTGCCCAGAGCAGCTGCGGTTGCCCCTGGATCCCTGGCAGTGTCCAAAGCCAAGTTGGACAGGTCTTGGAGCAGCCTGGGACGGTGGGAGGTGTCCCTGCCCGTGGCAGGGGGTGGAACAGGATGAACTTTAAGTTCCCTTCCAACCCAAATCATTCTGGGACTGGGAGCTGTCTTAGTCCCCCCCTCTCCTGAGGCAGTGTTATCGTGTCCCAGCTGTGGGCAGGACAGGCTCTGACAGGTCTTGGGAACAGTTTTGAAACAGAACCTCTGAAAGGTTTTGGAAACCTTTTCAGGGCTGGTTTGGAAGCTTTGGGAATCATTATCAAATTCCCTGTGTTTCCCACTGTATTTGGAGCCAGCTCCCTTGTCTGCTGAGGCACGGCGAGTTACAAGCAGGGTCAGAGTGATCCTGATCCCAGATTAACTCTTTCACAGAGAACTGAGCTTTATTCTTGCTCAGGTGTTACCCCTGGCCAGTTTGATTCCTGCCGTGCTCTGGAAAAAGGGGAGGAATGAGGTGTTCTGGGTTTGAATGTGGTTTCTTTTTCAGCCCAGTGTTTCCAGGCCTCTTTGAATTTTGCTCTCGTTACACTGGGGCCTCCCTGCAGGGAGCAACACAGCTGAACAACAAGGTAAGGGGGCTGAGGTGCTGATCTTTGGGAACCCAGCTGGAGCTTTTCAGGAGGAGGAAAAGCCAGGAGGGTGTTGTGGACCCCTGGGATGGGCAGGTGGAAGTGGGAAGGAGGGTACAGGGTTGTTGTCACTTAAAACTCACTTCTCTTTCCTCTCTTAGATCTGTGACATTGCCATAAACTGGGCAGGGGGCCTCCATCATGCCAAAAAGTTTGAGGTAATGAGGCCAGTCTGTGGATTCCTCTTGTCTTTAGGGCCTGGGCTCTGTGTTGGTCTCATTCTAAAGCTGTTGGGGTTTCTCTCTCTCCCAGGCTTCGGGCTTCTGTTATGTCAATGACATCGTCATCGGCATCCTGGAGCTGCTCAAGTAAGGACAGGGGCAAGGGCTGAACTCTGCTGGCTGCTTTGTGCTTTCCATCTGCTTTTTTTTCTGTTTCCCTGCCTCATTTGCCTTTCTGGAACGCAGGAAGCCCAGAAACTTCATTTTTGTCCTGGCCTTATCATTAAGACACAAGAAGGGGTTTGAGCACTGGAACACCTGACTCCAGTTTTGTTGCAGGGAGCTTGAGGGATACAGAAGAGTTCTTCAGTCCCATTTCAGGGGCTGCTGAGTCTCAGCCTTTTTGCCATAGTGAGCCTTTTGTAGGTAAATGCAAGTTTGGGTTCACTGGGGACACAAAAATGACGCAAATCTTTCTGGAGTTGTTTGAGCGCCTTAAGAGCAGGACTTGGGCTGCACATCGTTGATCAAAGGACACTTGGTGTCTGTAGAAAAGAGTCAGGTTACTTTTCATTTTAGAAAATGAAAAATAAATTCATAATTAGAGGAAAAGTTACAGAAATACCTTTAGTTTCTTGAATTAATCTGAGATTTTTTTTTTTCATTTGTTTTTTTTTTTGTACTTCAAAGTGAAGTCACTGAACCAGGTCACTGAACCTCAGAGAAGTTGTCATGGAATTAAAAAGGATTTGGAGTTGATCAAACAGTAGTTACATGACTGATGGCAGGTTTACTTGCTTTCAAAGTCAGACTTATGGGATGTACTGGGATTTCTTGTTCCCCCTTCCCTGCTCTGTTTGGAACCCCAGGATTTCCCTGGCTATCCCTGCACTCCCATTTCCTAATCCCATCCACCAGAGGCCACAAATACAGCCCAGTGCCCCCTCATGGGATAGTATTTATGGCCCTATTCTTTTGTTGCCTGTTTCCTGTAGCCATTTCTGCAGCAGGTGATGGCATTTTGAGTTTGCTTCTGTCTCTGTGTCTCTGGCTGCTTCTCCAGTAAATTTAGCCCAGCCTGGAATTTTTGGTGCTCACCAGCTGGGACACAGTGCTCCGGTTCCCACCTCCTCCATGCCAGCTTGCCTTTCATTTCCTGAGATGATTAAAATCACTGGAGCTCTTAAAGATTAACTATGAGCATATTGGAAACAAGAATCTGCAACTTTTGAACACCAGCTGCTTAAACAAGTTTTTTTCCAAGACATTTCTGGCCCCATCTAAAAACCTTTTTGTTCTAATATCTGTTTCTAGCCACCTCAGAGGAAAATGTTTTAAATATCAATTTCCAAGCACATCAAAAGGAGATGTTTGAGTGTGTACAAATGCCTGGAATCCAAACTTTGCTGTATTCCCCAGGTATCACCCCCGTGTGCTGTACATTGACATAGATATCCATCATGGGGACGGGGTGCAGGAGGCTTTCTACCTGACAGATCGTGTCATGACAGTGTCATTTCACAAATACGGCAACTATTTCTTTCCTGGCACAGGTAAGTGTTTAATTTCTGGTGGGAACCTGCTTCAGAATCCCTTGGAAGCTCTGCTGGAGTAGAAAAGAGTAAATCACAAAATTTTAGCTGCAGGGGGAAATGGCGGGAGAAAGTGATTAGAAAGGAATAGAACTGTAGTTGCTTGTAAGAAGGGGGTCCTGATTCGGTGGAAAGACTCAGCCCAGCGCAGATCTGCCCTTTGCACAGCGCTGAAGTCTCAGGGCTGTGGTGGCTCTCCTGTTTTGCAGGTGACATGTATGAGGTTGGTGCCGAGAGTGGCCGTTACTACTGCCTCAACGTGCCCCTTCGAGATGGCATCGATGACCAAAGTAGGTGTTCCCCACCCTTTCCCTTGGCCCCAGGGGTTTCCTGGTCCTTGTGCTCCAGAGCCACGACAAATCCACCTCTCTCTCCAAAGGTTATAAGCACCTCTTCCAGCCAGTCATTAACCAGGTGGTAGATTACTATCAGCCCACCTGCATAGTCCTGCAGGTAAGGAAGCAAACCTCTGTGCACACATCTGCACCTGCAGAGCCTGCAGAGGGCTGTGTCTGTGTTACCTTCTGTCCCCTGCTGGGGAGCTGGAGAGCAATGCCAAAATTCCCTTGTTTTTCTGTTCCCCAGTGTGGTGCTGATTCTCTGGGTTGTGACCGGTTGGGATGTTTTAACCTCAGTATAAGAGGCCATGGGTAAGTACAGTAGGGCTGGGCACAGAAAAAACATCTCACGGGCTCTGAGGAATCTCTGCTGTGAGGCTGGAACGTTGGCTCTGGCCTGCCAGGAGCTTCTGGGGTTTTTTTAACTTTTGTGTGACTGGAGCAGGGCTGAGAATGAGGCTTTGTAGAAGGTGCTGCAGGGGGGTGATGAAGGAGGAGGCCATGGAGATGTTTTGAAGCTGGGAGAGCTGGGGGTGCTCACCTGCACAGGAGAAGGTTCCAGAGAGACCGCAGAGCCTAAAGGGGCTCCAGGAGAGCTGGAGAGGGACTTGGGACGAGGGATGGAGGCACAGGACACAGGGAATGGCTCCCACTGCCAGAGGGCAGCGCTGGATGGGAGATTGGGCAGGAATTGTTCCCTGGGAGGGTGGGCAGGCCCTGGCACAGGGTGCCCAGAGCAGCTGTGGCTGCCCCTGGATCCCTGGCAGTGCCCAAGGCCAGGCTGGACACTGGGGCTTGGAGCAGCCTGGAACAGTGGGAGGTGTCCCTGCCATGGCAGGGGTGGGATATGGTGAACCTTAAGGTCCTTTCCAACCCAACCCCATGACCATGATTCCTGGGTGGAAGCTCCAGGTGTATCCCACCAGCCATGGTGGTGTTGGAGGTCAGGGGACATTTCTGACACGTGAACCTGTGCTGCAGGTTCCAGCTCAGGCATTTTCCTGTTTGGGGTTTGTAGGGAGTGTGTGGAGTACGTGAAGAGCTTCAACATCCCCTTGCTGGTGCTGGGAGGAGGAGGTTACACGGTCCGGAACGTGGCACGGTGCTGGTGAGTCCTCCCTGCCTGGTGAGGGGCACTGCTTGGGCACTTCTGGGGGATTTGTCCTTCCATTTCCCGTGTCCCTTTCGGTGAACTGAGCTCCTCATTTTCCATGTTTTCAGGACTTACGAAACATCCTTGCTCGTAGATGAACCGATTAGTGATGAGCTCCCATACAGTGGTAAGCTGGAGATGCCTTTGTTCCTCATCAGTCAGCTGAAATTCTTGGGATGTTCTCTTCTTCATTGACCAGGGCCAAAGTGTCCGCACTTCCTGACCTTGGAGATGGCCTTAGCCATGCCTGGAAGTGTCCGAGGCCAGGGTGGACAGGGTTTGGTCTAGTGGGAGGTGTCCCTGCCCATGGCAGGGGGTTGGAATGAGATGAGATTTAAGGTCCCTTTCCAACCCAAACCATCCTGTGGTCTCCCACCACCCACTTTGCTGGGCAGGCACAGCCATGTGTGTCTGCTGTGATTTAGTTTGCTCCATTTCCTGCTGTTCGCCCTGCTGTTTTGTCCAATCCCTTGCACTCGGAGTTGAATATCAGTGTGCTTTTTTAGCCCTGCTGTCTCCCAGGCAGGTGGGAGGGTGAGCTCTGCTCTCTGCACAGCTTCTGGCCCTCTGTGCTCTAACTCTGCCTCCTTCCATCTCAGAGTACTTCGAATACTTTGCTCCAGACTTCACCCTTCACCCTGATGTCAGCACGAGGATTGAGAATCAGAACTCCAGGCAGGTGAGTGCTTGCAGCCATGCTGTAGTATCAGCTTTGAACTTCCAAAACCCTGTGGTTAATGCTGTCCTGTGAAATCACCTGGAGCCCAGGGCAAAAAACAATGAAAAACAACTGGGTTGCTTTTGTGTTTTGTGTGTGCTTGAGTGTCAGTAATTGATTTCTTCCACCCCCTCTGCTCCGATAAGTGACTTTTTGCACAAACGTGTTTCTCTTGGCCACCACAGAGGTGATGCAGGCAGGTGACAGAGCTGTGACATGTCCCACGGTGGTGATCCCTGTGTTTTGTCCCTGTAGTACCTGGATCAGATCAGGCAGACCATATTTGAGAACCTGAAGATGCTGAACCACGCTCCCAGTGTGCAGATCCACGACGTCCCCTCGGACCTGCTCAGCTACGACCGCACGGATGAGCCCGATCCCGAGGAGAGGGGCTCCGAGGAAAACTACAGCAGGTACCAGAGCAGTGCTGTCCCTGGGAGGGATACACAGGAATCCACCCAAGTCCTAGAACAAGACACAGAACTCCAGAATTTGGGGTTGGAAGGGACCTTAAAGCCCATCTCATTCTCATGGGCAGGGAAGTAACTTCTGAGTCTCTGCTTTTACCCAAGGAGCTTCTGTGTTCTTCTAATATGACATTCTCTCAGGTCCCAAGGGTTCCAGGTCTCTCTCTCCTCCGTGACAGGGATTTCTCTTCCCCCCAGGCCTGAAGCTCCCAACGAGTTCTACGACGGTGACCACGACAATGACAAAGAGAGCGACGTGGAGATCTGAGGGCTCTGTGCTGGGCTCTGCACTGCGGGGCCTCCTGCCTTGGACACAGATGCTTGGAGCACATAGCTGGGCCCTGCAGGAGCCAGTTTAGCCCTCTCTTTGTCTCAGATTTCATGTGGTGGCAGCAGAGCCAGCCCCACTGCAGGCTCCTGCCACCTGGAGAGGCACAGAGGTGACGTGTGTTCCTTCCATGTCACCGTGCCACGGTTCCGGCTGTCACCGCTGTGGGAGTGGAGCCATGCTGAGGCCTGGCTGGCCAGCTGTGTGACTGCCCTCAGAGCCTGAGCCACGCTCCGTGATTCCCATGCAGGCTCCTGCCAGCCAGGTAGGAGCTGGAGCAGCTGTGCCTACGAACTCTGCCCGTCTGCAGCAGCTCGGGATCCATCCTGCTGTCCCTGACCTCCCCTCAGGTACCGCCCCACTGTCCTCTGCAGCCTGCGCTGAGAGCTGCTGCTCCTGATGTCCCCTCTAACCACCCGATGCTCCACAGCTCCAGGAAGGACTGGAGCAGAGCAGGGCTGTTGTGGGGTAGGGGTCAGGATGTCCTTGGATCAGGGAGCAGCTCGATGGAGTGGGATGGAAGGATGTGTGCAGAGCGTAGGCTCCTTCCTTCCCCCCGCACCCAGATCTGCAGTCACAAACGAGTTCTGCTGGCTTGGACACAACCTCCCTGGTGGGTTTATTCCTTGGGAGGCTTTAATCCCTGTGGAACAGAGGTTTGGCTGCCCAGGTCAGCTCTTACTTTGTCCTGCGCCTCTCATGTAGCTTCCAGCTGTTTCCCAAGTTCACACATGGTCCTCCTGTGTGTCAGCAAGGGATCTGGGCTGTTCGCTCTGGGAGGAAACAGTTCCCTGGGCTGTACCCAGCAGATGTTGCTCTGCTGCTGGGTGAGGGAAGCTGCTTCCTCCCAGTGCTCTGTTCCTGCCCTCACCCAGCAGAGATGTCTCTTGGCCATCCCTCCAATCCCAGATTTTGCTGCTCCTTCTCCCGAGTCCTCACCTGGTACCTGTGGTGGTTTGGAACATGCTGTTAGGGGAGGTAGGAGGGTTCAGCCTCTGTCCGTACGGTTCTGTTTGTTTACTGATGTCTTTGAACATTAAAGAAGAGGCAGTATTTTTCTTACCTGACCTGTTGTTTGTCTGTTTAATCCCCACACCTTTTTGGCTCCTGTTCTCCCACGGGTCAAGCATGGCCCTGGCAGGGTAGTGTCATCCACTGTCTGGAGGAATGGAGGGAATTCTTCTCCTCAGAGTAAATGTTGGTGAGTTTTTGGCATCACTGCACATGAGGGGAGCACCCTGAACTCCTTTCAAGAGGCCAAGTGGGGTGGACACTCCTGCTATGCCTCTCAGTCCAGCAAAAGCTTTGCAGGAAGCTGCAGAGCCAATTCAGGAAATCTTTCCTTCAGTTCTTTTAAATGCTGTAATTTCTCTGAGTTGCAGTGTTTACAACAGCCTCTGCACTTGGCACTCTCACTGTCCCAAAGCCATTTTGGGGACTGTTTTGTACTTCTTGTCACTAAAACATGAAGCAGGCTGTAAGTCAGGGTTACTCCCACTGGGTGCCCAGAGAAATCCCTCAGAAACAAATTGTGATAGAATTAGGCTGGGGTGGAGAGGGCTGATCAAAGGTCTAACACAGCTCCTGTGTGAGGAAGGATTTGGTGGATCAGGATCCTTCAGCTGAGGAGGGAGAACTGAGCTGGGAAAGGCATCATCGTGTCATAACTTTGGCAGAGAGGGTTTCTCCAAGTACCAGACTACACAAGCAGGGCCTTCACCAGGGCCTGGAGTGCCAGGACACAGGGATGGATGGGGTATTGGGAAGGAATTCCTCCCCGTGAGAGTGGGGAGGCCCTGGCACAGGGTGCCCAGGGAAGCTGTGGCTGCCCCAACCCTGGCAGTATCCCTGATGAAAGGAGATTTACACCTGGAACAGGCTGAATTCTCTGTGCCAGTGCTCTGAGGGTGCCTGTGCAGAGCTGTGCTTGGACACCAGGTGGCAGCTGGATCACTGGAGTGCTATGGAGGCTCCATGGCCCTGCTGCAGTCCCTGTGTGCAGAAACTGCCCCCCCAGGCTGGCGCTTTGGGGTGGGAGCAGAGTCCTGCCTGTGCTCTCAGAGAGGTCTGGGGGTTCAGGGGCACTGCCAGCCCCCGGCTGTCACCAGGGCACAGGAGCAGGGTTTGCTCCTGCTGCACCTCCGTGATTTCCCTGTGTGAGCTCCCACCCAGCCCAATAAATCCTTTGGCACCAGGAACGGGGCCAGGCTGGCACTGCTCTCTCTCCAGAGAATGTCCCAGACATTCCCTCCTAGGGAGCAATGAATATTCTGTCTTAACCTCTCATGAAGAATCACATAAAATACTTTTTTTTCCCCTGCTTTACCTTACTCTGTCCTGGCTGTCCAAAACGCAGCAACCCCAAGTTAACAAACCCACTGTAGCATCTCCTGGAGCCCAGGCTGTTCCACAAGTGTGCCATCAGCTGGGAGGTTTCTGCACCCCTGTGCCTGGGGAGGAAACTGGGATAAGAACATCCTTGTTTTGGAGCTCTCCAGTGTTTGCTTTCCCTGTGGAAGTCGCCCAGCACACACTGGCACTGACAGGAGCTGATTTTGGGGTGTGCTGCCCAGCCGGGTCTGGCTTTCACCCCCCCAAACCCTGTTCCTCATCTCCCTCATCCCAGGAGGCCCAGGGAGTCAGGAGCGTTCCCTGCTGCCCCTCCAGGCACTGCCACAGCCCAGGATGTGTCCCATTCCCAGGATAAGGTGCACACAGCCACGGGGGTGTCATCTCTTCCCCTTCTCTCATCTTTCAGGGACTGGGAGTTTGGGGATAAAAAAGCGCTTCAAAGTCATCTCCCTCCCTCTGTGCTGAGCAAAGGGGGAGCTTGGCAGGCACTGAGCCCCCTGAGTGTCCTGGTTAATTTTCTGTTAACCAAATTTCATACGTGGAGACGGCCATGGGACTTGGGAGTGAGGATTTGATTCTCCCTGGGGCAGAATTAACCTGCAGGAAGGACAACCAGAGGTGTTTCCTGCAGGTCTGTGCTGCTGAGCTCAGCCCTGTCTGTGTGGGACAGCTCGGTGACAGTTCAGGTCCTGCAGCAGAGCAGGAGGGCTTGCCTGGGGGTGCCAGGGCACTGCAGAGCCCACCAGGGGCAGCTCTGTGGCCTGGCTGTCACCAGGAGCAGAGTTTGCTCCTGCTGCACCTCTCTGGCTTCCCTGTGTGAACTTCTGGCCTAACAAATCCTCTGCCTCCCCTCCCCGCTGCTCCCATTTCAGTCTAAATCCCTCACTCCTTGTCCTGTCACCACAGGCTCTGGTTCAGTCTCCCTCCACCTTCCCTATAAGCTCTGCCTCAGCTCCACAGTGCTAGGGCCTGTTAAAATCTCCCTTCCAAGCACAACCTGAATTAATTCCTCTCAGCTTTACCCACCACCTTCACTGTGCTTTTCCTCTGTCCAGTCGAAACCTGCCTTCTTCCAGTGGAAAACCCTTCTTCCTCCTGTCGTGGCAGACCCTGATCAAAAGTCTCTCTCCACCTCTCTTATCAGCCCCTTTAAATGTGGGAAGCCCCAGACAAGGTGACCCCACTCGGTGACCCCAGTCTGATGTCACTGGGAAGATATCAAACACTGCAGGTCCCAGTATGGACCCACACATTCCTGGTTTCCATTTGGACCTGGGGGTGTTGTCTGTAACTCCTTGGATGCAGCCCCCCAGGAATTCCTTACCCAACCTACATAATCCAGAGCACTTCTGGAAGTCAGTGACCCCTCAGGTCCATCAGGTCAGACGGATTTAGCTCCTGACACATGGATCTGGAGATGTCCTGAATGGGCAGTGGGACTTGATTCACCCAAGCTGGGGGTCAGGGCCCTCAACACCTCAGCCCAAATAAATCAAAGTTTCTCTTGAGACTGAAGCTTTGGGGTTTCCTGGCAGTGCTGGGGACCAGTCCCAGAATTCCTGCTCCTGGTTCTCTGCACGTCCTGTCAGTACCCCGTGTGCCCTCCCCATGCCCTCAGATTGCCAGGGGGCTCTGCCATCCCTTCATCTTGCTCACAGATGTCTGGCTGCAGGCATCAGCACCTTCTCTAGCCAAAACCTCCCTCCCCTTCCTTGTCCATCCCAGTGTCCCCAGCTCTGTCACCTCTGGGATTCCGCAGCTGTGGCTCCTCTCTTCTCCATCCATTCCAGATGTGCCAACGTTGGCTGAGAAGTGGCAGCAAACAGAGACAGAAACTTCTCTCTCCCTCTGGAATAGTCTCGGGAAAAATGGAGAAATGTGTCCATGTACCAGGAGCTGGTAAATCCAAAAGTTTCTGCTAAGGACAATGAACAGGGGGAGCTCACCAGGATCCTTTCACCATCACAGGATGATTTAGATCCAAAGGGTCCTCTGGGGGGCTCAGGCCTATTCCTCCTGCCCCAAGTAAGGCCAGTGCAAAAGTCAGGGACTGTTCAGGGCATTTTGTGGTCAAGTTGGAGTCCCTGCAAGGCCAGACATTGTCCCAGCTCCTCTATCAGCACGACTGAGCTCCCTTCTCTGGTATTCAACTACCCTCGTGAAAATATTCTCTTTAAATAAGTGAGGATTTCCCTGACTGGAGCTGGTGGCTCTCACTCCTTCACCTTCTCCCTGCTCTTGCTTCCTCCTTTCTCCCGGAGTAATGTTGGGGAGCACACTCTGACAGCAGCAGGGTGCTCTGAGGGGCTCTGGGAGCAGCCCCAGTGGGAAATGAACGTTCCTTTGCTTTCTGCAGGAGGCCTGTTGGGAGAACTTTCTCCCTGGACTTTGAAAGAGAATGATTTCTGCGGGATGCGTGGGGTGCCCGCTCCCTGTGAGCCCTGGCAGAGGGGTTTGAGGCTGTTCCCTGGAATTCCTGGCCACTGAAATCATTCCTGATCTCACGCATGCAGTCTAGAAGTACAGGCAGCGTGTTGGCTGGTCTGGGAAGTGTTTGTGCATTCCCTGATTCCCACCTGTGTTTATCAGGGCCTGCAGGGAACTTTCCACCTCACAAACTTTCTGCAGCACAGCTGAGATTTTTAGCAGATGTTTACACCCCGCACCAGGCCGTGGTGTTGCCTGGTCACCTTGGACTGACTTTTCCTGATGTTTTAGGACCAGCAGCTCTTCTCCTGCCATTTCAGCACCAGCCCTGGGGTAGCTGGCGTGGCCCAGCCACAGCAGCCATCCTGCTCCAGGTGTTTTCCTGGGTGGAACTTGTGCTTTTAACAGAACACGTGGAAAAGCGAATGGGAGCGTGGCCAGGCTGTGTCCCAGGGATGAATCTTTGGGGGTGAGGAGCTGCCGCTGTCCCCGTCACTGCTGCCACTGCAGTGGCTTCACCTGGTGCCTGTCCCCTGCCACCCCTCTCTGTCTGGGGGGCTGCAGGTGGCACCCGCACCCAGCGCTGGGGTGCAGCCCCTGCCCGGCCCAGGGTGCTGCCACTGCAGGGAGCGCTCGGGCTGGTACTGCTGGGCTCCGTGCCGGTGCCTGGGGCTCACTGGGAGGCACTGGGAGCCCGGCCGTGCCCGCAGTGCCCCCCACACTCCCCCATCATGCCCGCATTGGGGCATCACCACTGAGGAGTGATTTTGGGGGGCAATTTCAGCTTTGAGAAGCCCCTGATTGAACGCCGAGTTAGGCCAGGGAGTTCTGGAAGGGCTCTGTGGCTTTGCGCGGGTGTCGGGGGGGTTCCGGCCGCGGGACTGGGGGCTTTCCGCGGGCCCCCCGCGCTGTCCCCGCGTCCCTGCAGTGTGATTTCCATCCGCCAGGTGCGCGCAGTTGAGCCGCGCTGGCGCCGCGCCCGCGGTGAGCTCAGCGCGCCGCGATTGGGCGCCGCCATCAGCTGCTGCCCTGACGTGGCGCTGACGCGGCCCCGCATCATCCCCCGCATCCCCCCCGGCATCCNTTCGCAGACAAAGACGGGAAGTGATGGCTGCGTGCGCATCCCGCCCCTCCATCCCCCGCTCGGAGCCTGGAAAAAACAGCTCAGCTCCCATTTCAAGGAGCTTTTGTCCTCCCGGAGAGCTTTCTTTGGGACATTTGGCTTTCTTTCTTCTGCCTCTGACGGGAACATAATTGGGAGTGGGTCTCCATCTGCTGCCGGGGGAAAAGGGGGGGGTCCCGGCGAGAATCCCCCTGGCCCGGCACACAAAGGCAGCATCCCCAGCCTTCAGGCTGCTTCGTCACGGGGCACTGGGGAGCAGGAGCAGGGATTTGCCGGGGTTTGTGCCGTGAAATGAGTCAGGGATTGTGCGTTCCCTCCGTTGTGGGGCTCCCCCATCTCTGCCGTGCCCCCCTGCCCGGGAGCTCCGGGGCCTGGCAGCGCCCGGCGATCCCAAATCCTGCCTGTGGTTCCCACAGCTCTGCCCGCATCCTGCCCGGCCTGGGGGCACCCTCAGGTGTCACTTGTGCCCTCCCAGCCCTGCCAGGCCGAGTCACCGGGCCGGGCTTGGAGCCCCGGGGCTGCGTTTGGCAATTCTTTCAGCCCCCGTCGCTCACGGCGTGAGCTGTCCTGGCACCTGCCCTCCTGATGCCCCTTCTCATGCAGCAACAGGGCAAAAACAGCCTCTCCTCAAGTGCCACGTCCCTGCCAAGCCCCTGCTGTCCCAGTGCCACCCTCACTTGTCCCCTGCCATGCAGGGGGACATGCCCCAGTTATTTTATATATAGATATAAACATCAGAAATCAAATCAAGCCTCCCTGAGCGTCCCGTCCTGGGTGTCCTCCGCTCCCTTCACCCCCAGGCATCACCTCAGAGCTCCAGCTCTGGCTCAGCCTCACCCTGATCCCACAGAAAGCGCTGCTCTCTCCCAGGAAAGGCCCCTGGAGGTATCTCTGCAGTTATATAAATGATAGAAGTTACATAAGGACTTTCCCAGTGCAGCTTTGGGGGGGTCAGAGCTGGTACCCCACACCCAGCCTGTGCCAGGCTCTCCCCTCACGGCCTGGGGGGGTCACAGGGCTCAGGCTGGTGCTGGGCATCCCAATCCTGCCTGAATTCCACCCTTCATTGCTGGCATTTTACCTCCCATCGCCTCCATCAGTGCTTTATCTGCTTCTTCAATTTTTAAAATCTCCTCGCTTTTCTTCCTCATCCCCTCACTGTTTAAATTCTTACCAAAAAAAAAAAAAANGGGAAGGGAGAGGCAACCAGGAGAGCTCAGGTGACAGCACCCAGAAGCTTTTTAAGCAAAGAGAATTTCAGCCTCGGCTCCAGCAGGATTTGGCCCCAAATGGAATCACCCCATTTCAGGTGGGAGCTGATTCTCCCCTCCTTTCCACCTTCAACCCTTTTTCCCATCCCACAAGAGGAAACACCAAGTTTTGGGTGCTCATCCTAACGTGGAACTTAATAGAAATGAAATTTAATGAAATTTCTCCCACATGGAGAATTCTATCACAGTGTGGGGCAGGGGCATTAATATTAAAATTAAAGGAGGTGTGTGTGTGTGAAATAGGTTGGTTTCATTACAAATTGCTGTCATTTTCCTGAAGATTTTGAACGTTAACACAACAAGGAAAACAGAAGTGAAAAGGGGGAGGGAGAGGCAACCAGGACAGCCCAGGTGACAGCACCCAGAAGCTTTTTAAGCAAATAGAGTTTCAGCCTCAGCTCCAGCAGGATTTGGCCCCAAATGGAGTCACCCCATTTCAGGTGGGAGCTGATTCTCCCCTC
>WBMY01005037.1:102230-147531 GCA_013397315.1 Donacobius atricapilla
ACAAAATAGAAAGAGAAAAAAAAAAAAAAAAAGGGGGGGTTGGGATCCTGGATTTTTCGTGTTTTTTCACCTCCATCCTGAGTGATGCCTTTTGGCTCTTTTTGAACTGATCTTGGGAAATTTTTTTGCAAGATTTCCTTGGAAATTTCAGTGCCAGATCCAGCTGGGTTTGGCCCTACCCTGGCACACTCCTGCCTTGAAACACTCAGGGAGCAGCTTGCAGGGTTTTCCACGTACCCTTTCATCCCTAAACCTTTCCTGGGGACCACACCTGGTCACCCCATTCCAGGTGGGAGCTGGTTCTCTCTTTATATCCATCTTCATCCCTTTTTCCCATCCCACCAGAGAAAACACCAAGTTTTGGGTGCTCATCCTAACGTGGAACTTAATAGAAATGAAATTTAATGAAATTTCTCCCACATGGAGAATTCTATCACAGTGTGGGGCAGGGGCATTAATATTAAAATTAAAGGAGGTGTGTGTGTGTGAAATAGGTTGGTTTCATTACAAATTGCTGTCATTTTCCTGAAGATTTTGAACGTTAACACAACAAGGAAAACAGAAGTGAAAAGGGGAAGGGAGAGGCAACCAGGAGAGCTCAGGTGACAGCACCCAGAAGCTTTTTAAGCAAAGAGAATTTCAGCCTCGGCTCCAGCAGGATTTGGCCCCAAATGGAATCACCCCATTTCAGGTGGGAGCTGATTCTCCCCTCATGTCCACCTTCATCCCTTTCTCCCATCCCAAAAGAGGAAACACCAAGTTTTGGATGCCAAGCCTAATGTGGAACTTCAAAGAAATAAAATTTAAAGGTTTTTTTCAAACATGGAAAATTATATAATTGTGTGGGGCACTGTCAGTATCTTTTTGGAGTTGTGTGTGTGAAATAGGTTGATTTTATTATAAAATGCTGCCGTTTTCCTGATGATTTTAAATGTAACACAGCAAGGNCTTTCCACCTTCAACCCTTTTTCCCATCCCACAAGAGGAAACACCAAGTTTTGGGTGCTCATCCTAATGTGGAGCTTGAAACAAATGAGATCCAGAGGTTTTTTCAAACCTGAAAAATTATATAATTGTGTGGGGCACTGTCAGTATCTTTTTGGAGTTGTGTGTGTGAAATAGGTTGATTTTATTATAAAATGCTGCCGTTTTCCTGATGATTTTAAATGTAACACAGCAAGGAAAACAGAAGTGAAAAGGGGAAGGGAGAGGCAACCAGGAGAGCTCAGGTGACAGCACCCAGAAGCTTTTTAAGCAAAGAGAATTTCAGCCTCGGCTCCAGCAGGATTTGGCCCCAAATGGAATCACCCCATTTCAGGTGGGAGCTGATTCTCCCCTCATGTCCACCTTCATCCCTTTCTCCCATCCCAAAAGAGGAAACACCAAGTTTTGGATGCCAAGCCTAATGTGGAACTTCAAAGAAATAAAATTTAAAGGTTTTTTTCAAACATGGAAAATTATATAATTGTGTGGGGCACTGGCAATAATTTTTAGGAGCTGTGGGTGTGACATACACTGGATTTAATACAAAATACTCTCCTTTTCTTGAGGATTTTAAATGTAACACAGCAAGGAAAATACAAGTGCAGAAGGGGACGGAGAGGCAACCAGGGGAGTTCGGGGGTGACAGTGCTGCTGAAAATTTTTACGCAAAAAGAATTTCAGCCTCAGATACAGCAGGATTTGGCCCTACACTGACACAGTCCTGAATTAAGAGTTGACAGGGTTTTTTTAAGGTACTCTTTCATCCCTAAATCTTTCCTGGGGACCACAGCTGGTCACCCCGTTTCAGGTGAGTGCTGGTCCTCCCCTCATATTCGTTTTTAACCCTTTTTGCCATCCCATGAGAGAAAACGCCAAGTTTTGGGTCCTTATCCTAATGCGAAACTTCAAATAAATGAAATTTAATGGGTTTTTCAACCCTGTAAAATTCTATAATTGTGTGTGACACTGGAAATAATTTTTAGGAGCTGTGTGTGTGAAATGTTTTGGTTTTTATACAAAATATTGTTCATTTGGGGGGGATTTTGAATGTAAAACAGCAAGGAAAATATAAGTGTAAAATAAGTGGCAGAGAGCGGCAACCAGGAGAACTCAGTGGGTCACAAGGCTGCTGAAGCTTTTTAATCAAATATTTTGGCTATCACAAGAATTTTAATCACCCAGTTAGGAAAATTTGGGGGGTTTTTGCTGCCTGGAGCCCGTGGGGCTGGGGCAGGGCTGGCGAGCTCCTTGCCCCCCCCCGGGCTCATCCAGCAGCAGAGGGTGCTCATGCACTGCTGTGCAAATCCTCCTTCTCCTGCAGCCATCTTAGGGGAATGCTCCCTTCCCAGCAGTCTCCATTTTATGTTCCTGACGCTGAAAATAAAAAGGNGGGGAGGTGGAATTGCAGCCGAACCGCGGCTTGGAGCCCCCCCGGCAGCCCCCAGGGCTGGGTGCTGCCCCCTCCTCCATCCCCGCATCCCTCCCTGCCCCAGGATGCTGCAGCTGGAGCGTTGCTTTTTTTAACCCCTGTGTCCGCAGGAGGCTGAGCAGATCCCCCAGCTGCCTGCAGCAGGATGGAGCTCAGGATGGAGCTCAGCTTCCAGCCCTTGCCAGGCTCCTCAGCCCGGAGGGACTTTCCTGTTTTCATTGTTCGGGACACCGAGACCTGGCCTTGTTCTTTCTTTCCTTCCTGCCTGCTCACGGTCGGGGAGGGGAGGTGGTTGCCCCAAGTCCTGGCAGCAGCACCTTTCCCAGCTGTGTGGAGAGTCCCAGCGCTGCGACAGAGCAAATTTTGTCATCATCCCTATTTGTGGGAGCCTTTTCTGGTTACTCATCGCTGCACCCTCCGTGCTGCGCGGTGCTGAGGGGGGAGCAGGCACTGCCCAGCCCGGCATAGGAGCAGCGCAGGGATCCAAACGGCTCCAGCCTCGCTCGCCCAAGCACGCAGGGATGCTCGGGGATGGGCGCAGGGGGCTGCGGTGCCTGCTGGCCCCGGCCTCTCGGTGCCCTCTGACCAGCACAGCACCTCTCTCCCTTCCACCAGGGGTCTCCTGGGATTGTCTGTGTGTTTTCCAGGCTAAGGAGTGCAGTTTCAGGGTTTGGGGCGGGGGGATTTTTTGTGGCATCTCACACCTGAGAACCGAAGTGCTGGGCCCTCACCTTTGCAGGAATGTGCACAGAGAGAATCGCGGCTGCCAGAGCATCCGGCAAACTTCCAACCAGCCGGAGCTGCCAGCTCCAAAACCTGCCCGAGGTGTGGGTTAAATACTTCCAAATTTGGGCCAAGTCCATCAGCGAACTTGAACACAAAACCCCGGGGAGAGCTGGCATGTCCCAGTCTGTTTGGCTGAGGCTGCTCAGGCATCCATCAGAGCCAGGGCGGGGGGAGGAATCCCTGCGGGACCAACGCCACAAATCTGTTTNCTGCCATAGGCCAGCCCCGAGCAGGGGCTGCGCGTCCCCCCCGCCCTGTTACCGGGCAGGAGCTGCTGCGGGGGCTGGCGAGGGCCAGCAGCACCCCCCGTGCCCACGTCTCGCCCGGCACGGGTGCGTTTCCAGGATGCTTTTCCCCTTCCCTGGGATGCTTTTTTTGGAGGCTCCCTAAAAAGAGAAGGCAGGCGAAATGAAGGGAATAAAAAGCAGGTATATTTATGGAAGGGCCTTCAGGTAGATTTCGGGCAGACACCCAAAATGGATGAGGGGTCATGGGGTTTTACATTTTTATAAGTTTGGGCCATTTGCGTATTGGGGGTCAATCTTCCGATTTCAGTTTCGGGTAATGAAGTCATTTACCCCCAGTTTGCTCCCCCCAACTCACTTTTGTTCACATCTTTCAGGCCTGAGGCAGTGAGGTGTCCTTGATCCCCAGGCCTGGAGAGGAATTGTTTCGTCTGACCAAAACGGGGGAGCAGCAGCTCACACTGTGTGTGGAGTTTAGAGTTGTACACCAAAGAACTGCGGGATTACAAATAGATGGAAAATATAAAGCTAAAATCCTAAGGCACCATCCTTGCTCAGGGCGCAGGTTTTGGCGTTTGTGGGCATCCCAGGACGGGCACAGCCCCCATTNTTGGGGCGGGGGGATTTTTTGTGGCATCTCACACCTGAGAACCGAAGTGCTGGGCCCTCACCTTTGCAGGAATGTGCACAGAGAGAATCGCGGCTGCCAGAGCATCCGGCAAACTTCCAACCAGCCGGAGCTGCCAGCTCCAAAACCTGCCCGAGGTGTGGGTTAAATACTTCCAAATTTGGGCCAAGTCCATCAGCGAACTTGAACACAAAACCCCGGGGAGAGCTGGCATGTCCCAGTCTGTTTGGCTGAGGCTGCTCAGGCATCCATCAGAGCCAGGGCGGGGGGAGGAATCCCTGCGGGACCAACGCCACAAATCTGTTTCTTCCACGTCCTAGTTGTCCTTGTGCCTATCCTACATCCAGTTTATACCCAAACTCTTTTATTCCTTTCCTAAGAACCTGATTTGGCAGCTCCGTGGAGTTTTTGGTCAATTTTCACCCAGCTGCTCCATCCCCTTTCCCGCGGCCGCGCACGGGGATGCTCCTGGGCAGGAAAACAAACATCACGAGAGGCCTCTGCGGTTCCTGGGGATCAGATCACTCAGAGCCCCTTCTCCTTTAAACATCCCGACCTAAAGCTCCCTTTGTCTGCGCTCTTGCGCCTGCCTGGATGAAAATAGGTCAGCGGTTCCGTGCCGGAGCGGGCGGGCTGGCGGAGCGGCGCTGGCCCCAGGCGGGCGCGCTGCNTTTCGGGTAATGAAGTCATTTACCCCCAGTTTGCTCCCCCCAACTCACTTTTGTTCACATCTTTCAGGC
This sequence comes from Donacobius atricapilla, assembly GCA_013397315.1. NCBI lineage: Eukaryota > Metazoa > Chordata > Aves > Passeriformes > Mimidae > Donacobius > Donacobius atricapilla. Next base: position 107,043 of record WBMY01005037.1, read on the forward strand.
CTGAGGCAGTGAGGTGTCCTTGATCCCCAGGCCTGGAGAGGAATTGTTTCGTCTGACCAAAACGGGGGAGCAGCAGCTCACACTGTGTGTGGAGTTTAGAGTTGTACACCAAAGAACTGCGGGATTACAAATAGATGGAAAATATAAAGCTAAAATCCTAAGGCACCATCCTTGCTCAGGGCGCAGGTTTTGGCGTTTGTGGGCATCCCAGGACGGGCACAGCCCCCATTCCTGCTTGCTCCAGCCCGGGCTGAGGCAGGAGTTTTCCGGCACCGAGCAGGGAATGCCCCAGTGGAGTGAGGGAGTCGCAGGAAGGGTGGGAATCTCCACGTGAGATTCCCAGGAGTGCTGGTGGGACCACCCGTGCTCCCGGGGAAGGGGGGCTGTGCCAGCCTGACTCCTCTGCCGCGCACAGGAGGGGCATTAACCCGCGCTGGGAGGGTTTAGGGGCTGTGGTGATGCGGGGCATCTCCCGGTGGCCCTTCCAGCGCCAAACCTGCAAACGCTCTCCTGGAGCACTTCCCCGGCCCATTCCATAAATCCCTTGGGTTTCAGTGGCTCCCACTGAGCTGGGACGTGCGGGCGGGTTTGGTGGGTGCGGCAGGGTGCATGTGGGGGGTATCACCTGTGCATTGATCTCTCTGCTCAAACCTGGAAAATTCTATAATTGTGTGCGGCACGGGCAATCATTTTTAGGAGCGGTGTGAGTGAAATGCTTCGGTTTTAATAGAAAATACTGTTCTTTGCGGGGGGGTTGCATGTAACACAGCAAGGAAAATATAAGTGTAAAATAGGGAGCGGCAACCAGGAGTACTTGGTGGGTCACAAGGCTGCTGAAGCTTTTTAATCAGATATATTGGCTATCACAAGATTTTTAAGCACACAGTTAGGAAAAGTTGGGGGGTTTTGCTCTCTTTAACGAGGTTATCTCACTGAAGACATCCATGGATGGAAGAGCACTTCTCCTATAAGGGAAGGCTGAGAGAATCGGGATTGTTCAGGCCTGAGAACAGAAGGCTCTGGGGACACCTCAGAGCCCTTCCAGCGCCTGAAGGGCCTCCAGGAGAGCTGGAGATGGACTCGGGACAAGGGCTCGTGATTTTAACTAAAACTGCGGGGATCCAGACTGGATATAGGGAGAAATCCTCCCCCGGGAGGGTGGGCAGGCCCTGGCACAGGGTGCCCAGAGCAGCTGTGGCTGCCCCTGGATCCCTGGCAGTGCCCAAGGCCAGGCTGGGCAGGGCTGGGAGCAGCCTGGGGCAGTGGGAGGTGTCCCTGCCATGGCAGGGGTGGGATGGGATGGTCCTTTAAGGCCCCTTCCAGCCCAGACCATTCTGTGACTGTGGGACTTTTCATACAGAGATCCTATCAGCACCTTCTCCGAAGAGAAAAATCGCGTTTATCCCTGCTTTGTTCCCCTCCCCGCCTCCCCCTCTGCTCCTTGCAGCATCTCTGCACTTCCCTCAGTGTCAGACCAAAGGTGATCAGCCAGGCTCACACACACAGATTTATCCTCGGAGTCTGGTGCTTGTGCTAAACATCAACCACTGCAGGAAAAGTCTCTGTTGTGGGGAGGAGGAACAAATAGGAGAAAAAAGAAAAAAGTGGGAGGGAAAACTCCGCAGTGGCCACCTGGGATGAGAAACAGCAGGAGTCTGCCTCAATAATCCCTTTCTCCAGAGAAGCAAGGAGTCCCCCAGGTACTTCTACTCTTTGAACTTGCCATTGTCAATGGCTGGAAGTGATAATTGGGGCAGGCTTTGATTAGGAGCAGATGCGGCAGCGCTAATTACGCGTTAAGCTCAGCCCTGGGTGATGTTTAGCGCTTGTTTTAATGACCCTTGTCCCCTATTGTTGTCGTCTGAGGGTCCTGGGGCGAGGTTAGAGCACAAAGAAAGGGCAGGAAAAGGGAGAGGAGCGTTCCCAGCAGTTGTAATTGACTCTTCTAATCGCTTCCCACTGCCATACACAGCACGGGCCTGGGCTGATTTTAAGATAAGGTTTAGAGACCTCAGCTTAGGGCACTGTGTGGGCTCGGGGTTAGTCTTAGGCCTGGATTTGGCAGCTTTCCCAAGGAAAAAGCCACTGGAAAACTCTTCTGCCTGGTCTGCCTGCCCCATCCCCTGTCTGGCAGCAGGGCCTTTATTCCATAGTCTCCTTTTCTTCCCCATCCTGCTTCCTGGGAATGGTTTGTAGTTATGACCAGCCAGCAATGAATTTAAATTCTGTCAAAAAAAAAAAAGGAAAAAAAAAAAGGAAAAAGCGAAGGCTACCAGTGACTTTCACCTCCTCGGGCAGCAATTATTCCCCTTGGGCTGCTGAATTCCAGCTTGGTTCCCTAAATGTCCAGATAAACTGACTCTACTCCTGTAAGGAAGGCAGCTTCATCATCACATTTCCATGGGGAGAGCATCTACCTGAGGGAATTTTGTTCTCGGTGGATTTTGAAGATCTAAGCAATATTTTTCTTTATATATATGTTGTGGAAAATCTATGTTCCCTGCCCTTGTTCCCGTTCAGAAATGTGGTTGCTTGGCTCCACACCTCCATCCTGCTTTTTTTAAAGGCAGGAAAACAGAAGAGTTAAGAGCTCCCTATTTATTTTCCCAAAATATCCTGAGAGGGTCTCAGCTGTCCTGGTTTTTAACGGAAATCCTGGGTTGTCCACATTGGAAAAATCTGGTGTTTGAAATGGGAAAACTCCAGTGGAAAAAGTCATTTTCTCTGGACACATTTCATTCCAAAAAGAAATAAAAATTTTGGCTGTGCAATGTCAGTAGGAAAATCTCATTGTGATTTTTTTTTTTCGCCTTTCTGCGGTGCAAGAAGTCAGATGTAAATTGTCAGAACTAACAAAGTCTCCTGCAGAAGAATTTTAACTTTTCCCAGTCCTGTTTAGCCTCACTGGGGGATAATGGGGGAGAAAGGAGTCTGAGGTGGGAATGGGGAGAGCAGGATCCTGTGGCTGAATCCTGACCCAGGGATGGGGCTCCCTAAAACCAAAACCTCAAAGGAGAAACAGGGGAGCAGAAAATAAATCCAGTGTTGTTCCCAACACAAGGCTTGAGAAGCACAGGGAGGATGGAACACCTTGGAAATGGCTGCTCCTGTAATTTTTTTCCTTTAATTGATCAGAGCACTATTTTTACCCAGGTCAGATGCAGTCAGGGCTTAGAGGCTGCTCTCTGGGGAGGACGATGATTCTGCCCTTGCTGATTCATTCAGCCCTGGCTGAGGATCTTTCTGGAAGCGTCTCCTGTGCCCAGGGCTGTGTAACCTGCCTGGAGTTGTCACCCTGAGATTCTCCTTCCTCCTCCTCCTCAACTCCCGGATATCTTTATAAATCCATTTCTGGCCCTGATAATGGACACTCAGGCTGAGATCTTCTGAAGAGGGCAGGGTTCCATTAGATTTTAGGAAGGCTAAGGGTAGATTTTAGGAAGGTTAGATTCGATTTTAGGAAGAAATTCCTCCCTGTGAGGGCGGGGAGGCCCTGGCACAGTGGCTGCCCCTGGATGCCTGGAAGTGTCCAGGTTGGATGGGGCTTGGAGCAGCCTGGGATGGTGGGAGGTGTCCCTGCCGTGGCAGGGGGTGGGATGGGGATGAGTTTAAGGTCCTTCCAACCCAAAAGCTGGCCCAGGGATGGGCTCTGAGTGCAAAGCCGCTCTGAAGGGAGAACTTTACAGTTAGAAAATGTTCCTGTTGCTGTTACAAGCGGGGAAGCAGCACAAGAGCAGCTGTTTCTCATTAAGTGCCCGTTTCCAGCCCCGCGGGACTCCAAAAAGCAGAAGGGCTCTCAGTGAGCTGCCCGTGCAGCCGCAGGACCTGGGGCACAGCCGTGCTCGGCGAGGCTCAGCTCGGGAAGCATCTCTTGATCTCTGCTCAGCCACGTCGTTCTGCCTCACGCTCCTGCGGATTTCTGGGCTTGTCACCGTGTTGGGCTCTGCCTCGGGTCAGCAGGAGGCCAATGTCGGGTTGGTGTGGAGCCTGCGGGGCTGCAGCGGTCATTTAATGCTTTCTGATCCTCCGGGCGGGAGCTGAGGATGGCAAGGAGCAGCTCCGTGCCTGCCAGTGCTGGTGCCTGCACAGCCCCTGCCCCTGCCAGAGGGGCACGGCGGGGTCGGGCTGGAGGGGCCCTTGGAAGGCCCCAGCCATGGCAGGGACACCTCCCACTGTCCCAGGCTGCTCCGAGCCCCAGTGTCCAGCCTGGCCTGGGCACTGCCAGGGATCCAGGGGCAGCCACAGCTGCTCTGGGCACCCTGTGCCAGGGCCTGCCCACCCTCACAGGGAACAATTCCTGCCCAATCTCCCATCCAGCCCTGCCCTCTGGCACTGGGAGCCATTCCCTGTGTCCTGTCCCTCCATCCCTTGTCCCCAGTCCCTCTCCAGCTCTCCTGGAGCCCCTTTAGGCCCTGGCAGGGGCTCTGGGCTCTCCCTGGAGCTTCTCCTCTCCAGGTGAGCACCCCCAGCTCTCCCAGCCCGGCTCCAGCCCTCAGAGCATCCCCATGGCCTCCTCGGGACTCATCCAGCAGCTCCAGCTCCTTCCTGTGCCGTGGCTCCCAGGGCTGGGCGCTCCAGGTGGGGTCCCAGGAAGAACACCCAGAGGATTTCCAGCTCCTGCAAACGCCTGCCGCTGGCAAAGCTCCCAACACCTCCTGCACGGTCCTGTTCTCCTGATCAGATATTTTCGCGACCAGATTTCCTCACATCCATCTCCAAAACACCCTAGTGCTGGGATCAGAGGAGATCCCGGGGAAGGCAAGGTGATTGCTGGGGTGGGGAGCAGGGAGCTGGGTCTTGGCAGCTCCCAGCAAAGACAATTTTAGCTCCTTGCTGAGTCTGCACAGCCCGAGGCTGCATCCCAAAGATGCTTTATTTGAGTGGCTGCAGTGGAAACCGTTTTCCTCTGAAAGCTGTGGCTGTGCCGGGCTGCTCCTGGCAGGGAGGGAATTATTGATGGAATAAGCGGATGTGATGCCAGGGAGGAAGGATACCTATTGTTCTGTCCGGGATGAAAGGCGGCTGCTGCTGAGTCAGTGGAGGGAGGAAGGAAAGCAGGAGCAGGATGTGGAGTGCAGATGCATCCGTCCCTGAGGGGGAAACTGCTGAACCCCCGAGCGCGCCCCCACGCTCTGCTCTGCCTTACCTGCTCTAATACTGACATTCAGCTCCCAATCTCCTCCTAACACACACGGTGACCCCGCAGTAAATCCCAGCCCCTCCCTTGTCCCAGGCTGCGCTGGAGCCGGGCAGTCACTTCTCAGAACCTTTTTGCTGCTCAAGCGCTCAGTCTTGAAACGGCTTCGAGCAAATCCAAAGGAATTCCCTCTTTTTCTCACCTTGGAGACTGGTAAAACATTTAGATGTTCCCTGGTGTGTGTGTCCCAGACCAAAACGCTGTAAAAGAAGCACGGGGAGAGCCTTGGTGCTGCCTCGGTGTGAATTTATGCTGCAGAGGGCTCAGATCTGCTGCGGAGATGCACAGGAGCATCAGTGTGATGAGCTTTGCCCGTGCTCTGAGCACACTCTCCCCATCCAGGGGCAGGAAGGATCACATTTCCCAGATCTGCTGCTGAGAATTTGCCCGAAGAAAATTATCTTTTGGGGGGGGTTGTTTGCCCGGATCCAAAGAGGGGGGATGAGGCCCACTCCTGGCAGGGAGGTCAGAGGGGTTCTCAGAGGGTACATCTGCAGTCCTGATGGCTCCAGGATAGAAACTGCTCCTGCTCAGAGCAAATATTTTAGGAATGTCCTTCTCTATTTTTATGTCTTTTTTTTTTTTTTCTCCAGTGTCTGCTGAGAACTTGAAGAAAAGCTTAATCAGGACAAGAGGATGGATTTTGAATATTTTGAACTTCCCAGCCGACACAGATAAGATAAGAGTGAGAAATCTGTGGGGGAAAATTGACAATATCCTTTTGCTTTTAGGGAGAAGAAAGTTTCAAAGAGGCTGTGAGCCATGAAAAACGAGGCCATTTCCCCTTGTCCACCCTTCACACAGGAGGTGCAAATGTCACCTCAGCACTGGCTGGGTTCAGCTTTGAGTGCCCTTGAGCTTCTCTGGGCAGCTGTGCCAGGGCCTCAGTGCCCTCCCAGGGAAGGATTTCTTCCCAAAATCCACTTCCAGCTGCCCTGTTGATGCCTTGGGAAGGCTGACCTGAAACAGAGGCTGGGCAGAGCTGGAGAATAAAGCAGATATTTATTAAAAGGCCTTCAGGATCCACCTTGGGCAGGACAGGGCCTGGCCAGGGCTACACCCAAGGTGGGTTTAGAATGGTCACAAAATGGACAAACGGTCACGAGGTCTTACACTTTTGTAAGTTTTGGTCCATTTGCATCTTGGGGGTTAATTGTCCAGTTCCAGCTCCAGGTTGTGAGGGCCCATCCTTCTTGTTCCTCCCTCCAGCCCACCCTTGTTTGTGCTTTTGGGCCTGCAAGTTGTCCTTGGTCTTCAGCAGGAAAAGGATTTGTTTTGTCTCCCTGCTCTGTGAAGAGCTGAGTGACCCTGAGTGTGAGCTCAGAGCTGCACCCCTGGGCAGCACAGAACCTGAAATACATGGAAGCTCAAACTTAAGGCATCACTGCCATGACCAGGGACATCTTTAACTAGAGCAGATTTCTCAGAGCGCCATTGCTCAGCTCTGCCATGCTCCTCACTCCCCCTTCCAAAGAGGATTGAAGCCCTTCGGTGTGGTTTTCCCCCTCCCTCCCACCCATGCAGCTGTTTCTGCTGTCCTGCAGAGGCTGCCGGGGACGGTCAGGAAACACGATCTGCCCTGCAGGGCTGGGGAGGGAGGGAGCAGAGGAGAAGCCCCAGCAGTGAGAGCAGCAGGGAGCAGCTGCTGGACGTGGGTGGGATGCACAGGGGTGTTTGGGGCAGCAGGAGCTCTGGACTGGATGCAGAGAGAGCTACAGATGGAGAGAGATGCTCTGGAGCTGCGTTCCCGAGGATGGAGACTCGGGGCAGCACAAGGGGCTTTTACTGAGAGAAGAATTCCTGAGAGCAGCAATTTCAGGTTTGCCTGCAGGGCTCCACCTTCATCTGTGGGACACCTCCCCAGGGTGCAAACCCTGCTGAGCTCCAGAGAACCTTCTCAAAGCCCTTCTCAAAGCCCTTCTCAAACCCCAGAGTCTTTTTGGCCATACACAACGCAGCAATTTGCATCCCAGCCCAAAGCCTTCAGCGCGGCATCCCTGCGCTCCATCTCCTCCTGGATTATTCCCTGGGAAGCTCAGTGGGTGTCAGCACCAGAACTCTTTTCCCTCTTCCCAAGCCCGGATGCTGTGCCAGAATCCTCTATTCCAACCACACACATTTCACATTAATTTAAAATGTGGTTTAAAAGGGAGGAGGGGGAGAGGCCATAAATATTCCTTCCCAGGGCTGTTGCCTGAGCCTGGGAATACCTAAAGGAGTGGGATGGCCTCTGTGGGACAGACCTGTGCAGCCCCAGATGGCTCTTTCATCACCCCAAATGTGTCTGTGCCTCTGGGTGAGTAAATCCTCCCCTGGCAGGCAAAGTTTTGCGAAGCAGGGAGGACCTGGCCTCAAAAGAAGGTATTTTCATATTTCCACTTTCCTCCCTGGCTCCGAGCACGCTCGGGGACATGGACGTAGAACAAACCCTGTCGTTTTGTGAAAAAGCAGCCATTCCCTTCACCTTTCTGCAACATTACCCACGAAATCCGGATGTTATGAGTGTAAGTTCAGAAGCCCCCTGAGCCTGCAGCCGCTCCAGGCACAGACCTGCAGCAGTGACCCCTCTCAGCAGTTGTGGCTGGTCTGAATTCAACCTTCTGCTTGGCCCGGGAGGTTCCTGTGACTCTGCATGTCCCCTGCTGTCCCCAGGGCGTGGGCCTTCCCCCAGCACTGCTCCCTGCCACCAGATGCATTCTTTGCTTCCAACATATGGCCTCAATTACTGTCCCTCTCCCTCGATTTCCTGCCTCTCTGGGTTTCCTGAGACTCATCCCCTCCTCCTGGCAGCTTGAACTCCTGCAGTGAGATGCTTTGCAAGCTCTCACATTCCTCCCTCCCTCCCTCCTGCTGCTTTGCTGCCTCCAACGAGGGGGTTCTGATCCGGAGCGGGCACAGATGAGGCTCAGACCCCCCCAGGTGCTGTCACTGAGCGCAGGAGCCCCCAGGGCCCGGCTGGCCACAGCCAAACCTCCCAGCCCAGTGTCCAGCAGGGCTTTGTTCCATCTCCCCTGGACAGAGATCCGCGCCCTCCCTCAGCATCCATCCCACATCACCCTGTAGTTTTCAGCCAACTGCTTTATGTGCGAGGCTCAGGCTCGTTTTTATTGCCATCCCCTCCTGAGGCCAGGGGCTTTCCAAGCTCTGCCCTTTGAAAGGAGCATCAAACCTCTCTGGGTTTCCCCTGGGTGCTGTTTGGCCTCTTTCCCGGGCATTCGCCCCTGCAGAAAAGCCATGTGCCTGTGGCCTCTGCCTCTCCGAGCTTTGGAGGAGGGGAGAGCGCTCTGTCAGCGGCTCTTCAGCCCCTTCCTGCCTCCCAGGCCCTGCAGCATCAGGGTGCTGCAAATCCTAAGGAATCTGAGCTCGTTCAGGGCGCAGGGGGAGGTGGAAAGGGTTAAATCCCACAAACGAACCCGTTAATGATTCCCATCCCCTCGCTGGCAAGTTTCAGGCTTTGGAAAGGGGTCTGGCCAGCAGCTGTGCCAGCAATTGTGGCTCCAAAGGAGCATTTTCTTTCTGTGTCAGCTTTCATCCGTGGCCCCGCTGGATTCCCCTGGTGCCTGCAGATGCCAGAGTTTCCAGGGCTCCTGCTGCCTGCGACTCTTCCCTCCCATCCCGGCCATGGAGTTGTGTGATGGGGAGGGGGTGATGAAGAAGGCGCTGCTGGCTCCGTGTTTGCTTCCTGTCCCATCCTTCCCTGAGCGTAGGAGAGGCTTTTTCCCGGGACAAAAACGAACCAGGAGCATTTGGGAACGGCAGGAGCAGCTGAGAAGCTGCCCCTCTGAGGGCAGGAGTGCAGGGGAGCAGTTTGGGATGTAGTTGGGGATAACACAGTTGGGGATAACTGCTCATCCACAGCCACGTTCAGCTGCAGCAGCCCCATTGTACAATAAGGTTTATATATCGTATATATACTACTTTTTATATATTATATATTGTGTAAGGAACCGTGTTGTAATAAGCCCGGACTGTTTTCTGATTTTCCTACCCACAGCAGGGACACGGTGGTTGAGCAATCACTGACAGAGTCACCATCACTGGAAGTGTTCAAAAATGTGGATGTGGAATTTGAGGATGTGGTTTGGAGGTGAGCACCGTGGTGCTGTGAATTCCATGATATTAAAGTTATTTTTTCCAACCTTACCGATTCTGTGATCCCCTGAAAGGGCTGGCACCTCCCTAAATTCCTCCTCACCTTCTCCTGATGCCTCCTCCTGTTGCGAGCAGTGGTGGAAGCATGGAGAAGGAAAAGCCTGAATTTCTGAACTCGAATATAAAGGGGTCTTAGAAATCGCAGCGTGCACAAAAGCTGCAGGGCGGTGGATGAAGCACAGAGGGGAGGATCCAGGTCACAGCCTCCTTCCTCAGCCTTCCACACCCCCCGAGTGCTTTGGAATGAGTTCACTGCAAAGCCCCCACGGGGCCACCACCCTGTCCCATCCTCAGAGACCCTTCACAGCTCCCTAAACCCACCACAAGCACTGGGAGGCCCTCAAAAGCCCCAGTAGGTGCCAGTCACTCAAACCTGCCCTTAGAACTTCGATCCGCTCCCCCGGCGGTGAATTTGGGCTGGTTTGCTGCGGGGGGAGCGTCCCTGCCAACCCAAACCCCAGCGCTGGGGGCTGCCTCCCTCCCAGGACACCCCGCAGCTCCGGGGGGCTCGGGGGTGCCAACAGGACCCCTCAGCCCCCCCAGCCTGCCCTGCTAGCCCCCAGCCGGCTCCGGTAGCCCGGGTTTACGCCCCACGCTGTTTTGGGGCGCCGGCCGGGGGTGCCGGCAGGTGGCAGCCTGGGCAGGCGGCACGGGCAGCCTCTCGCAGATGTTTAATGGGATTTCAGAGCTCTGGGATTCATCGGGAGCCGTTGTCACGGAAACGGAGATCTGCGAGAGCCCGGGCGGTCGGTGTTAACCCCCTCGGTGCCGGGGAGGCAGCGCCGGAGGGGAGCCCGGAGCTCCCAACCCCCGCCCGCCTTTCTAGGGTCAGCTGTTTAATTTAGGATTAGGGTTCTAATTGCCTTTTAAAATCTGCCTCGGCGCTGCTGGAGCCCCGGTGCTCCAGGAGGGATGTCCTGTCTCCTGCCTGCGTGTCCTGCTCCTCTCCAAGCTTGGGAGGTTCCCACACAAAAAAAAAGCTGCACCAGGAGCTGAGGTTGGGGGCCGATCTCCCACCTTGGGGGGAAATTTCCTACTAATGCCCATCCCCGCGCTGCTCGGCGCCTCCCCCGGGGCTGGGGCCGGACGGGAGAGGGCACCAGAGCCGCGCTGCCGCCGGGGGGTGGCCGTGCCTGTGTCCCCCCCGCCCGTGGCTCCCCCCGGCCAGCCCTGCCCGTGGGGGCGGCAGCTGCGGCCAGGGCTGATCTCCTCAGGGCCTGGGCAGCAGCGCGGGGGAAAGGGGCATTACAGGGCAGGGGGTGCTCCTTGGAGAGGCTCCAGGAGACAACTGGGCCCAGCAGAGAGGGAGAGGAGCCTGGGGGAGGTGAGAGGGGCACCAGAGAGGCCTCAGTGGGCAGCAGGTAACAGCTGGGGGCTCTGAGGAAGGGAAAGGCTTGAGGAACATGCCCGAAAATCCTTGTGGAGCATCCCCCACCTCCTTCTCCCCAGGAGGAAGGTGTTGCCAGGCAGTCTGGGCCCTAATCCATTCCCTCCCATCCAGAGGGGGGAGTTGGAGGCCTTCCCACTCCCCCACCTCACACTCAAGGGCATGAAAACATTCCCTAAAGCATGTTCAGAATGGAAACCCCCTGGACTTCACCCTATGCCTGAGATGTGGAGGAGCAGGACACGGAGTATTTGCTGTCCTTTCCCATGGAAGGAAAAAGATGCCATTTTCTGGAGCAGAGCAGGCTGTGAGGCTGCTGCTCACGAAGCTCCGTGAGGCATTCCAGAGGCTGCGCTCCATTCCCCGTTCCTGCCACGCTGCTGTCACGGGTGCTGGTTCCCCTGCCCCTGGTGAACAGGAGTGATGGGTGTTCCCCAGGGAGTTCCGCAGTCCTGCCCCAGCTGAGGAGCCGGGCAGGGCAGGAGGTGCTCACCGAGCTGTGCCTCTGCCCTGCTCCTTCCCACAGGGAGCTGCAGGGCTGGAAGGGACGGAAGAAAGCAGTACCTGCTCTCAGTGTGGAGTGTTTGTTCCTTCCTCTCAGCTGTCAAGGAAACCATGGCATGGGCCGCATACCCAGCCGGGATTGCTGCGGTTGCTGACGCGTTCTGGCCTTTTAATCGGGATCCAAAATAGCTTCTCCACCCCTCCATTTGTGCTGGCTGACAGAGCACCTTCCACAGTGCCATGGTCTGTTCTTCTGCCCGGGAATGAGGCCCAGAATGCCAAAGTTTTTTCTTAGAATCATAAAATCACTGAGTAGTTTGGATTAAAAGGGACATTTAAAGGTCATCTGGTTCCAACCCCAACCACCTTCCACCAGGGAAGGAGACTGGGAGGGGGGAAGATCTCTCAACCAGGCATTTGGAAAAAGAAAACCGGAGTAGAGAGGTAGAAGTAGTGACACTACAACTTTTCTATTTCTCACACAGGAGGAGGAGAAAGGTCAGGAGAAGCATGAAGAGAAATCTCCAAAGTTTCCACAGCCTGTGCTGGCAGTGGGGTTTTTGCCCATCTTTTACATGCAGAAAAGAGCAGGGATTTAAAGTAACATTGAGGGGCTGGGGCATGTCCAGGGAAGGGAATGGAGCTGGGAAGGGGCTGGAGCCCCAGGAGAGGCTGAGTGACCTGGGGAAGGGGCTCATCCTGGAGAAAAGGAGGCTCAGGGGGAACCTCCTGGCTCTGCACAACTCCCTGCCAGGAGGGGACAGCCGGGGGGTTGGGCTCTGCTCCAGGGAACAGGGACAGGAGGAGAGGGAACGGCCTCAGGCTGGGCCAGGGGAGGCTCAGGTTGGATATTGGGAATAATTTATTCACTGAAAGGGTGGCCAAGCCCTGGAACAAGTGGAATCACCATCCCTGGAAGTGTCCAAAAAGCCCCAGGGATGTGGCACTGGGGACACAGCTCAGTGATGAACACAGCAGTGGCAGGGGAATGGTTGGACTCGATGATCTCAGAGGATTTTCCAACCTAAACAATTCTGTGATTGTAACGGGCTGTTCTGCCTCTTGGCCTCGGCGGGGTCCAAGGTTAATCTGTGCTTAGCACAGCCCTGCTGACCCCTCACCCATCCGCAGCGTGGCCCCTGCGTGCTGACGTGTCTTGGTGCTGTGACATGCGGGGTGTCCCTGTCCCTCCTCCCTGACAGGATCAGCAGCAGCCCAAAAGCTGGAGGTGTATCCTGCCCCAGCACCCCGTGTGTGCCCAAATGCCACCGCAGCTGGTGGTGACAGTGCTCCCTGTGTCCCACTGAGATCTCCCTGAGCTGGTTTCACCCCTCCAGCTCTTTCCCAGAGGATCACAGGAATCTTTCCCACTGTAATCAAAACCCTGAGGGGACACTGACCACTGTCACAGCCATTCCAGACCCAACTTCCCTTGGAGGAGGAGGATTTCCCCTTCCACAGCTGCACCAACAAGGGGCCCTGACTCACTGTCTGCAGGGTGCAGGGGCACGAGGGCTCCACTCATGGGAGTAGGAGCCAGGGCAGGGAGTCCCAGGCCCATGAGCCTGAACTCTGCCTGTCCCCATGGGATTTTCTTCTCCTGACCCTTGGGTTTTCCCTTTTTCTGCTCTTTTCAGAGGGTGATTTCAGGGCAGGGTGGCATCTGTGTGGTCCTGTCATGGCTGAACCCTGGTGAGGTGCTAAACACCACCAGCTGCTCCGTGACCGAACACCTGCCAAGGGGAAGGGATGAATGAATTCCTTACTTTGCTTTGTTTGCAGGCTCAGGTCTTGCTTTCTCCATTAACCCACCTTTAACTCAACCCTCACCCTTCTGGCTGTGCCCCCATCCCACTGTGGGGACTGGGGGGCTGTGTGGGGCAGAGCTGCCCCTGGGGTTCACCCAGCCCAGCTCCCAGGCCTGTGCTGGTTCTGGCATTGCTCTGCATGGGATCCTGCTGGAGCCGGGGCTTCCCTGAGCCCTCCTGCCCATGGACCTCCTGCCTGATGCTTTGTGGAGCTCTCCCCGTGGGATTCCCCTTCAGCTGTCAGGACATTTCTCCATCCCCCGTCACGGCTGCCGAGGAAGGCAGGAGGAGCTCAGCGAGAGCCTTGCCAGCTCTGATCTCGGATTCCCTTCCCGCCCGGGCAGCTGAGCCCATTCAGCCACCAGCAGCTCCATCCCCGCAGTGGGAAGGAACGGGAAAAGCCATGGGGCTGCTGCTTGAAGGAACCGCTGTGGGGGAGTGAGGTCAGGGAGAGGGAAAAGCTGCAGCATCATCGGGGGAGGCGTGAGGAGCATGGCAGGGCTCTCTGACAAGGGCTCAGTGTCCTGGGCTGGCTCGGGGCTTGTCCTCCCCCCAGAGCTGCACCCGCACCATTCGGAGCTGCTTTGTGGTTTCGGTGACTCAGCCGGGGTCCTTTTCTGTCACCTCGACGTCACAGCTCTGCCATCTGCTCCCCAGCACACCGGGAAGCGAAGGCAGGAAATCGATCCCAAATCCATCACTGCCAGCTCAGGCAGGCCAGGGAGGGAGCAGGGGCTGAGCCGGGCTGGATGCGGGGACTCTGATTTCTCAAACCAGACACTGGTGCAGAGATCAGACACGTTACCCCTTATCCCAGTGCCCAGGCCCTTCGTGCTTTGTGGGAGAGAAGCTGGTGACGTTCATCTCTAACCGCAAATGGAGCCAGGGGAGCAGAGCAGGCTGTAGCTTTGCCAGTGACAAAATCTCGCTGGGACAAAAATCTGCATGTTGTAGGTAGAGGCAGACATTTCTGAGTCTTCCTGAGATGTTTTGTCAGTCCTGCCCAAAGCCACCGCAATCTTGGAGCAGATCTGCTGGAGATGAGAATAAACAGCATCTTTGGGCTGGGGTTTCCAGCCCAGCAATCTCTTGGTCAAGCCATAAATACTCTTTTACCCAAAGCGCTATTAATGTTCCAGTGTTTTCCTGTCCTGTAGATGATGGCATATTGATGAAACCCACCTGGATTTCCAGAGGGGTCTCTTGAAGCTGAGTTCCTGTGGGAGGAGAGGGGAGGTTCCTCTGTGGCTTCAACCCAGTATTTACTGGCTCAAAGGCAGGAAACAAATTACATCAGGCAGGCTGGGAGTAGTAGGAATATTTCTGACGATATTTCAGTAGGGAAAAAACAGAAGACTGACAGTGAAGGGATGCAGAGGGACCTCACTTGGATGTCTGGTGGCTTGGAGGGTGACAACGATGCTATGAGGGCTGGCAGTGCTGAGGAAAAGAAGGGTCCAAGAGCCCCTGCCAGGGCCTAAAGGGGCTCCAGGAGAGCTGGAGAGGGACTGGGGACAAGGCAGGGAGGGACAGGACACAGGGAATGGCTCCCACTGCCAGAGGGCAGCGCTGGATGGGAGATTGGGCAGGAATTGTTCCCTGCAGGGTGGGCAGGCCTGGCACAGGGTGCCCAGAGCAGCTGCGGCTGCCCCTGGATCCCTGGCAGTGCCCAAAGCCAGGCTGGACAGGGTTTGGAGCAGCCTGGGACAGTGGGAGGTGTCCCTGCCCGTGGCTGGGGGTTGAAATGAGATTCTGGTTAAGGTGCCTTTCAGCATTCTGATTTTATGATCTTAAAAGGATTTTCCTGCCCTGGATGCTTTTCCCATTTAACTCCACGAACAGAGGGATGCTCCAAGTGTGGGATGTCCATGGTAGTTGAAATCTCAAAGCCCCCTGTGACATCTAGAAATCCCTGGGAAAGGAAAGTGAGGAAGGAAAAGCAACCTCAGCAATGTTTTGGGTTTTTTTTTCCTTTTTTTTTAGTTTAGTTTCACTGCCCGCAGCTCTGGCTCTGCTGCCTGAGGAGGGACCCCATGAGCCAGATCGGGTGCAGGGGGAGGCAGCAAAGGGAATGGGATAGCCCTGGAGCTGCTTCATTCAGGAAAGGGGCATGGAGGAGGCGAATGAAATGATAAACTGGAGGTGCTTGTGGCCCCGGGGTAGGTAAGAGCTGAATGAAGCTGGGAGGGGCAGGTTTAAATGCCAAGCTGTCACTTCCCAGCCCTCCCCCGCACGGGATGTCGCGGATCCTTACGGTTTGTCCGGGTTAAAAAAAGCAATGCGATACATTTATGGAATAAAAAGGTGGGAGGATGTGAGAAAATTCACCGGTTGAGAGAGATGAGAGCGTCGGTGGGGGCGTGAGGGAGTAATTGTGAGCTGCAGGGAGCGGAGGGGAAGGGAGGAGGCAGGAGGGAAGGAGCAGTCTGCCGGGTCCGCGCTGCGGTGGGAAGGGGGTTAGCTCGGGGGAGAGACGGGCTGTGGGAGGAGGATGCCTCTGCCCGGAGGAGCAAGAAGCTGTCGCTGAAATTCGGGCTCAGGAGAGAGCTTGGGAGCGTGGGAGAGCGAGGCGCGGGGGGAGAAGGGGCTGCTGGCTCGGAGCAGGGTTTGCAGAGGCAGGAGGACAAGCGGCGCATTGAGCGCAGGCTCCTGCCTCCTTTCAGCCCGGTCCAGCTCTGCCCCAGCCCAGCTGGCAGCGGGGGGGGCACCCCTCACCGCCTCCTTCCTGCAGCCCCAGGGGCTCCGCGCACAAAGCCTGGCAGCTCTGAATGCTCCCTGTGTTGTCTGCGCTCACCAAATGCTTCATCCCCGCTGCTGCCAGACCCCCAGGGGCCGTGACCCAGCAGCAGCGCCCACACAGAGCCCCGCGCCGCAAAAACACAGCAGGGCGCATCTTGGAAGGGGGAGGGAGCGGGAGATGTCCGGGGCTGGGGGTCCCCTCGCAGGCGGGCTCCGTGTGTGACCTCGCTGCCACAGGGGCACGGTCCTGGCTGAGCCTCTCCTGTGCCCTCCCCACGCTTCTCTTGCTCTGCTGCCTTTCGGGGGCTGAGGACAGACCCAGAAGTGACGTCTCCTGCTCTGCCACAGTTCCGTGCTCCTCCGTTTGCGGAGGTAAATGCACCAAGGAGGGACGAGGGGGATTTTCAGGGCTGCTCCAGGGCATGGAGATGGTGACAGAGGGGTGCTCCGTTTGTGGGTGTTATTTAGCAGCCTCCAGAAGGATTTTAAATCCTACAGCTTCTTTCTGCACGGTTTCACCTGCCAGCCTTTGGAGGAGGGGATGCCTCAGGAGCTGGGGAGGGCAGCACGGGAGGATTTTCAGCCCTGGAAGAGTTAAATCCTCACGCCTGTAGCGCCTGGGCTACAGCTCAGCTGCTGCTTCATATCCCTGAGCAGCTCTCCTGCCTTCTGCCGCCTCCTCCCCTCGGTAAAAATGCACCTCCCGAGTCACCGTGCCGGTGCCAGCCCAGCCCCGTGGCCGGGGCAGTGCCACACTCACCCCGTGCCCTCGGCCACCCCGTGCCCACGCCGGCCGGCACTGGGCAGCTGCTCTAATTCGGGGTTCCAGCCTCGGGCGCGGCGTCATGAGCTGGATGAGCTCAGGCTTTAAGCTACAAAGGCTCCTTAAGGGGAGAAACCCCTGTCTGGGTCTGGTTATTGGGCCACCAGCGCCGGCAGGCGATGCTGAGATTATCTGGATAACACCGAGGTGTGGAGCGTGGGGAGGGCGCGGGGGCAGTAATCCTCTGCCGGCACAGCCCTGTGACAGCCTGGGGCAGCATCCTCCATCACAGCCGCTGGCCTCTCCCGTGGGATGCGCAGGGAATGCCCAGGGAATGCACGGGATGCGCAGGGAATGCACAGGGAATGCACGGGCTGCGCAGGGAATGCACAGGATGCACAGGGAATGCACAGGATGCACGGCAGCCTCNAGGGAATGCACAGGGAATGCATGGGATGCACAGAGAATGCACAGGGAATGCACAGGGAATGCACGGGATGCGCAGGGAATGCATGGGATGTGCAGGGAATGCACAGGGAACGCATGGGATGTGCAGGGAATGCACGGGATGCGCAGGGGATGCACAGGGAATGCACAGGGAATGCACGGGATGCGCAGGGAATGCACAGGGAATGCACAGGATGCGCAGGGAATGCACAGGGAATGCACGGGATGCGCAGGGAATGCACAGGATGCACAGGGAATGCACAGGATGCACGGCAGCCTCCTCAGAAGGTTGTGTCTGCGGCTCTGCTGTCCCATTTGCGTCACAGTGCTGCCCGTTGAGAGCTCGGGGGTTCTCTGGGGTTGGGGTGAAAACAGGGGGCACCTGAACCCTGATCGTGGTGCACTTTCAGCCCTGAGCCCGCGGTGGCAATGTCCCAGTGTCCCCACGTCTGGTGGCTCCTCCAGCCCAGGAGGCCCCTGGGGAAGTCTGTGCCAGAGCTGGCCTGCACGAGCTTCTCCCCCTGTTTTTACCATCACCTTGTTTTCAGAACCAGCAAAGCCAGCGAGGTGAGAAGAAATGGAGCATCCCTGAGCCCATCAGCTGCTCCAGCTGGAAATTGATCCTGGAAAAAGGCAGAAAGCTGCTGGACCCAAGTGAACTTTCAGTAAGTAAAAGAAAGTTTTGCTCTGGGACCTGTGCATGGTTGTGAAGGATAGTTCATTCTCCTGCTGGCTCCTGGGGCTGTTTGTGGCAGTGTTTGTACTGTTTTAGCTCTCCTGTCCCATCTCAGGTCTGTCCCTGCCAACAGCTGAGGGGCCAAAGGCTTCAGCCAAGGGGAGGAACATCCTCTGTGGTTCTGGTGGTGGAGCAGACTGGGCAGAAAGGCAGAGTAAAGCCACAGCCATCCCATCCCATCCCATCCCATCCCATCCCATCCCATCCCATCCCATCCCATCCCTCAGTGCTGGGGTGACAGCCGGGGACCCCAGGTCTGGTTTTGCAGGGTTCTGGCTCCTGGTGGAGTTAACAGTGGGAACAGCTCTACCCCAGGTTGTGCCTTACAGGTTTTGAGTTCTTTTCTTGTTCTAATTTAACATATTTATACCATTGAGCTAATGGAGAGATCCACAACAACCCAGCATCACTTGGGACCAGCACTGAGCCTGGCTGCTGTCACATCCCTGCCGGAGGAGGCAGGCTGATCCCAGCCTGGACAGGAGCTGGGGAACTGGGAAGGTGGAGAAGGAATTAGGGTGATTGGAATGCTCGTGGAGAGAGGCACTGGCACCCTCTGACCTGGGAGAGCCCCCCAGGAGGCCTGAGCCAGCCCAGGTGTGGCAGCAGGGGCTGGGGACATGGCTGGGCTCACCGTTTCTTGCAGGAACCTCTGCACACCAGAGCGCTGCTGGGAGCGCTGGTCCCTCCCGGCGTCACACAGAACCTTGGAAGCTTTTCATTTTAATGCACTTTTCATGGAATCACAGACACGTTTGGGTTGGGGGGTCCTTAAAGCTCACCAACCCCCCTCCATGGGCAGGGACACCTCCCACTGGAGCAGACTGCTCAATAGTAATAACTCAATAACAGTAAGAGCGCGATAGTAATAGTAATTCCATTTTTGTGTAGCATCGGGGGCATTCCTGGGGCTCATTATCCCACCAGGGGTCGGGAGCTCTCACAGAAAGCCGAGCGAGCCGGGGACAGCGTGGCCCCTGTGCCAGGTCAGCCCCGCGGCCCCCCCGGCAGCGGCTGCGTGGGGAGCGGCTCTTTGTGCGGGGCTCTCTGCCCCCCGGAGCTGCGCATCCAGCGGAGCCCTGTGCAACAGCGAGCGAGGATGGGCCCGTGGCAGGAGCAGGGGCATCCCTGCGCCGGAGCTCGGGGCTGGAAAGGGGAAAGGAGGAGAAATGCGGATTTTAGAAGGCAGAACTTGCTGTGGTTTGGCCTCTGGCCACAGTCCAGTGATGCCTTAGGAAGGCTGACCTGGAACAAAGGCTGCACAGAGCTTGAGAATAAAGTAGGTGTTTGTTGAAAGGCCTTTAGGGTACACCTTGGGCAGGACAAGAGCTTGGCCAGGGCTACACCCAAGGTGGACCCAAAATGGTCAAAAAATGGGCACAAAATGGACGCTCAGTTACGAGGTCTCACACTTCTATAAGCTTTGGTCCATTTGCATATTGGGGTTTAATTGTCCAGTTACAGCTTCAGGTTATGAAGTCCCATCCTTCTTGCTTTCTTGCTTCAGCCCAGCATTGTTTGTGCTTTCAGGCCTGAAACTTGTAACCGTTGTCCTTTGTCTCTATTTCTCCTTTTCTCTTGGAAAAGGATTTGTTCTGTCTCCCTGTTCTGTGCAGAGCTGAGTGACACCGGGTGTGAGCTCAGAACTGCACCCCTGGGCAGCACAGAACCTGAAAAACTTGAAAGCTGAGCATTAAGGCATCACCGGGGACTCCCTGCTCAGACCCGGGGGAACTGCATCTCCCCTGTTGCTGCAGGGGTGTGGGATGGAGCACTGCACGCACGCTTTGACCCCTTCCCATCCTCTCAGGAAGGGGTGAGGGAGTCAAGAAGGGCGGGTAGGACAATTACGGTACTGGTCCCGCTGCCTTCCCAGCACCTGGGGTGTGGGAGGGCTCCTTGTGGGGCCAAGAGCTGTGTCACCCTCATGGCAGGGTGCCAGTGCTGGTCAGGGCAGGCAGGAGCTGCCAAATGCCCTGGAAAGCTTCAAAATGAGAGAGAATTTGGGATATGTGAGCTGAGTCCGAGGCAGCCTGGAGCCCTGCCTGGGAGTCTGTATTTCCTTGTACCAGCTCCCTTTTTTTCATGGCTTTGCAGCTGTGGGAAAGGGATGCTCTGAGAGCACGGTGTTATCATGACAGCTCTTATGTACAGAAATGGAAAATAAACATGGGTTTTGGTACAAAAATGTGATTATTTGTCTCCATATCATAACTTTGCAGGTGCACAGCTGAACCCAGAGCCTTGTGGCACTGAGCTGCAGGGAGCTCATCCAAGCTGGAGGGGGCAGCTGAGGAGCTGGAGCAGCATCACTACTGTGGTGGGCCGGGCAGTGCCACCACATCCCTGGAGAAGGCTGGAAATCCTGTTCCCTGCCCCAAAAATCCACCTTGGCACACCAGGTGTGGTGTCTCAGAGCCCAGACGGGCTCTGGGGGATGGAGCTGTCCTCCCTGCCCAAACGTCACCAGGGCTGAAAGCCAGCTGGGTGCGAGGTGGGGAGGACAGGACCCCCCTCACTGCCCAGACACTTGTCACGATGGACATTCCCTGGGGGCAAACCAGCGAGCAGAGCCCTGGTGACACCGCTCGAGCCCTTTTGTCCCCGAGGGTGTGCACACCTGTGTGACAGCTCTGGGGTAGCAGTGTCCCTCCCCAGAGCTGCCCCTGCCCTTGAAGTCACACCAGCCCAGCCCCCGGCTGAGTTTCGAGGTCAAAGCAGCCAGAACTGGGCCAGGCTGCAGCTCCCTGCTGCTCTGCTGGGCTGAAGGACACCTTCTCCCAGATGGCCACTTTGGATGGACAAATGTTCGTCCACGTGGCCCTGGCGTGGTGGCACGGGAGGGGTTTGTCCTTGGGACCGGTTCTGTGCAGGGGCTGGAGCCCAGGGCAGCACCGGGACATCCCAGCCCGGGCTGTGCTCCTGCTCTGGGGCTCAGGGCTCCTTGCAGCAGCTGTTTTGCTGCCCGAGTCCTGCTGGCACCTCATGGTGGGTGCTCCAAGGGGTGCTCAATCCCTCCCTGTGGCCAGCCCCAAGCCCTCCACCCCTGCCTGAGGTGGGGAGCAGCCCTGTCCCCCCTCCCCGCCCCCAGCGTGGCCACCAGCCAGGTCTGTGTCCCAAAATGTGTCCCCAGCCCCCTTTCCCGTCCGAGGTGTCCCCGTTGCTGCAGAGGTGTGGGACGGAGGCAGCTGAACAGCACTGGCTCCACGAGGCTTTCAGGAGTGGGTCCCCACAGGCATGGGCACACAGGGACTGCTGGGATAATTTAAAAACCAGGGCAGAGACCTGATTACTGCCCTAGTTTGCATCAAATCTCAGTTTGGGTTTTTTTAGCAGCTTTTTGATGAGCTTGTCAATGACAAGTTGCTAATTGAGGAGTGGGAGGCCCACGGAGTCCTGTGAAAACGGGGGAGAAAAAAATCCAGGATAAAAAAAAAAGGGGTTTTATCCTGGGCCTGTCTGAGGGACCAGAGGCATGGACAGAAGCCCGGCTGGGGCGGCCTC
Organism: Donacobius atricapilla; assembly: GCA_013397315.1. Taxonomy (NCBI): domain Eukaryota; kingdom Metazoa; phylum Chordata; class Aves; order Passeriformes; family Mimidae; genus Donacobius; species Donacobius atricapilla. The sequence goes on from WBMY01005037.1 coordinate 128,280, forward strand.
AGAGAGACCACGGGGGTGGTGCTCAGTCAGGGGGTGGGGACGCCCCAAATCTCTGCAGGGGCTGGGAGAGACCCCGTGAGCTTCAGCAGGGAGACTCCCCATCCCCCTGGGGTGCTGCAGCAGCAGGGGAGGACTCTTGGTCTCTAACAACAGCAGGCACCCCCCAGCACCGAGTAGAGCTCCAGGCTCCACATTTTTTTATTCCACACACACCCCTCCCCAATATATTCATCGATTTATAAATTCCCTGCACGTAGTGCTGGGCTAACAAGTACCCTTTAAAGCTCAAGCTAAAACACAAGGTAAAAAAGGATGGGGGAGAGATGAAAGAACACAGTTTTAAAATATTTGTGAAGTTATTAATGGTACAAAACACATTTTCTTCCTGCACCCCTGTGGATTATCTCTTGCACCCCACTGTGGGGATGGTGGGGTTGAAGAGAGCCAGCCTGGCCCCCTCCCCTGGCACCCACGAGCCCCTTTCCAATTCCCCCTCTTTCCCTGCCCTGCACAAAGCAGTTTTGTCTCCCTCTTCCTGTCCCTCTGCTCCCATCTGGCTGCTGTCCCTCCCTGGCGCCCATCCCATCTCGCTCTGCAGCACCAGGACCCTCCTCCTCCATTTAGATAAACCAGATGGGCGAGTCCCAGCCCCCCGTTGCCCCTGGCAGCTCAAAGGCCCCCCCAGTCTGGAGGGGATGGGGAGGATGGCAGGGTCCCACCCCCAGCCCTAGCAGCCACCCACATCCTGGGGACCAGCGGGGCAGGTGGCGCTGGACAAGTGCTGGGCGCTGCTGCCCAAAGCCCTCAGGAGCTGGGGGGTCTTGGGGGGCCCTTTCCTCCTGCACCCCTTGGCCTCAGTAGCTGCTCTCCCTTCCCTGTGCCATCCAGGCTGTGTCACCCGGAGCTCACCCAGGAGGGCTCCTCTCAAATCCCAAATCAAATCCCAGATCAAATCCCACCTGTCTGAGGCCTGTGGGAGAGGAGAGGAGGTTCCCAGGAGGTGTCTCATCTTCCCAGCCCAAAACTGGCAGTGGCTTCCGAACCTTGGCCAGCAGGATGTGCTGGGCTCCGTGTCACCCACATCCCTGTCCCCCAGGACAGGAACACACCTCAGCACGGCCGGATCCATTCCCTTTCCTGCTCCCAGAGGCCCTGGAAAAGCTTGGGGTGCTTCGGCTCAGCATTGCTGCCCATTCACGAGGAGAGGGGGCCAAACCCCCCTCCCCAAACTGGGCACAGCCGCTTTTGTCATGTGCCAAAGGGACAAGGGTCAGGCAGGCAGCACTGGGCATGGGCAGCCCCTGCACCCTGCCAGAGGAGCGTTTTGGCTTTTCTTGGCCCTTTTTTGGGTGGGGGTTTTGTAAAGCTCTGCCTTTGCCCCCTCTCTGTGGTTAATGGGGGCCGCAGGTATCCATGAGGGAATTAACTCTACCTGGCTCTGTGCTTCCAGGGACTCCCAGGGATGGTTTGGCAGGGGCAGCCCTGGGCTCTGGGGGAGCAGAGGGAAGTTCCTGCCTGCAGAGGCAGCGGCACACCCTGGCACCAGGCACATGGGCTGGCTGTGCCACCAGCAGCTCGGTGCCAGTGACCCTGGCAGGTCCCACCCACAGCACTGCCGGGGCCACAGCCAGTTCCAGCGGAGTGTGGGGGGCTCAGGGAGGGGGACACACACAGCAGTGCCCCCCTGGAGCTGAGCCCTTCCAGCCACTCTGTGTGCTAACAGCAGTGCCCAGAATCTTTGTCCGGCTTGTCTTCATCCCTCCTGGCATCGCTCTCCTTCCCTGCCCTCCCCTTTCCCAGCCCCGTGACCTCAGGTTCTGGCTGCTTCCCTGGCACTGATCTCCTCGGGCACCCGGCCACCAGCACGGCTGGGACAGGGGCTCTGGCCCACAGGGAGGACAGACAGACAGACAGAGTGTTCTCGCAGCAGCTCATGGCAGAGGCCACCACAAGGTCACGCAGGCTGCAAAAGGGCAAAATCCCACCACATCCTATTTTGTGCAGAGCGTGGCTGAGGGCTGCTCCAGCTCCTCCACGTGATGGAAGAGCCTTTGGCAGCCCCCGAGTCCCAACGGGGCCGGCCCAGGGCCAGCAGCGCCCTCCCTCCGCCCTCTCCTTCTCCGTGGTCACAAGGTTTCAGTCAGCAAAAGGCAAATTTTATTCCATCTACGCACGCTTTATTATTGTTATAAATAATAATAAATCACAGCGGCGGGAAGTGGATTTTTGGAGCAGGAAGGGATGTGGAGGATGGTGAAACACCTCTTGTTTCCCCCCCAGATATGTGAGGCGTAAGAGGAGCCAGCTGCGTCAGGGGAAATGAAATCCCGGGGGATGTCATGGGGGGCTGGAGGGGAGCAGGGCAGAGGGGCTGCTGGGGGCCTTTCCCACCACATCCCCTGCTGTGGATATCCCCTCTCCTCACCTGGCCTTCAACACTCACAGCCCCATGGATCCCTTTTGGATGTTTTTTATCCCAAGCACTGCAGTCTCCAAGTGTTTTCTGATGGCACTGGCTGCCCTCCCTTCTGAGGCGTTCATGGAGGAGAAACCCCTGCTGCCACCAGCTCCCATGGGTGTCTTCTGCCCTGCGCAGGCTCCAGCTCCCAGTGTCAGACCCAGGGTGACCTCCCCAGTGCCTTTGGGGACCCCAAAGGAAGGGGTGTGAGGGAGCTGCATGAAAACTCGGCTTTTTTTGTGATTTCCACCCCTCCTCTCTGCCTTGCTGGGTGAAGTAATGCCTGGAGGAGCTGCTGATGGGACTCAGCCCATGACCACAGCCTGATGGAGATTCCAGCTCCCCACCCAACCCTCCCCGGGGCCAAGTGACAGGTCAGCTCAGCTCACAGATCCAATGGAAAACTGGCTTGGCTCCATTCTTTTTGTTTAGGTTTTTGGGGGTTTGTTTGGTTGGTTTGTTTTAGTTTTTTTTTTTCCTTAATTTTCTGTTGTGTTTTGGTTTCATTTTCAAGGTCCACCTGCTGCAAACAAGGGCTCTATAAGTTGGTGACATGGGGCCAGCCCTACCTGTGGCATCTGGATGTTCCAGCTCTGCCAGGAGCAGGAAGTGAGTTGGGGACAATCCCCAGAGGGGGAACAAAAGGGTCTCCACCACTGTGTGACCTGTTCCTGTAGCACCGAGTGCCTCCAGCCTGCTGCCTGTGGAGTCTGAAGGTTCCCTGGTCCCACACCGTGGTGGTACCTGGGACAATGACGGGGAGGGGAGGAAGAGGTGCTGAGCTAATCCCAGGGGTGGGGAAAGGAGATGGAGCAGGGGGAGAAGCAGCAGCAGGAGGGCACCAGGGTGGAGGAAGATCCGAGTCCCTTCCGGCTGCTGAAGGATGTTCAGAGCTCTCCAGCATGGATACCCTGGCCCGGGCACAGGACCCCATGTGGAAGCGGCTGGACACCTCAGGGTTTGCTGGTGCCACATGGCCCGAGGGGGACACAGCGGCTCGGCCCCACAGCCAGCAGAGGCTGTGACCCACAGCCCCACTCCGGGCACAGCCCTCGGTGCCCACCAGGGCTGCACTGAGAGACCCCCGTGCCACATCCAGGATCTCCTTCCCGAGGCCCCGCCGCCCTTCCCGGGAGCAAAGCCATGAACGCCGCGGTGTCACTCGTCCCCAGCGCCTGCCGGGCTCTGTCCTGCCGCGCTTTTGTGTCCCTTTTGTCGGGACTGTGACTCCAGCTCCGTCTCTGTTGGCCTCCCCCGTGTCACCGCCTCAGCTCGGGAATTCCCCCAGCTCGCCACGCTGCACCGAACACGTTCCCGCTGCCGCCTGTCCCCGGTAATTAGCGCGGCTGACCGCGTTTCCTTCATCAGCGCTAATTGGCCAGGTCGGTGTGCGGCTTCCCCTTCCTGGCTCTCCCCGTGCCCTGGGGTAATTTCAGCGCGAGAGAGAAGAGAACTGGAATGAAACTCGATGTGCCCCCTCTCACGGCTCACCTCCTGACCCCAAACCCGCAGCTGGGGCACGGGGACACCGCGGCGCTCGGGGCACCGGCCAGGCGGCGGCTCCTCGGGACAAGCCCACCCCTGGAGTGCGGCCAAGCCTCTTTGCTCCCCACCGGCCGTGACTGGCACCCGTGTGGGCACCCGCTCGCCTGAGCATGCCCTGTCCCTTCACCAAGCCCTCAGCACCCGGTGGCATCACCAGCCGAGCGGGCAGCGATGCCCAGTGCCCTGGGATGAAGCCGCCGCGGCTGGGACAGGGGCTGGGGACAGCCCGCGGAGGGCACCTGGAAATGCTCAGCCCTGCTCCCCATTAGCTGCAGATCGATGGGATTGTTCCCCTGGAGCTGTCCCTGATGCACTCCAGGTGATCCAGCACGGGAGGGACAGCAGCTCCGGGGCTGGGGGGTGTCACGGGGACCCCAGGGCAGCAGATCCCTGCCCTGGCACTGCCCGGACCCCGGTGGCCCCCCCTGTGGTCTGGGACCGCCTGTCCCAAAGGAGGGTGCTCTGGTTAGAGCCCCTCACGTGTGTGTGTGTGTGTGTGTGTGTGCAACCAGGGCTGGCCCCGTGTGCGCAGGGGAGGAGGGAGAGCCGGATCTGTGGGATGCAAGGGAATTTTGGGAGAGGGATGTCCCTCTGAGAGGTGCATGGGGATTTTCAGGGGTCTCTCTGCAGCTGGATGGGGGTTTGGTGCCTCTGTGGGGTGCTGGGGGATTTGGGAAGTGTCTGTCAGTCTGCAAGGGGGGCAGGGAGTGCTCGCTGTGTGTGAGGACAGAACCAGGGGGATTTCGGGGGCAGAAGGTGGAGGCTACAAAGCTGCACCTGGACAGAGGCACTGGGTGGGGATGGATGGGAAGACAGGGATGGGGGCTGTGCCCTGCACACCTGGAGCCTCCTGTGCTCTGCCCACAGAGGATCAGTCCCAGTCCGGGCTCTGTGTGTCTGTCTGTCTCCTGGGACAGTTCTGCCCCTGCCTCCTCCACCCTCCCCCTCACATCTGGCCAGCAGCAGCTTATTTTTTCCTCCAGGGTTGCGACACCCTGAGCCACGGGATGTTTTTCCTCAGCCTGAGCCGGACCCCCCCGCGGGGAGAGGGTGGGAGGATTGTCCTGGCCAAGGAGCTCCGGTCACGATGCCCTCCCACCCTCTGTCCCAAAGCGCAGAGAGACACCACGGAAAGCAAATCAGACCAGGGCTGGAGAAGGGAGAGTGGATTCCTGCTGGTGATGGAGAAGAGTGATGGAATCCCAACTGGGTCTGGTTCTCCAGATCCTCCGGGACCGGGCAACAGAGACCAGATCCCTGCCAGTGATGGAGAGGGGCAGCTGGATCCTCTTGGGGCTGTAGCTACTGACCCCATTATGTCCTCAGCCACGATCCACAGCCACGTCATGCTCTACTCAAAGGCCTGGGCCACCAGAGGATGGGGGTGCCACGAAATTGGGGGTGCCCCAAGAGCATCCCCACCGCTGGAGCCAGGCAGGGGCGGAACCACCCCCTGTCAGCAGCACCAGGATGGCCAGACCCCATCAGTGCCTCCCTTTTCCCATCAGAATAAACACCATTCATTCAGAAGAAACCATTTTATTATTTTTTTTTCCCAAAGAAAAAAAGCAATATAAATATTAGAGTATAAAACTTGCGTGTAACACATCGACATTGGTCTATATGGGTATAAGAAGGATATAAGCATATATATAATATATAAGTATAATTCAATATTAGACACATTGAAAGGGCAAACGCGTTTCATTTCACGTACACTCGGAGCACAGACCACATGGAAAGAAGATACAGAGAAAATTGAAAATACTGATGTCCACAAGTTAGTTACCGCGATTAAAAATAACACGCCACTAAATACACAACACTCACTACGCTACCTCAGATTGCAGATTAAAAAGAAAATATAAAGACTATGATTCAGCTACAGCATTTCTAGAGGGGGGGCAGGTGGCAGCTGCAGGGGACAGGGTGGGAACCGCTCCCAGTGCAGCCAGCGCTGGAGGTGGCTGGATCCGGATGAAACACGGAGGATGCTCCTGCTGCCCTGGGTCTGGGGAGGGGGCAGGGGTGGGGAGAGCCTGGCTGAAAGGGCTGGATCTGCTCGGGTGAGTTACGTGTTAGTGATTAAAAAAGGAAAAAAACAACACACACCCCCCTGGGAAACTCGGGGTGGCCCCTTCCCGGCCACCCCACAGCTCCTCTCCTGGCTCTGGCTACACAAAGCCCCCATCTGCCTCCCCCGGGGGCTCAGAGCTGCTCTGCTATGGGAAGCTGGCCTGGTGCTTTGCTGATGGGCACATGGAGAAACTCTAATCCTCATCCTTTAATTCTCCCTGCAGGGTACAAAGCCCAAAGCCAGCGGGAGCGTCACCTCCTCCGGGGCTGGCCCCGCATGGTCCCACGCGACACTCCCCCAGTTACTGTCCCCCAGTTTGCAGCCTCACCCCCTGCTCTTGGGTCCCTTGTCTGGATCTGGTCCCCAAACGCCACCAAAACAACCATCACTTACTCAGTCACCAACTCTGCACCAAAGCCATGCACCGGCAGCTCCACAGATCCCACCCTGGGGGGACGAGACCCCCGAGAATCGCCTTGCAGAACCGCCCGCCCACCCCAAACAACCTTTGGGGCCCGAACTAGAAGCATTGATGAGTTTCCCCAGCCCGCCTGAGCCATCCCACCCCCTCCCACCCCTTCCCCAGGGCAGCCCCGGCGCGAGGCCGGCGGCCGCCGGCGCGGTCGCACCGCGTGGCCATGCGGGGACTTGTGCGGGTCCGTGGAGCTACTGCGCTAGTGCAGGTGTGAGGTGAGGGACGTGCATGCAGACACCGTGTGCAGACAGGGAAGCCTCGTCCCCGTGTCCCCTGGAGGGGACCCGGCCAGGCCTGGCCGCGGGGGAGCGAGGCTCTCTTAGCCTTAATTCCATAAGAACATCGACTGTACATATAAATATTTACTGCAAAGAAGGTTTGAGATGTGTCTGCTCTTCGGAGACCCCTAGAACCGCCGGGGCAGCTGCCGCACACCTCGGCATACTCCTCTTGGAATTCCCTGCCTCTCACACAGCAGGAGGGCTTTTTCCTTATCATATTTCAGGCCATTAGTGGTTACACTTAGAATAAAATAATGAAAACAAATGTTTAGGATGCAGCTTTGCCATATTCCCTTTGACTCATGCAATATAAACACTTTTTTTTCCCAGATGACAGGTAAGCAGGAACTGAAGCACTCCCTACCAACTTCCAAATTCCAAAAACCATCGCTATCATTGACTGGGGGTGAATTTTACGAATGGAAAATTCAAGAGCAAAGAACTGGAGCATGGGCTTTAAGCTAAGAACTTCCATTTCCTTTCCAAAAAATAGTTTGAAGGGCTATAAATTAAAAGATCCACATTAAAATTATTTACACTGGGCAAAGCCGAGCACAAGCCTTGTGCCTTTCTCGGACTACCTGGGAGCAAATCGGATCCAAAGACGTGGCAAAAGACCTTCCGCCCTTGCATATTCGAATACCCGAGGGATTGTATAAAACATTATTCACAGGGCACTTGTTTACTTTCGGTTTAGATTCTGGATTGGTTTTCATCATGAGACCTGAGAGCAGCAAGCCCCTGCTCTCAGCTCTGATGATGACGAGATACATTCGCAGCATTTCCTACTTTTGCACCACAAAAAAAAATTCACATTCCTCCTCCGGCCTGGGCTGTGGTTTTGGGGGAGTGCTGGAGCCGGCTGCCCTGTAGCTCTAAGGTCTCCTTTTTCTTCTTCACTACTTCTTCTCCTTCTTCCCAGATTTCTTCTTGTTGCCTCCGGCGGGAGCGGCATTCTTGGCGTCGCGCTTGCCGGCGGCGTTGGTGAGGGTGGCGTTGCTGCCCGGGATGTAGACGTTCTGCCGGTAGTCGGGGACGTGCTGCAGGGTGAACTGGGGGCCGTAGCGGGCGCTCAGCCCCATGGTGCCATTGCCGCCGCCCAGGGTCGAGTTTCCATCAGCAGCTTCTGCGGGGAACGCCGGGGAAGGCGGGGAAGAGAAGGGCAGGACGTTACAGCCAGCTGGAGAGCCCCAGCCCAAGCCCCAGCAGCCCCACAGGGTGTCAGACCCAAACCAGCATCACCCTTCAGCTCCCCACGGGGCTGTGCTGGGCAGCCTGGCACAGACCCCCCCACCCCGCAACTGCCCATTACAGACACATTGTGCGGTCACACCATTAGCGATGCATTAAGGGAAAGCCAATATTTATTTCTTTTTCCGCCGCATTTAAAACTCTGCCCGCGGTATTTTTCGCCAGCCAGGTTTATTCAGGGAGCAGGACACAGGAGACGAGAAAGAAAAGCCCTCCCCTGCAATACCACAAAATGGCTCTAGGAAGCCGAGCACGGAGGAAATCAATGCCAGAGCGTGTCTGATGGTCCAGATCTGGGAGCAGGGGGAGGGGAAGGCAGATTCATTCCTGTTGCTATGCAAAGCTCCAGCACGGAGCGAGGGCTGGGGAGGGGCACAGGCCCCCTCGGGATGCTGGGGCTCTGCTGGATGCTGGAGACCAGACGGAGATGGGGGAGAAATGCGCACGGGGGGGTGGCAGGGCTCAAGTGATGCTGTTGCCATGAGCTGCTGCGTGGTCTGCTCCAGTGCAGCTGCCCGTGCACGGCTCAGGGGGGGATCCTTGTACAGCCCTGCTCAGAAATGGTTTGCTGGAACTCAGCCTTTGTACGAGAGACTGTGGCTCCCATCTCAGCCTTTAACTGCCTCATGCTCATGGCTGGGGCCAGGCTCTCCCGGAGGATGAGGCCACCCAGCAGGAGCACCCAAAGGCAGAGCCCAGGCGTGCTGCTCCTTCCTCTCACAGGCAGAGAGATTGTGAGAACAAAGAAAAACAACGAGCAGAGGTGGTGGGCTGGGTCCCCTCGCGTTTCTCCTCACTCCAGACCAGCTCTGTGCACGCCTCTGTGCTGCCTTTGCAGCTGGAGGTGGCTAAGGCAGCCAGAAAGCTGGACAGAAAGCTGGACCAGATCCCACCATCCCCCTGGAATATGGCTGCGCACACATTCCCTTTGCAGGGCTCGGAAGGATGACAAACTGCAGTTTGACAAGTTGCAGCTGCTCTGTTGGAGCGGGCAGGGAGGAAAACAGAGCGAGGCTGAAAACAGGCATGACACTGTGCACCGGGGCAGGGGCCGTGGCGAGCAAACACAGCGACCCAGCACAGGGTAGTGCCTTCCTGCCCTGGAAGCATTCCCCAAAGGAGAATTCTTCCAGAGTCCCCATGAAATGGGCTCCAGACCTAGCAGGGCTTGGAGGACCTTGTGCTGGGAAGATGTGTCTGTAATTAGTGATACTTATTGCTAATCCTCACTCGCCTGAGCAGCAGCTTATTTAATTAGCAACCAACTCAAGCCCATACCCATCAAGGTGTTAGAAATGGTCCCCATGGGGTGGGATGACTGGAGATGTGCAGGGACCATCTCAAAGGTGGCCTGCAGCCTCCAGCCATGGGAGAATTGTCCTTTTTTTGGACTGTCCCAGCTGGTGCCAGCCCAGTGAGAGGCTGGGGGGATTTAGGCATCTTCTTCTCTTCCCTGGGTATTGCTGCCCTGTGTCCCTCCAGGGCCATCCCAGGGCTCTGAGCAGTGAAGGGCTGGGGGTGCCAGCACCACCCAAGTCCCCATGAATTAATTTGCAGTCTCAGCACAGCTTCCACCAGGGAGAAAAAGGCACTGGTGAAGTTCCCAGCCCACCAGTCAGCCCCGGGTAAGGGCGAGCGGCTGTTTCTAGGTAACACTGACATTAAGGCTGAAAAGAAGAGAGAACAGGAACAATAGAGGGTTATAAATGGGCACCGAGGTGCTCTTGCCAAGCAAAGGACTTGAGCCCTTGTTGCTGGAAAGGTCACGCTGGGCCTCTACCAGCAGCCTGTCATTATCCCAAACGGTCCTGAGGAGGAAAACAAGAATTTGGGCTTCAGCAAAAATAACCAGCAAGTGGCTCCATCGCCCCGCGGGCAGAGGGGAGGCCGGGGGCAGCCCCAGAGCACGTGTTGCTGCAGCTGCTGGGGGGGCTTTCAGGGGACCCAATATAGAGTGTCTGCCCCTGCCTGGGGGCGCAAGGACCTCCCCGGGCTGCCTTTCTGTCTGCTCTCCCACCGTCCCATGGCACCTCTCTAAATTCTCGCTGGGAGCCGGAGTATTTTAAGGACAGGGTGTCTGCCCTCGAGTGTCTGGTGTCCTGGAGTATCTGTGCTCCTCAGGCTGTCCTAGCAGCTGCCTCTGCCCATTCAGATTGCTCAAAACACTGGTTTTTCATATTGTTCCCAGTTGCAAGGCAGGAAGATCCAGAGGAAGGATGGATGTGTTATAAATAACTATGTAGTTGTTGGCTTTCACTAGTATGTATTGGCTTTTGCAAATTATTATTAATCCCAACAACTTTGATATAGTACAGTTTGTAATCACTTTAACTGGTTTTGATATAGTATAATTTGTCAGCTTTTTTGTGGCCAATGCCCTGGCCCCTGTGCAGCTTCTGTATTTTAGTGTTTTTCATATTGTTCCCAGTTGCAAGGCAGGAAGATCCAGAGGAAGGATGGCTGGAAAGGGAGACAGAACCCGACAGCAAGGTCACAGCCCTGGGGGGAAAATCAGGTCCGCAGACACTCTGATTTTCGATGGTAACCTAACCATTGGGAAAGGGATTTAATCCTGAAAGGACTGGATGGTGCAGGCTTGGCCTGGCACGGCTGGCACTGCCTCCTGCTGAAGCCAAGGAAAGAAAACCTCTGGCCCGGGGTGAGGACGTATCCAAGGCATCACCTGTGTCACGGTCCCACCTGGCACCCCGGAGCTCCAACAGAGCTCAGTGGGTGACACTGAAAGATAAGGATTATTTAAATGGCCAGGAAATCACACCCAGGGATGGGTAGCACAAAGCTTAATGGGCAATTAGAGCTGCCCCTAATCAAAGCCTGCTCCAATCAACACTACTGGCTTAAAGGGTGACACAACAACACTGTGCTGGAGGAAAGAACTTGTGCTGTGTCCCCATCCACACAGCCAGCACAGAAAAAGCCTGAAGAGGATGGATAAGGGAAAGCCATTATCTGTAGGAGGGATTTGATTTACATCAACCCCCCGGGCGGACTGGAGCCGTGGGAGAGGTTAGGACTGTGCGGGGCTTGGGGATTGGGGGAGATTTGCTGCAATAGGGCCCGGGGCTCCATGAAAGTCGGTGCTTAACCTGGAAGGGACCTGCTTAGCTCGGATCCTGGGGATTGCTGGAGCAGCAGCCAGAAAAACAGCTTTATTTACCAGCAAGGAAACCGGATCTGGAGACACCGGGTGACGATAACCACACGCAACCCCAAGGGCTATTTTTCCGTGGTCGTTTTTCAGAGCAAAGACACATTTTCATATTGTTTCTTTCTCCAGAGTGTAAACAACTCCCTGGTCCCAGACCTTCTCCCCCCTCCCCAGCCCCAGCAGCTGTCTCCTGGTGTCTGTGGAGCAGCAAAGCTCAGATGCAGCAGCTTTCCAAGAAAGCAACACCAAAGCCATTCCTCCTCCCTCAGATTCCTTCTCTCCCAACAACTCAAAGGAAACATCCTAAGCATTTTGTGCAGGGTTTTATGGCTGTGCTTCTATTTTTAAATCAAGGGGGGGGAAGACTTGGAGGTATTTATAAATAAGGGCTCTAAGAAAACCAGGCTCCTTATCCATAGTGCTGCTCAGAATGATAATTGTCCCTGTTTTATGCAAAGCCACCGAGACTGTGGGTGCGTGGGAACATCCCTCCCTGCCCAAGGCTTCTGCACTGCCATAAACCAGAACAAACCAACCCAAAATGACCCCAGACCACCCTCCTGCAAACACAACTGCAAGGAGGCAGCAGCAGCCAGTGGGAGAAACCTTGGTGAGTCCATGGTTCAGCAGAGGGACTCGGGGAGCTCCTCTGCACACCAGGTCTGTTGGCATTACTGAGTCAGGCATTTGCTGTTTCCCTGGTCCAGCCTCGAGCCACACACACGCTTCCAGCCTTCCTTCCTCCTCACCTTACAGCAAGTTTAATTTACTGTGACTTTCTGGAACCAAGTAGTTCATTAAACATCATCTCCAGACTGGCTCTTGCATGAACACAACCACAGCACAGCCAGATGGTGCTGTGTCAGTGCCAAGCAAACAGAGTTTGTGTGCAAGAGGTGTCCCTGTCTACAGGAACCAGGTGGCTCCTCTGCCTGGATCCTTCCTGACCCCTCTCTCTGCAGGGACACCAGTGCTTTTCCACCAGCTTTGGGATCTGTTGAAGCAGAGCTTTTGCAGCCAGCGCAGCTAACCCAGATAAATCAGTCCCACAGCATCTTATCTATCAGCATGAACCCAAGATGGCCCCAGAGCAGGAGTCAGGGCTTTCCCAGGAGTGATGGAGACCAACCGTTGGCTGAAGCCAGGATCATGGCTTGGAGCATCTCCGTGTCAAACTGGTTGTTGGGCCAGGCTCCAGCTTCCTCTCCATTCTGGGAGCTATGGGAAAAGAAAACAAACAGCAAGTTACTCCAGTTCAGTCAGGAGGAGTGTGTGACCGTTCTGGCTTCTTTCTCTCTCTGCTAAGGTCGGGATTAATACAGGGGAAACGTAAGTTGCGTGTTCGGACCTGGATGTTTATTATTTCTTATCTATTTACAGACTCAAAAGCCATGAGCTCTTGTAAAAAATGGGATACCTCCGACTCTTTCCAAGAGTATCTCCCAATAATGAGATGACACCTATATTATTTATACTTTTGACCCAATAATGACCACCCAAGGCCCTCAACGTGCACCTTTTTCACGCATTTACAGAAAACCACCTAAACCTATGAAGAAGGAAGAAGGTGAAGAAGGACCTAGACAATGCCTTAAGCACTCCATCCTGACTCACATGTATTACTATATACTAAAATTGTAACATCTAAGTTTCCAGAATTCCAACAGGAGTGGGCTGGACCAGTGCATGCTTTAAATCCTCCTGTTAAATAGCACTCAGGAGCCAAGACCCTTTCAGAGGTGTCCATCCCTCAGCAGGCTCTTGAAGAATAACCACCAAAAGCACTTGGGGACTCAACAGGGCTTCCAGCAACACCTTCCTAACTCCTGCTGCCTTCAGAGGACACAGCCAAGCAGCTCATCTCAAAATCCCACCACCCATGGAATCACAGAACAGTTTGGGTCAGAAGAGAACTTGAAGATCGTCTATTTCCAGCCCCTACCATGGGATATAATGTAATCCATTGCCAAAATTACAATGTAATATCATAAAAACTGCAGTCCTAAAGCCCCAGAGGTGCATATGCACCCTTGTATGACCAGGTCCTTTTGCAGGCTGAGAGTGGATGCACCTTTCCAGCTCTTTCAGGTTACAACTCCATTCTGCACCTTCATTCATGTGATGGAGGGCGAGAAAACCCCATGGTGTGGTGAAATTTGGCTTCATCATGGAGCAGCTGCCTGGCACCACAGAACTTCCTCTGAAGAGAGTCCAAGATCAGTTCTGGGAGGCTGGAGCAGCAGGGAGAGGAGAGCAGGGAGCCTCTGGGCATCTGCCTCGGTTCCCCTTGGCTGCTGGGGATGCTGAGCACCACAGATCTGCCTGGGAAATCTCGGGGGATGCTGAAAGACTTTGCTGAGGAGGTTTTGTGGCCAAGGCTACAATCAGCACTCTGTGTGCAGGCTAACAAGCCCTGCTTTCATGTCTGCCAGGTGTCAGCTGTGCTCAGCCACCACTCACTGCTCAGGGCTGTGCTCCCAGGGCCCCTGCAGAGCCTCCACACTTCCTAAAGCTCTCACCAGCTTCCTGGGGTCCCCTCCGCTCTGTCCCTAAACAACCCCACCACCCAGATCACTGCTGCCTTCTCTCCCAACCACTGCCCTGACTACCCACAGCCCTTTCCATCCATTGGAATGCCAGGATTTACCCCTTGGCTCTGTGTGGCTCCCTTGGGATGAGGGCTGCCCTGCTGCTGCAGCTGGGAGCCCTCCTGAAGTGAGACAGGAGAGAATGAGGGGTTGGAAAGCCCTTCCCATGAATACACCTTACCCCATTTCCCAGGAAAGTGTTCAAACCACCAGGCTACCAGGCACAGATGTGGCCTCCTCCATCACTGTGGCCTCAGCCCTTATACCCAGGAGCTGCCAGACCCCAATACCCTGCTCAGACCCCAACACTCTGCTCAGACCCAACACCCTGCTCAGACCCCGATGCCCTGCTGAGATCTCAACATCCTGTTCAAACACCAGATTCCTGCTCAGCCCCTGAATTCCTGCTCAGCCCCTGAATTCCTGCTCAGCCCTGCTCAAGCATGGACATCCCCAGCCCTGGGGTGTCCTGCTGGCAGCTCCGTGCCTGAGCCCTCAGCACCCTGCAGACGCCAGCCCAGGCATGGCCGGTGCCAGCTCAGTGCCACGTGCTGGGCAGCAGATGGGCTCCTCACGCCCTGCTGGGCATCCCCCTGCCTGAGTGCCCTCTGCACCTGCGCCCTCACACACAGAACAGGCTCAGTATGGACATTCTGGAATTGGGATGGACCCACAGGCATGTTCTTCAAGGTTGTACCTGCCACAGTGACCTCGTAGCTGCATCAAAGCTCTGCAAGGAGAGAAGCCTTGAATGCACATGAGCTTTCACCATCCCTGTGAAATCCTCCCCTATGCACAGGGTGCCCAGAGCAGCTGGGGCTGCCCCTGGTCCCTGGCAGTGTCCAAGGCCAGGTTGGATGGGGCTTGGAGCAGCCTGGGACAGTGGGAGGTGTCCCTGCCATGGCAGGGGTGGAATGGGATGGTCTCTGAGGTGCCTGGACCCAAGCCATTCCGGAATTCTGAATATACGTTCAGACTCCCTTAGAAACACAATATCTGACTGCAGGGATGCTGTGTGGACACTCCCAGGTGCTCTGAAGAAAATCTGGTCCCAAGCAGCTTGTCCAAAGATGCGCAGGACCTGAGGCAGGACCGCAGGACCATCCCTCCCCCTCTGTATCCCGTGCCTGCTCCCTCCCCAGCCGGGCACAGGGCGCTGTTCTCACACCAGTTAATCTTTAGAGGATGCAAATAGCCTCTAATGGAGCAGAAGCTGCCCCGGCACGACCCTGCCGGCCGCATCCTGCTGTACCTGCTGTCTGCCGCACCCCGGGGCCGTTATTTACAGCGCTCCTGCGTGCCCGGGGTGCTGGCACAGCTTCCCAAAGGGCAGAAGTGAGGCGTGCTCGCCTCCCAAATGGATTCCTCCGTGATGGTTGTGCCGACACTCCTGGGCCGCGGGTCCCCTGCCCCGCGCTCGGTGCCGTGCCAGGACAAGGTGGGGACAGCCCTGAGGCTGCAGTGACCTGTTAATGTCACAAACAGGGCTGGGAATAGAGCCCCGGGCTAGATCCAATAAAGGACTTAGGAACCTGAACTCCACTGCAAACCACAACCCATTCAGCCACCCGCTAACTCCAGCAGCTCCTGCCCCACCCCCAGCTGGAAGATGAGGTTCCCAGGTTTTTCAGGGCTTCAGGAAAGCTGCTCAGAAACATCGCTGAGCCTCCCAGCCGCTGATCCTGGCTCTGGGAGCTGCCCTAATGTGATACCCAGAGATGGGGGGAGGGAAAGCACAAGAAAGCATCAAATTATATTTTGGTGGTTTTTTTGTTTTTTTTTTTTTTTAATGTGGTATTCCAGTGGTTTGAACCCCGTTGTAAAATCAGAGGCTCAGGTTCAACTCCCTCTTTGATGTGGCAGTGCCAGCATCACATTTTCCACCTCCCAAAAGACTCTTCTCTCCTCTCCCACCCTTCCTTCAGGCAACTCCTTCAGGCTTCCCTGTACAGAAATTCCTCCTGCCTCCTGTCAAAGCTTCGGTGTCCTATGACAGTGGGAATGCACGGAAGGAAAGGCTCACCCTGTGGTCAGGAAATTCAACTGTACCAGGACTCCTGATCCCACCAAGCTCCCCATCCCAACAGCCCTTGGCCCCAGGGCTGCATGAAGGCACGGACAGAAGAGCTGGCACCACGGGGCACCAGACTTGGCCAGGAACGGGTTGGAAAGGGAGGGATGAAGGGTCTGGGTAGTCCCTGCTGCCTGGGAGGGGTCTGAGTGGCACAGCCCAACCCTCCCAGTGCACGGCCCAAGGGGAGTGGCTGTACCAAGAAACGCGGATGTTGCTCAGGTTGTTTTGTGTCACAGTAGGACACAAAATAGATTGATTCCATATAGTTGTTAGAAGAGAAAGAAGGCTTTATTTACAATCCCAACAGTTTCTTTTAGAACACGCTGTGTAAAAAGGTCTATTATTGGTCCATGGCACTGACACTGCTCTCCATTGGTTCAGGAATAGGAAACAACACCTGGGGACAGTTGTTATGGGAAAGGGAACAATGTTTACTTAACCTGCTTTGAGAAACAGAGAGAGATGTTTTGAAAAGAGAAACTGTTGGCAGCTTTCCCTTGGGAAAGGAGCTAGCAATGGTTAGCAAGCTAAAATTCAGGCTCAGAAATATCGAGTCCACAGTTTTGAGCTCCTGGTTTCGAGTTGTGTATCCCAGGGAAGGGGGACTGTGCATCACCAGCCAGCTCAGGATGGGCAGCATTCCAGACCCTTTTCCTTCCTTGTGGTCTTAGTGAGGGATTAATAACACAGAACTCCTGGGATGAGCCTCACCAGCCCCTCCATTACCCCCCTGTCTGGGGGACATCCAAAGCCCTGCATCCCCTTAATTCCCTGTGAGACCACGAAATCAAACTGGAAGAGGGGCATGAATCACAGAGTCCTACAGCAGTTTGGGCTGGAAGGGTCCTTAAGGATCCTGCAGTGCTCCTAGGTCCCACACTTCCAAACAGACGGAGCTCTTAGCCTCTCCCACCCTGCCTTGGGCTCCAGTGCTCAGATCATTTTGGTGGCTCTCATACGGCCCTGCTTTTGTTGCAGTGCAGAGCCCAAAATTGGGCTCCATTGGGCCCAAAATCCAGGTGTGGCTCTGTGAGTGCCACAGGGGAATCGAGGGCAACTTCTTGTCCTGCTGGCTACAGCCTGACCAGTAAAACCAGCCAGTCTCCATCACAGCAAGGGTGCATTGGTGATTCAGCCTGACCACCCCTGTGTCCTTTTTTTCGCCCTTACTGCACCCAGTGCTCCTGGATTTTGCACAAAGAGCCACAAAGATGTGTGCCTGCTCCTCATGATGCCACGTAGAAAAGCTATTTTAGAAATGCCTTAGCATTGCAAAATAAAAAGGTATTGAACTCACTTCTCTAAGCAGGAAATTCAAATGTCCCAATTACTTGCAGCGCAATCATCCAGAATTCAGAGGCACAGAAAAAAACCCAAGGGCTGTAATCTAAAAACATCCAAAAATAACTCCTCACAGTGGAGAATGCACACAGCTGATGGCCAGACCTGGCTGCCTTCCACGGCTATAGGATGGGGCTGTGAGTCACAGCTGTGAATCACTGACTCAACAATGAGCAGCTTCCCTGCCCTGCTGGCCCTGCCCGGGCTGGGCACACCCCAGCACCCCCCTTGCCACTGCTCCCCACTCACCCACAGCTTTGGATGCAGCGTCAGGGAGCCTGCCCGGAATGGGAGGGCTGATTCCCATGGAAATACTCCAGGGACTCGCTGGTTTTAATACAAATGGTGTTGATTCAATAGGGTGTTTTTCTAAAAACCCATCCCCCATAGGATAGGTTTTTTTTCTCTCTTCAGTTCTACTCCACACTTCAAAGCTCAGAAAAGGGCTGGCTTTCATTTTAGGGAATGCTGCCAGCATAGCTAGAACTGGAGAGAAGGAATCAAAGCCACATTTGAGACAAACCCAGGGGTGCAGCATCTTTGGGTGCTCCGGGTGTGGGGGACACGGAGCACAGGCCAGGTGCTGTGTCAGGAGAGGCAGGTACAGCCTGTGCACCACCTGGAGCTGCCTTCAGTGAACCTGGCCACACGGAAATCATGGAATAACCAGACAAAAGGCTTTTCTGGCAGCCCTGCCACAGCCCCCCTGCATCCATCTGCATCCCAACACTGCCCCATTACCAAGAGCTTCCACAAGCACCCACACCAGGAGGGCACTTGGGGTGCTTTGCTCATCAGCTAATTTGCAGGTCCCTTTTTATCTTCCACTTCCAGCACAAAATTATTCCACTTCGAGCACAGAATTATTCATTTCCTTGCGGGGTTGCCATGGAGCTCATCACTATGGCAGCCGAAGGCCTCGCAAACATTTATTGGCACAATCGCCCGATGGATTCCTGAAAAATTGTTTTCCTTGCTCTGCAGCTGGAAACACGAGTCACGGCAGCGCCACAACAAACTGGGAAAGTTTATTCATGCCAGAGCAGAGCTGTCAGAGCCCCGGGGGATGGAGAGGGCAGCTCAGTGCCCCGAGGGCGAGACCTCGGCACTCTGAGGCTCTGGCAGGGCTGTGGGCACTGCTTGGGCTGGCGATTTTCCCGGGACACCATCAGCATCGTCTCTCCTCATTTACTTGGGGCTTTCTGGCTCCTATGGCAGCGCCCCCTCCCAGCCAGGACCTCTCCCAACCCGGCTGCTCCCAGGCTTCCCCACTGCGGGCAAGGCCATGAGACTGGGATTCACGTCTCCCTTCACTCCCATTTACACGGAGCGCCGGATGCTGCTCCCACTTTTCCCTGGGGCAGCACGCAGGGAAGGGCAGCACCTCCCCTCCCCACCCCTCCCGGGGCCAGGGGGATCTCCGAGCCCACTCCTCCTTCCCCATTCCCGAGCAGTCCCTGCTCGCCGCCGGCTGCCCCCCTGCCTAAGCCCCCTGCACTTCTTTCCTCTCTCCCAGCTCCCTCCCACGCACGGCTCCAGCCGGAGGCAGCGGCAGCAGCAGTAAAATCTCAGCCTGAGCATTGCCAGGCTGCCAAAGTGACAAGTGAGAGGGAGCAGATCCGTCCCTGCCGGTGCTGAGCCTCCACGGTGCTCGAGGCGTGTGAGGACAGAGCCCCTGCCTGGGGACACTGATCCATCCCTGGGGACACTGCTCCATCCCTGGGGACACTGCTCCATCCCTGGGGACACTGCCCCTGCCTGGGGACACTGATCCATCCCTGGGGACACTGCCCCTGCCTGGGGACACTGCCCTGGGCCTGGGGACACTGTCCATCCCTGTGGACACTGCTCCATCCCTGGGGACACTGCTCATCCCTGGGGACACTGCTCCATCCCTGGGGACACTGCCCCTGCCTGGGGACACTGCCCCTGCCTGGGGACACTGCCCCGTCCCTGGGGACACTGCCTCTACCTGGGGACACTGCCCCAATCT